>CM068299.1:17006473-17518482 GCA_034768395.1 Linum lewisii | reverse complement strand
GCCGAGTAGGGTGTGACCAAAAGAATCCCAGAATCAAAAAAGCTTTGTAGTCATGAAAGCAAATTTCACAAGAGATGGTTGATAGAAAGCACAGTCCACCATGGGTTTAGCGGGCCCAATCGTCCGTAAAGTGTCGGCCCTGTATGACACAAGAACCAAATGAGAAAACAGCCTTAACCAAGTGAGACCCAATTGCAAATAGATAAAAGTAAAAGGGAAAGATTAAATAACAAGCAATTTTAAATAATCATGAGGCAGAGAGCCTATTTGACCCAACAGGGAAAAACCCAAAAGACCTTATTCCCTTTAGGAAGTGTGACGATAAACCAGAAACGGGCCCTAGACTAAAAAAAGAAAAGAACGGAGAGACCCATGGGTATGAGGCCCCGGGAAATCGAAAACCCACACTCGTTTAAACCCAAGGTGGATGAAGAAGAAAGGAAGATAAAAGGGGCCCAAACCCTTTAAAGTGCTGCGGACACTGCCTCAATGCGGAGTGACTTTGAGTGGAGGGACTCGGCACAAAAGGAGCATCATTTGAAGGAACCGTCAGACCTTCGCCTTGGTTTTTGGTGACGCGCTAGAAAAGCCAAGAGAAGGATTTAACGCTTGAGAAGCTGAGTGGGGCCCTTGGGAATAGCGAATTAACGACTAATATTGTTGTGAGAGAGGTGAACCACCAAAACCATCATCAAGTCCCAACCCCTTGATCCGTAGCCATTCGGACCGCATTCATCTCAACACTTTTCCCTCGTTCTGATAACCAGGGGGATCCCCAATCTTCTTGAGCACTTCCCCAGGTGGGGCCCAAATGAATCCACAAAAAGTAACTGGGGCCCGTTTAGTTCCCCTATTAAACCAGATACTGAGGTCCCGCAGCAGGAAATGAGGAGCGAATCAACACCCAAAGTTTTGGGGAAAGAATCAGGGGTTTCCCAGAGGAGGAAATCGTCAATGCCCGAGTTTTTTCTCTTCTTGTGAGCCCATAAAAAAACCTTTTTGATATTCGGAGCGGTCTGTCGAAAAATCAAAGATAAAACCGTTGAAAAAACCCTGGATTCAACCCTCGTAGGAACCGAAAACCCTGTCAGACTGAAAATAACCCCTGACCGATTAAAGCAGAAAAATTAGGTTGCAGACACCGATGGAAAGGGCCTGAACTGTGTATTCATCACAAAGCTTTTTGAATGTGTAATAGGGGGAAACCCCGTGAGTGCTCGTTGACGAAAACTGCAATCTGATCATGAAAGTCATTGATCTGCACTAATTGGAGCGGTTGAAAGTTCTTGAAGATCGACCAAACATCTCTCCCCGAATGAGCCATAGAACGCCTGGGCAATCTCTGGAGACATGGTTTGTTGACCCAACCCAACACAAGCACGTTGCCCTCCCCACACAGAGAACGTGCATCTGTGATAGCGGGGAATGCAGATGTTTGAACCCAAGTTATTCTTTCATAAAGCCCCTTATAGACCACCCCAGGAGAAGTAGTCACTGGGACGTTAACAACGTCGACACCAAGAGGATGCCAGATTGTCATTCGAAAACCCAAAATGAAAAAAGGGTGTTGCGCGATGAGAAACAGCTCCTGAATTGAGGATGCCCCAACCCTGCTTCTAAGATCAAAAAAAGATGAAAGAATTGTTCGTAAGATCGAAAAAGAGAAAGAAAGGAAAAAATCGAAGGAAAAGGGAAAAAACGCTGAAAAGGTGGAACACATGTAATTTTCACGCGAGAGAGGACTGAAAAAATCTTATATGATACCATGTGAACATTTGGATGGAAATGGCAGAAAGTGTGCCTTGCTTGAGGCTTTTTAATATATATAGAAAATTTCAAACAACACTATTACAATTGATACCTATATTATGGAAAATATCAATACAAATACAACAACTCACACCTTTTCCCCTTTTACTTTCTTAATCTTCCTTTTTCCTCTTTTACAGATTATAAAGTTATTGAACACTCTGCGAGAAAGCGGAGAAAATCCTACCTCACCAAACAAAACAATTAAAATTTTTTTGACTCCAACCGTTGGGAAAGTTTAACTGGGGGTTTACCAATTTTTAAGGTTTTAGGGTCGAACCGAATTAAACACAAATTTGGAACGAATAGATTTAAAAAAGTCGGACCAGACAGTGGCCGGTCACTGATTTTACCAGTTTTATCGATCGGTTCAATCCGATTTTGATAAAATAGGATTATTATTTAATCTTCCCTCACCCCTCAATCCATTTCCCCCTCCCACTTTCCTTTATCTTCCTCCATTTACCCTTTTCTTTTTTTACATACCATTTTTTCCCTCTTTTTTTCTCTTTTTCTTTTATCCCCACCCGGGCGGTCGGAGCATTACTGTCCCTTGGGGGCACCAGCCGGCCTGAGGATCAACAAAATGTTTTTTTTTTTTTTTTTCCTTTTTTCCTCGTGGACGGCCGGAGCCTTACTCTCGCCGGAGTTCAGAGCTTTGTTAATATGGTTTTTTTTGGTTGAACCGAAATTATTATGCGGTTGGTCGTCAGGTTTTTTGCGTAAATTGGGGGAACTTTCGATTTGACTCTTTGACCAAAACCGGTGCCCGTTTTGGCGTAACCCTTCTGGCCGGACCCGGCGATCCGGTCCGGGGTTTTTAAAAACCTTGGTAACCCCATTAGAATCCTAGGGATTACGTTTAAAACCAACTTATGCCAAATAGCAACTTTGGGGACAGGAAAGATGCACGGACCAAGGGAAACTTGTCATTCCCTCTCAAAAGCCGGTGGGATCCCCTTTTTATTTTTGTAAAAAAAAGTGGGCTTTTCGAACACATCTGGAAATATATTCAATCGACGCGAGCCCCTGTTCTCTCATTGTTTGCCTTTTATCTCCCCAGATCTGCGGTTTCCGGATTTTTTCCAGAAATAGGCTTGGTCCCAAAATAAATTCTCAAAATAGGCTCTATGTACGGTCAATTCCCAAAATAGGCTTGCTTTTGATGACTGGGCACGTATGTCGCCAAAATAAAGCAATGATCGTCATTTATTTTGGCGACATACGTGCCCAGTCAGCAAAAGCAAGCCTATTTTGGGAATTGACCGTACATAGAGCCTATTTTGATAATTGATTTTGGGACCAAGCCTATTTCTGGAAAAGATCCGCGGTTTCCTCTCCTTTTAGCTTCGTTTTCGACGCTATCGTTTAACGTCGACGGCAGCCATCAGCCTATTAGGTTTTGTGTTCTCTATACCGATTTCGATTTATCAGCCTCTTATCAGAGAAAAATCCGAGAAACCTCCTCCGTTCTCGCTGTCCTACAGATTTTCTGTTCACCAATCAAAATTTCTTTCTCTTATTTTTGTTTGGTTTTATTGTTTCCATTGAGCGTCAATTCACTCCTTTTGCGCAGGAACTTAATGGTTCCCTTTCCTTTTCTCCTCCAACCAGCACAGACTTTTTTTTTCTTTTCTTAATTTATTTTTTATCCTCTTTCGTGGAATCGTCTTCCCAATTTTTGGACAGACTCTTTCTTTTGTTTGAAGATGAAGATGAATTGACTACTTTACCCCGGAGTCCAACTTTACTGTTTACTTTAGGGGTGACTTGTTCGGTTTCAATTTTTGGTCAAACCGATTTGGGACCGATTTTAAATCGAAATCGGTCACCGATTAACCAAATTCGGGAATTCAAAACCGACTGCGGTTATAGGATTCAACCCATCAGTTACATACCTCTAATTCGGTCATTGACCGATTTAAACTTTTGACTGAATAAACTGAATTGAGTATTCTCCATAGATCCAAGCTTCTTCTTCCTCTCCACATATCCAAGCTTCTTCTTCTTACTCTTCTCTAGATCAAATCTTCTTCTTCTTCTCTTTTTTCTTCCTCTTCCTCTCCAGTTTCAAGCTTCTCCTCCTTCTTTTTCTTTCTCTCCAGATCCAATCTTCTTCTTCTTCTTCCTCCTCTTCCTCTCCAGATCCAATCCAATTTTGTGCTTCGTTTGAGGCCGACGTGGCGTTTGGTTGGAAAGGATGAGTTTCCACTCCAATAGGATGGTGTCGCCTGGCGAATCAAGGAAGCGAAAGAGAGAGAACCATATCCAGCGTTTTATTCCCCAAAGCCCTCGATTTCATCGGCTCGGCCTCATCATCAACTCCACCACACGCCCCCGCCGCCGCAGACTTCCAACGTCCTGCTAGCCGGTTACCTAGCATACGAGTTCCTCTCTGGAGGGACGATTCTGGGAGAAAAGTTCACTCCTGAGAGGGCTGAGTCTGTGTTTGAGAGCGGGGGAGAAGTAACATAACGGGGAAATCAGCGGTGGCGACGGAGGAGAAGGAAAAGGAGGAGGAAGAGAGGAAATACGTTGAGGTGGCGAGCTTGATGAAGACGAAAGGGGCCCACATTCCTGGATAGTGAACCCTACTCAACTAGCGCAGTGGATCAAGATGTGACGATATATGTTTAGTTACAGAAATGAGGTTAGGTGTTCATTGGTCACTGGTCAGGCAATTCTTCAAGATAAATCTCATCTCATCTCAACTGTTGCAATTCTTCAAGAGATATACATGTATTGGTTGTCGACTGTAGTTTACAGCAGGACAACAGTTTAATTTTGTTTGTTTCTGGTTCTATGCGCTTCTTCCAGCTGATCGAGCATTGAGGGTTGAGACCAGGCCAGATCTTCTGATTGAATATCTTTTTTTCATGTCCAATAAAGTATCATCTACAGTTATGTTTTATATTGTTGACCCCCAAAATTTGTTAGAATGTAGGAATGATTAGGTATCTACAAAGATCCAAATTTTCGACAGAATAAGGAACATAAGTAAATTATGATGAAGAATAAGAAACAATTTATTTAAGATCTACAATCGGTAAATAATTAGACGTAGAAAGAAATCTCTAGTGACTAGAAAGGAAAAAATTTCATAACATAAGCGACTGACTGTATAGGGAAACGAGGTGGAAAGAAAAGAGGCGTTGGCAATAACAGCAGATGAATAGAATACGCAAGGACACATGAACGGACATGAGAGCCCATATATGAATTCATCCTACATGCCTTACAGTTGAAAACATTCACTTCATCAAAATCTGTTATCCCTAATCCAGTTAACATTCCATCCTTCCTAATGCAGAGAAATAGCAATATAAATACTGAGCACTAACAGAACATTGGACTTAAGGTGCTCTTGTACATACGTTAAGATCAAATCAAACATCTTTTGGAGACCCAACACAGCAAGCATATCACACAGGGTAAACAAGTTAAAAACCACCACAAGTAAAAAAGCGCAAATACAAATCCCAGTTTCCGTTCTGCGACTTCTTTTATGAGACATATGACCATTAGCACAACTGGGAACATAATCCCTAAAAAGACTATCAAAATTCAGCTAGTTTCATGGGGGTAAGTGTACAAAGGGTTACCTCAACTCCTTTAACTTGCATTTGTTGTATGAGCTCCGTGAAGACACCTGAAAATCAATGGGAATTTTTTCACAAAAAGAACATAAGCCTGGTGGCCCAAGGAAAACAAAATTCTTAAAGAGAAGAAAATAAAAAGCCATCTCCACGACTCTCACAACATTCACCATATCGGTAGTTTTCTCCATCACTCTGGTAGCATATCCTTGTCTAGAGCCGGTGCAACAAATGGTTCCTTCATATCATGGAATTCCGCCTCGATTATGCGGATATATGTACGCTGTTAGACAGTATTATCTAACAGCGGATATCTGTCCGCCGTTAGAATTTCGATCTTAAAGTGTAATTTTCTTGTAGCGGAGGGAAAGTGTTCCAACACTTTTGCATTGATGCTTATACTGCATATGAAAACTGGCGACTAGATTTTATAAGAAGAAACCAAGAAATACTGCCAACAGATCTATATAATGGGTTGTACGACGCTTTTTGTCGAGGAGATACAACTGCAAATAACATGGGGAACATAATCCTACCTGCTACTTATGTAGGTATGTATATATCGCAAAATTTTCTCAACAACAAGATTTTATTGTATATAACTTATTTCTATTTTGAACTGCTCACACATGAAGCACTCGATACATGAAGCAAATGTATTTTGACTCAACTGCTATCTCTCAACATTTTGGTAATCCAAATCTATGTATAACTTTTACCTGCAATGCTCAGTGGCCCGAAACAGTGGAAACTTTTAAGGATATTGTTGAACACAAGCTCACAACAAACCTCCCATTGTCGCAAGAGTATTCAACTTGAAACTATTGACACTAAAAAAGACATAAAAGAAGGTGATTTTTTCTGACGCACAATCGCAGGTCAGTTCCTAATACCAATCTCAAGCTACTACTCTTGTGTTCAATATCCTTTTGCATATTAAGCATAAATTTACCTCTACCAAAGATCTTTGTTATACCCTTTCCTTTTGCTTATAGCTTTCTACTTAACTTAATAGATTCATTTACCAGCTCCACTAATAATTCAAAGAAGCTATCAACTTTTCGGTAAGATATAATAAATATATACTTCTTAATAAATTAGTTATTCTCATTTCATTATTATCGTAATAATATTTACATACACCTAAGTAAATTTTAATTTTTATTAGTTGCTCATTCACATTAAATACATAATGATATAAAAATTAACTCGTAGATATTCACATCATAGAGTTTCGAAAGCGGGGTCTCCCACACGTACATTTATTGATTTGGTTATCAACGGAACATAAGCTTGTGGATCAACGAGCAATCAACACAATTATTTCAGCAGAAATGCCAGATCCATCCATTGATCCTGTGGGGTATGAAATAGTTTCAAAATTCATGATGCATGGACCGTGTGGAGAATCTAATCCCAATTTTCCTTGTATGGAAAATGGAAGATGCAAAAAAAAAATTCCGAAATCATTCACCCAAGAAACTACTTTCGACGAAGATGGTAATGTGACATATAAAAGGGCTAATATAGGTATCACCATTGACAAGGGAAAAGCTATCCCAGACAGTAGATTTGTTGTCCCTCACAATATACGACTTTTAGTAAAATATCAAGCTCATATGAATATAGAAGTTTGAACAAAGGAAGGCTTATTAAGTATCTATTTAAGTATCTTACTAAGGGGCCAGATCGATCAATTGTTGTTGCTGATGCATTCTCGGGAGGAACAAATCATTCCATAAATGCAAACCAACCAATAGATGAAGTTCAACAATATCTAGATTGTCGATCAATCTCAGCTTATAAAGCAGTTTGACGTTTGTTCAAATTTTCCATACATGAAAGAGAACCTATAGTGGTGAGATTGCCTGTTCACTTACCCGACTTTCAGACAATCACATATCGACCTAGTCAACCACTTCGTTCAATTATTAGTCAAAGCGCAAATAAAACAATGCTTACACAGTGGTTCAAACTAAATCAAAGATGTCCTAAAGCACGCCAATACACGTATATGCAAATACCAAGTTTCTACGTATGGGTAAAAAATGAAAAGAATGGTGCACAAGGAGAAAAGGTTTTGCAGTGGGCAGGCTTAATTTCGTACATCCAGGTTGCACTCATACATTTTATCTAAGAATGTTACTAGGAAAAGTAAAGGGTGTTTTGGGTTTGAACATTTACGTACTGTAAATGGCATACTTCACAGCGCATACCAAGAAGCTTGCCAAGCTCTCGGGCTACTCTCAACAGATGATGAATGGAATTCTGTCATGGCTGAAGTCACACAATGGGGGCAACCATCACTAATCAGAAATGTCTTTGTAAATCTATTACTATATTGCCAAGTATCAAACCCTTCAGAATGATTTCATAGATGGTGGGAGACTATGTCCAACGATTTTTCTTATCGGTTTCGCCAACTTGCTACGATCCCTAATGTTGAGCCTCCTTCTCGGTTACTACGGTATCAAGTTTTAGAATCGCTTCAGAACATACTTCGATCACATTCAACAAGCCTTGAAAATTTTCACCTCCCTTCCCCAGATCCTGGCTTCCATGATCTCGCAGCCACAAATTTAATTTCGCATCATTCAGTCTATAACTGCCAACATGAGGCTTGCAACGGCACAACGTTTACAAGAAACGTTAAATGAAAGACAAGAAATTGCTTACAAATAAATACTCACATCAATTGACAACAATGACGGAAAATTGTTTTTCTTGTACGGTCATGGATGAATAGGGAAAACTTACTTGTATAAATGCATTATATCTGAAATTCGTAGTCGATGTCGTATAGCATTGGTAGTTGCATCCTCTGGTATAGCAGCAACATTATTACCTGATGCTTCTACAACTCACTCACTCTTCAAAATACCACTCAAGTTTACCATTCATAAACTTGTGCAATTAGAAAAGGAACACAACAAGCAGAGCTCTTAAAAGCAGCTACTCTTATTATATGGGATGAAGCACCAATGATACATCGTCTATAATTTGAAGCAGTTGATCGTACAATGTGTGATCTAATGGACACACCATTATTTGGGAGCGATAATAAACCATACGGTGGCAAAACAGTTCTGTTTGACGGCGATTTCAGACAAACACTTCCAGTCGTAACTGAAGGTGGTCGAAGTGATACAATAAATGCAAGCCTCATCAGGTCATATTTGTGGTCCTATTGCAAACTCCTCACCTTGACAACAAATGTGCGTATTAATGATTCCGCTACCAACATGATGCCTTTATCAAGAGGAATGAATTTCGCAGAATGGGTTCTTGCTATTGGCGATGGACGCATTCCTCTACAAAAAAATTACAGAAAATCCGCATATTGATAATATAGAAATTCTGAAACAGTTCTTAATTCCGGAATCAACACATCCTATTGCTGACATAGTCGATGCAGTCTATGATGATCTGATATAACATTACAACTCTATTGAATATTCAACAACCGTACAATTGTGACACCAACCAACAAAGCTATTACAGATATCAATGAACACATGTTGTCTAAAATACCAGGACAAAAACATACATATTACAGCTCAGACAGTATAGTTGCAGAAGGAGATTATTTAGCATCACTCCAAGAAGCTTATCCAACAGAGTTCCTCAACTCTTAAAATTTTAACGGCTGACCTAAGCATGAGCTTACCACTCAAACTTCACACTTCTGTCATGATTCTTCGAAATCTAAATGCATCAATTGGTATATGCAATGGAACCAGACTACTTATAACTCATCTCGGACAAAACGTTATAGCAGGAACTATTATTGGAGGAAGCTTTAAGGGTTCACAAGTTGCAATCCCCAGAATCATCCTAGAAAAAAATGATCATCAGTGGCCATTCACATTCAGGAAACGACAATTTCTAATACGATTATGCTACGCAATGACAATCAATAAAAGTCAGGGACAAACGTTGGATTATGTAGGATTATATCTCCCAAGGCCAGTATTCTCTCATGGACAATTATATGTAGCCGTATCACGGGTTCGATCAGCATCAGGTCTACCAATACGAATTTGCGGTACACATCCAACTAAAAAATCAACAACCAGAAATATTGTATACCAAGAAATTTTTGCAGGTTTAAATTAAAGGTATGTTCCTTAACAACAACTTATCGCATTCACGCATATTTAGAAACCCAACTCATGTATTTTGCCATAAATTTCCATTTTCAGGTACAATCACACTTCCATAATAGAAGCAGCAAAAGAAGGCCAATATATAAGTTTACTTATATGCTTTTAGATATTGTACAAAAGAAAATATACTAGCTCCTTCCTTTCAATGTTATTTTAGTAATGTACTTCCCAAACCGAACTATTTTCCTCACAATAAACTCAAGTTAAAGAAGGCTTCAGCTAACACATCACCACCGCACACTTTGCAAAACAAAAATAAATCGAAACATGCCCGCGCATTATGCGCGGGCTATAAACTGGTTACTAAAATATTCTCAGACAAACTATTACCAAAATCCTTGTTTCACAAAACTATTCTCCAAACCGAAATCTTACCCACAATAACAGCAAAAATGGATAAATTGTCAGCTAAATTCAAAGCAGAAAACATTAAGATGTAGACAAATCTGCATCACTGAAGTCTGAACGCAAGATTCCTGAATCGAGATAACCATCGCAGCAACCTGGAACTACAAAAATATTAAATAATTCATTCCTATGTTGATGCTAGGGCTGGGAAACCCAGCCCGAGCCGGCCGGGCTTAGCTCGACCCGGGCTTCGGGCTACCCGAAAGTCCGGATTAAAATAATAGGGTCGTGCTCAGGTTTGGTTATTGTGGAGTTTCGGGCTTTCGGGTTTTTCGGGTAAAGCCCGAAAAAGTCCGAAAAAGCCCGACCGGCCCGAATGATAAATTATTGTAGTTTATCATTACTAACACCCTAAGAGCATCTCCATCTGTTCCAGCCTTGTCGCCTGGCCCAATAATGGAAGCCCAAGCCTGTTGGTCTTCCGGGGGTGGTGTACCTCGTAAGTAATGAAGGGGGTAGTTAGTTCAAGGGAAAGGGAGGCGATCAGTTTAAGGAATGGGAAGGGAAGCGAGTAACGTACCGCGGAGCGTTTTGTCCGCTGGGTAAAGTGTTGTCCTCTGGTTAATGGGGTGTTACGGGGGGTATTTATAGTACCCCTGTCTTGGTCGCCAAGGCTGAATCTCGGCCACTCGTTTGTAGCCTCCGTAGGATGTTGACACGTGTTCGCCTTGCCTTGGAACCCTAAGAGCCGCCGAGACTGGGCCGTCGCTTTGGGCCTCCCTTTGCTTCCTAGGCTTGCTTGCTTAGCCCATCTGAGCTGTCGCCTAGGCCCAGCTTCTCAGTACTAGCGGCTGTGTCCAGGACGCCGTGTGGGCCGCTATGTGGGCCTTTAAATTGTTCCAGCCTTGTCGCCTGGCCCAATAATGGAAGCCCAAGCCTGTTGGTCTTCCGGGGGTGGTGTACCTCGTAAGTAATGAAGGGGGTAGTTAGTTCAAGGGAAAGGGAGGCGATCAGTTTAAGGAATGGGAAGGGAAGCGAGTAACGTACCGCGGAGCGTTTTGTCCGCTGGGTAAAAGTGTTGTCCTCTGGTTAATGGGGTGTACGAGGGGTATTTATAGTACCCCTGTCTTGGTCGCCAAGGCTGAATCTCGGCCACTCGTTTGTAGCCTCCATAGGATGTTGACACGTGTTCGCCTTGCCTTGGAACCCTAAGAGCCGCCGAGACTGGGCTGTCGCTTTGGGCCTCCCTTTGCTTCCTGGGCTTGCTTGCTTAGCCCATCTGAGCTGTCGCCTAGGCCCAGCTTCTCAGTACTAGCGGCTGTGTCCAGGACGCCGTGTGGGCCGCTATGTGGGCCTTTGGATTTTGTCGGGCTGGGCCCATCACCATCCATGCAAATGTGGTGGCTTTCAAGTTGAGGTGGCAATGATGTGGTAACTAAAATGGTTTAAAAAGCAAATGGCATTGATGGAGGGAAAGAACCTTTTATGCAAAATTGCATAATATGAAAATGCAATTTTTTTAGAGTGCAGACCCCTTTTTTTGTCCGCCGGGGCGGGCACATTAATCCAGCCGTTCATTGGAAGAAGGGAGAATTAAATGGATGAGATGAAAAGTGGTCTTATTTAATTCTTTCATTTGTTTTGTCTTTAATTTATCTCTCTCTATTTTTCTCTCCACAAACTATCTTCCCCTCTCTCTATTAATTAAAGGCCTAATACCCTCAGATGTCACGAACTATTGCGATATTACTCTCGTATATACCACGTATAAGCTATCTGGCGGGCGTCACCAACTATTCGATTCCGAGTTCCGCATAACACGCCGTCAGATTTTTGGGATTTCCGTCGAAGTCCGTCAACTGACGTGGCATTTCGTGGTTACGTGGCAAGTCCTATGATAATATTTTATAATTTCTTAAAACTAAAATATAAAAATGAAAATTAATGAAAAAAAACATTTCTTCTCCGTTCTCTCTCTCTTTCTCCACTCTCCCTCCCTCCTGCACCTCAACTCTCTCTCCCTCCTTCACCTCCACTCTTTCTCATAGGAACCCACCTCCTCTGCAACTCAAAAATCCACCCGACCACTCTATCAGTCAAAGCATCCAGCTGCTTCACAAACGACTCCTTGAAATCCTCCTTGTTCTTGTTCCTAATCGTGACCACATCTCTAACGGTGAACTTGGCATGCTTAGTCTCTTCACTCTCGGCCACGAAATTGGTGACCTTCTGCACCAAATCCTCGCTATTAGTCCTCGCTAATAGCGGCCATTTTGGTCAATCTCGTTTGTTTTTTTGCAAAATTTCGAAATCCTAATTGCTCTGTTTTCAGTACAAGTCTATGTTTCAAAACCCATAACAGATATTTATGGATTAACGTCTACTATGCTGCTGCAAATTTGTTCAATCGTGTTTGTTTTCTAGCAAAAATGTCTAAATCCCAATTGCTCTGTTTTCAACGTCTCTGTTTCAAAATCTGGGACAAATTTTGTTTGGATTAATCTGATTAAAAATTGATTTAATTTGGCTTCTTCCTCCTCTTCTTCTTCCTATTCTTCCTCTTCCTCTGATTCCGATGATGTATCCATCATAGCTGCAACACCTCTTTCCCTGTACGGTGTCTTCAGCTTCTGCCTTCCGTTGTTCATTCTATTCTGCAGATTCCGATGCGAGCTACTCCGCTTAGCAACGAGGATTCCGGTGGCAACTCTGACAGATCCAGAAAGAGGAGGAGGCTTGGAAGCCGTCGGCTTCCTCGACGAGCTAGGGTTCAGTCCAATCAGCTGCTCAATTTGATGGTAAAACGGCCACGAGCTAGGGCCAGCTCCGGCGTCGATCTTGGCCTTCTCCGATTTGTACTTCTTCTTAACGGTATCGATCCGATTTTTGCACTGGATGTCGGTCTTTTGAGGCTTGATGTAGTCCTCTCTGCTGCTTACAACATCGGCGACTTCCTTCCAGTGGTGCTGCTTCAAAATCCCTCTACTCAACTCCACGTACCTCTCGCCCGCATATATCAGCACCGCCGTCGCTCCCTTGCTCCAGCAATCCTCTCGTCCTCCGCCGTTGTTTATCTTTGGGGCGGAGGCGGCTAGGGCAAGGACATGGTAGGCGGCTGAGGGGCTTGAATTTCATTCTCGTTGCGGCGGAGAAAGAGGAGGAGCAGCGACCGTGATTGTGACGGATATTCTTTCGTTGTACGACGAGAGAGAGCCGGCTGCCCTTATATAATTGTACTAACAGTGGATCAGACGCCGGAAAGTAGAGGAGGTGAAGGAGGGAGATAAGAAAGGGAGACACCGGAAAGCAGAGGAGGTGAAGGACGGAGAGAGTGGAGAAAGAGAGGGAGAATGGAGAAGAAGGGTGTTTTATTTAAATAAATTTCATTTTTATTTTTTAGTTTTAAGAAATTATTAAATATTGCCACATAGGATTGTTGGAAAAAATCAACGCGGATTAGAAAATCATAACGAAATTGAAATCGAAAGAAAATTGTAATCGAGGCCTGTGTTTGCACAGTTTCCTTAAGATAGATTCGCCCTACACAAGGGCGTCTTTCTCCCAGGATACAACGATCTCAACGGTGTTTCAACACCGCCGAACGCAACCACGCTTGAGCAAAGCGACAACAAATAGACCAAAAATTAAAAAGAAAGGAAGAAGAAGACTTGAACTTTTGGGAGAGAGATTTTAGTATCTGAAGGTGTGTGGAAAACTGAAGGGATAGGTGGGTATTTATAGGGGAAAATTCTGGAGCAAACTCTTTAGTTGAGCAATGTGGTATAAAACCACTTTCTCACATTACTCATTTTCCCACCAAGGTACTTTGAGAATCAATTTCTCATTCACCTTAAATCCATTTTGGACGGATTATATCTCGATTCGAAGCTCTCTTGTAGGAGAATACGAATATGTAATCACCTTACAAAAAGGTGTCACTTAACCCACTCATAATCACATCCCAAAATGGTACAAACCCATTTGGTTTACCCAAATTTTCCAACAGTCCCCCACATGAATGAAAATTGGACTCAAGACTCTGACGACACTGACAACTTTGCTCAACGGTCAAATCCTGCATAGGATAGGTAGGTGTTAACCCTTGAACCTTCCCTTGTGAAGCATACCGACTCTACTGGCTAGATGGTAGACGCGATGTCCTTGAACCATCTTGCCGCCCGTGTAGACGATGATACACTGCACACAGGATCCTTCCTAACGTGATTTTGTTCTCACTGTTATGTTCATATGGCCCTGAACATCTGCCTGGTTCTGCGAGAGTTTAAGAAATTTGTGCCCCCACAATTCCCTTGAAGTGGCCCCACTTCACTTTAACATAGGTGATCCTTATCTCAGAATCATTAAAAGCCTTTATGCTTATCCTTATCCATCATCACTGTTTATAGGAATGGGTTGGGGTTTCCCCCACAGTGACTCTACTAGTTCATTCAAGTAGGTTGTCCCTTTGAACCTTCTCCAGTCAACTAGGTTGGGTTTTCCTTCGAATGAACTTTATTTCAAGGGCTTTAATCCCATTCCCATTGACAACTTGTGCACAGCCTCTCGGTTTAACCCTTTGGTTAGCGGATCCGCAAGGTTATCTTGACGATAACTCTTATTTTGAGAGAAGTTGTCTTATGGTATATTATCTATGACAATATGTCTAGACTACCATCAAGTAATGTGATGACTACTTTCACTAGTCACCCCCACATTTAAAATAATGAAAAGAAGTAATTCTTCTATTCAATAATTTATATGGAGTCTCATTAGTTACCTTTCCATATACCTTATTTAAAAGGTAATTAGCTGACACAACAGCTCCCCCACATATTGTGGGAACTCAGAACTTATTGACTTGGCATTCAGCTTAGGAACTCATATGTTCCTTAACAATTGTTCATGCTTGTATCTCTAATACAAGAGCATTCATTTGACACAAATTTCATGTAGAATAATTCCAATTTATGTAGTACTAAGCCACAATATAAGGTCCAAGCGTCCCCAGACTTATATATATGTTTTGTACCACCACCTAATTATATAAGAATCAAGCGTCCTTGATTTTCATATAAAAGATGTAAGAATTTTTCTATCATTCTTTGATTGTGCCAATAAGATTACACAATTGTACAACTCATTGACCAATTGTTCAACACGTCATGAACTTATGAATGTCCTCAAACATTTTACGATATACATGACTTTAGTATCTCCTTTCACATATTAAGAAGAGCATTTGCCAAACCAAAACTAAGTATGAACAGAATAAATACCATTTTCTTTTGTCACTTCTCAAAATTCATACAATGAATTTATTTGGTTATCAATATGATTAACCATCACACTCTTAGGTATTTTAAGCAATACCACAAGAGTCATTTAATAATTTCTCCACAAGAGAAATCATTCACTATTCAACACTCGTTGAATTGTTTGTCATGTTTCCACAAGAAACATACATTTTAGACTTGATTCACAAAGAATCATGTTCAATACTTTTAGCCCCAATTGGGCCATCAATCCAACCACCAAGAATTAACAATTTGACACAAAGTCAATTCAATGTACCAAACATTGATATGTCAAATATAACACTTCAATTAAAATACACAACATTTCAGAGCAAGTATTTGAATCAATCACGCTACTAATGAAATTAGTGTAATTAAGTTGGTTGGTTTTAAATCAAGTTTGATTCAATCCACTTAATTGCATCACCAGATCCAAAGCGAGTTTGATCAAAATACAAAGAATCAACACAAATGCATTACAAGAAATAATTACGAGTCATCCAAATTAGCAACCAAATAATGCTAATTTAAATACCTTAATTAATTCCACAATTAAGCCATAATTAAGGCATATAAAATCCCACAATAAAACTTAAATACCACACAATTAGTATTTAAATTATACATTAAAGGATTTGGGGAAATTTAGCTAAATCATTGCGCGCGTAAAATTGTAAGTCTATTTCAAACAAATAAATTACCAATTAAGATTAGATACAAATCGATCTCAAAAGGTAAGTAAATCGCATCTAATAAATTGTGAAATAGAAACTTTCCAAGTTCATAGTTTGAATTAAATTCAAATATAACTCTCAATTAAAGCACGCAACTAATTTAGGTAACTGATGCCAAAATCACTATCAATGGAATAAGTGCAATTTAATTTGATTGATTCTAGCAAGATTGCTTCAATCGTTTAATTGCATCACCAGATCCAAAGTGATTTGACCCACGTCCAAGATAATTCTTTGAAACAAATTCAAAGAAGATTAATTTAATCAAAATGCACAACCATTTCAGTTAAACTTCAGAGTAAACCATCGCTATCAATAGAATTAGTACAATTAATTTGGTTGCTTTAAAGCAATATTGCTTACAACCATTTAAGTGCAACACTAGATCTAAGCGATTTTTACCTAAGTTAATTCTTTGAAACAAATTCAAAGAAATAAACGAAAATGAACAATAATTTCATTTAAAACTTGAAGCAAATTTTCACTACCAATTGAAATAGTGCAATTAAATAGGTCACTTTAGAGCGTCATTGCTTCAACTTTTTAATTGCATCATCAGATCCAAGCGATTGTTGCTCAAGCACAATAGACCAACACTAGATCCAAAGAATAGAATTCAAACAGCTACGCGAGTGTGAGAATTCAATCTTAGTATAAATGGATTTATAACGATTCTAAACAAGTAACTGGATTGATAAATACATTTACTAAGATTCAAGATCTTAGATTACCAAAAACTTGTTAGAATACGAAAACCATTCATAAACAAAATAAATTACAAACTCAAATAAGAATGTTATATGTGTTTGAATCTAAGATGAATAGATCAAATACATAATCATTGCACCAAATATTATTACTAAATTAACAACGACCCAATTCTTTCCATCAATTGAAAAAATATCGAAAGCAATATAACGGTTATTAACCTTAAATTTCAACAAACATCAAGACACTGCAATAGAGAAAATTGCAAACCTTGAGACAAAGAAAATTCAAAACGCCACTAAATGTCATTGGCACTAACTTTAATTAAACAAACAAGCAATTAGAATTTGCTTATATACTTGCAATAGGAGACACAACTAATTACCCCATTATGTTTATAACCGTACAAAGATAAACATATGCATTAACCAAATCATGATTTCATAGCACTGTAACTCAATTACAAAAGCATGATGTAAATCCAACATAGAATAACTAGCCAGCATAAAAGCAAATCAATCCTTAGTGTTTAAAAACGTAAGAAGATATTGCAGAATAATCATTGTTCTGCTATGGAGATATGTATCTCAGTCAGAAAAAATCCGAGTTAAAATTAAACAAGAATCTATCTTAAGTTGTTGGACAAAATCAACGCGGATTAGAAAATCATAACGAAATTGAAATCGAAAGAAAACTGTAATCGTGGCATGTGTTTGCACAGTTTCCTTAAGATAGATTCGCCCTACACAAGGGCGTCTTTCTCCCAGGATACAACGATCTCAACGGTGTTTCAACACCGCCGAACGCAACCACGCTTGAGCAAAGCGACAACAAATGGACCGCAAATTAAAAAGAAAGGAAGAATAAGACTTGAACTTTTGGGAGAGAGATTTTAGTATCTGAAGGTGTGTGGAAAACTGAAGGGATAGGTGGGTATTTATAGGGGAAAATTCTGGAGCAAACTCTTTAGTTGAGCAATGTGGTATAAAACCACTTTCTCACATTACTCCTTTTCCCACCAAGGTACTTTGAGAATCAATTTCTCATTCACCTTAAATCCATTTTGGACGGATTATATCTCGATTCGAAGCTCTCTTGTAGAAGAATACGAATATGTAATCACCTTACAAAAAAGTGCTACTTAACCCACTCATAATCACATCCCAAAATGGTACAAACCCATTTGGTTTACCCAAATTTTCCAACAAGGATGCCAACTAGACTAGTTTATACAGTCAGCTAACTCCATCTAGCCAGCTGTCAAAATAATTATCCAAAACTAACGGCGTGTTATCCGAAACTCGGAATCGAATAGTTGGTGACGCCCGCCAGATAGCCTATATGTGGTATATATGCGAGTAATATTGCAATAGTTCGTGACATCTGAGGGTATTAGGCCTTAATTAAATCATTCAACCCCTCTCTCTTTTTCTCTCCCATGATTTAAATTGTGAAGACTCTTTCTCTTTCCTTTATTTCTTTCTTTCTTATGTTATCTTCTAATTTGTAGGTGTAATCCCCTTTCTCATTCTTCTATTTCTCTCTTCCTTTCCTGATTTATAGTGTTACACATGTCAAATTGAAACTTCAATTCCTTTTAATTCGTCAAGTTCTTGTGTAGAATGAAGACCACTGCCGTCTTGGTCGGTGATTGTTAGAAACCAAGAACTCGAGAACCCAACAAATTTTGTGCATCTCACGTCCTATTATGTTCGTTGTTTTAGGGAATCGAGGTCATATTGTAGAGGATATGTATGTGTCTAGTATTTGGTCTTTATATATTGGTGTTGTACTGATTATCTGTGTGTTACTAGAGTGTAACTCGAGTTTTATTGGAGTGTTATTTGAGGTAAAACTCAAATAACACTTGAGTAACTCTCGAGTAACATCCTTGTAACAAGTTACTCGAAAGTTACTCAAGTGTTACTGGAGTTTTACTAGAGTTTTAGCTCAAGTAAAATTCAAATAAAACTCTAGTATATAACACTGAGATAACCGGTACGACACCAATCGAAAGGTCAAATACCAGTAACACCCAAATAACTAGTAAAACTGTGGTGGCTTTTGGAACTTTGTGTCTTTGTCATTATGGTGTTTGGGGGTGATGGAGATTAAATTGTCGTCGAGTAATTCGGGGGAGAAAGAGATTATAAGGCTGGAAATTTGAACTAATATGAATTTGGTGGCTGATTCAACTATTGTTTCAATAACAACTCCAAGAGAAGGGATAAAGTTGAATGATATAATTAGGGTCAATACACCTTTTTGCCCCTCTACTATGCAAAGTTAGCAAACATACCCCTTTACTATTTTCTAACTGATTTAACACCCTATACTTTGAAAATTTTAACAAATATGCCCCTCCATTTATCTTTTCATCAATTTTTCGTCTAATGAGTTGATTATACATGATAATTCATATTATTTGTATACATTATCGTTGATTGGAATGTTCACAATCCAAAATTATTTAAATTAGAAGGAAAAAGAAAAAGGAATATCACAAAAATACCTCTGTACATAATGGTGATTATAATGTTTTTCCTTTTTCTTTTCTTTTTAATTTAAACAATTTCACCTTGTGGACATCTCGATCAGTGATGTTGTGGACAAATAATATGACGTAGCACGTATAATCAACTCATTAGATGAAAATTATATGAAAAGATAAATGGAGGGGCATATTTGTTAAACTTTTCAAAGCAGAGGATGTTAAATCGATCAGAAAATAGTAAAAGAATATGTTTGTTAACTTTGCATAGTAGAGGGGCAAAAAGGTGTATTAACCCATTTAATTAATAGGAAGAGAGAGAGTGAGAAAGGAAGAAAGAGAGTCTGCACATGGGGAGAGAAATAAAGAGAGAGAATTAAGAATAAAACAGAAAAAATAAGAGAATGAAACCCCTTATTAATCTCAGCCATTTAATACTCATATCATTAATGAAAGGCTGGATTATCGTGCCCGCCCCGACGGACAATTTAATGGGCCAGCACAAAATTTTTTTGATGAAAATGGAAGTGCAAATGGAATGGGCCCCACTTTTCATTTGTTTCTTTCTTTTTGTTTTATTTCATCTTATTTTATGGAACACTTAAACACTTCTACTAATATATATATATAGAGATATAAAAGCACACCCCTTTTATTCCTTCTCCCCTTAACTTTAGCTAGACAACCAATCAAAAAATTTCTTTTTTTCCTTTTATCATTTAATTTTCATAATTAATTTAAATAATAAATAAACTCCTACAAAAAAAATAAAAACTAATAAATAAACCGGCCATACCAAAAAATCGGGCCACTCACCATTTCATTAGTTTCCCACCTTTTCAAATATTTCCTAAATAATTGTTTTTTCCCAAAAAAAATTAACGTATATTTTTATAAGCTATATTATGCTCTGTTGCTCTTAACAAACTTATAACAAAAAATTAAATTATAATTTCATTAAAAGTTCAATAAGCTTATGATAATATCTATTGAGTTTAATTTTTATTCATTTTCTCCTTTATTTAGATTTTCATACAACTGAAGATTAGACTTAAAAAAAATGATTTGAAATTTTTTCATAATTTCACCTTTCATATGAAAGGTTCGTTTTTATAGACCTAAAATAAGAAATTTTAAAAATTCAACAAACTTATAATAAATTTTTATTCATTCTCTCCTTCATTTAGATTTTAATACAATTAAAAATTAGACTTTTAACGAAAAATTATTTTGACATTTTTGCATAATTTTACCTTTCATATGAAAGGTTCATTTTTAGTCGATTTTACATATTATAGGCAAAATGACAAAATTATAATTATTTCTCTCTTGCAACTCTTTAATCTACAACAATATTGTCTCTCTCAGATTTTTAAAATTCCTTATTCTCTTGAGAAATTAAAAGCCACAAATAAATAAAAACATTTATTGAGTCATCTAATATTTTTTTATTTGACCACAGTTAATTGAAATGAGTTGATTATTAATATATAAGAAATTGGAGCATGGTCATTATAAAATTTAAATGAGGGGTTGGTTCGATTGCAACACACACAACAACATTATAAGGGTCGATCCAAATCTTGCATCGCGTGTTTAGAGTTCATTGAGCATGATAAATGAGTAACTAATCTCGTGAGAACCAGCGTCCACAAACATAGCCCAACTAAATATACATCATTCAATTTCTTAATGAGCTATTTTTCATATTTCATTGAAATAACTATGATAAATTTCTATCGTCAAAAAATTTTTCTATTGGGTTTTCTTTTCCATGTGGTTTCTACTATATAGTATTTACGTAAATTGTGATTATTTTGCTAACACAAAGTGGGTTTCTTTGAGTCATAAAATATTCATTGGAGTAGATAAAATTTTGGTTATTCTTTCACACGAAAAAATAAAATCACAAGATCATGAGAATATTTGGGAGAAAAAATAAAATTACATGTTATACCAATTTTTACTCATCCGATTTGTATCTTCTATTATATCAAAATATTTATTTATTATTAATTATATTATATATATATGGTAAACTTCGGTGCACCACTAAAAGTGGGTGCACCGGGTACACCCACTGACGTTTGTGCTATCTAGAGTGATATTTCTATTGAACTAATCATTTATATCAATAGATTTAATCTTAATAAGTCTAAATTGAGCTTAATTACAATTTTTAGTCATCATAGTATAAGATTATACTATTGTTCTTCAGATTTCTTTCTACAGCTGCATTTTTTCTCAATATGATAGATTATCATCTCTACCAAATTAGTTTTTTGTTCAAATCGTCTTATATATCATTTAAGAACATGTAGATTATTATACTCGAAAAAAAAAGATATTAAAAAATGTTTATTATCAAAATGTTAGTGGGTGTACCCGTTGCACCCACTTTTAGTGGGTGCACCGGAGTGTTCACCATATATATATATTATATGTATTTTCATAATTATCTATAATCATATGTAGAGTATTGGCCAATCCAATTAATCGTCATAGCATAATAGTTTCTTTTTGTGCCTTGAGTTTTATAGTTTTCAACTTAAGTTGTAATATTCACTTTAGTAATTTTTAGATGATTGAAAATTACATAAGAAATTTGATAAATTTCCCACTTTTACGTTTTAGTTAGTAATCAAACTGATATTCTGGTCTTAATTCAAATAGATAGGCAATGCTATATAAAATCATGTTCATCTTCATAAAAAATTAATGTTCATAATTAGTATAATCCACTAATATCCTCTGACTAATTATCGTGCATGAATATATCAATTTTAAATTATTATAGCGAAAAAGGTAAAAAAATATCTAAAAAGTTACCTTAATTAAAACTCTTTTCCTACTTGGAAAAGGCTTAATTTTCGGCCACGGTGTGTCAGGCAGACACATGGTGTCTAGAAGACACCATCAACATGATTTTTCCCTCAATTTAGCTCCCATTTGTCCCACTTGGTTCCTTCAATGATTTTCATGAACAAACTTGACCTGAAACATGTCAAAAACACAAAACCAAGCATAAATCAGAACAACACGATAACTCAATGACAATTATCATCAAATAAGTAAAAATCACCTAAATTAGATGAAAAATAGCTCAAGAATGTTTCTTAATATGGGAAACGAATGCGCATATATTTGCACGCATCATTAAACACATAGATACTAAGTACCAAATTAATAAGACTAAGCTCAAAAGATTTGAAAAGTTATAGTATCTCAACAATCACATCCAACAAATACAATATGATATTTTATCATGAGTAAATGTCTTAAATATCTACATGTCATTAAAGGATATATATATATAAAGCGATTTGAACGAAAAACTAATTTGGTAGAGATGATAATCTATCATATTGGGAAAAATGCAGCTGTAGAATGAAACCTGAAGAACATTAGGTATAATCTTATACTATGATGCCTAAATGTTTTAACTAAGCTCAATTTAGTTCAATGAAAACGATTAGTTAAATCTATTGATATAAACGATTAGTTCAATGAAAATACCACTCTAGATAGTACAAACGTCAGTGGGGGTAACCGGTACCCCCACTTTTAGTGGGGGCACTAAAATGTTTACCATAAATATATATATCTTATAAGTGAAATAAATAATTACTCATATTTCTATAATGAGTGTGTGTATATAGCAATGTTGTCAAGACCGAACCAGACATCGAATTGGTCTAGCAAGAGATTCAAGGGTTTAAGTTTTGACCGTGATTAGACCGTAAAACCCGGTATAATAAATCGGTTACATGATTATAGTTCTTATTTATCACTTTTAGAAACATATATGATATTATTAGTCATTTTCTATAATTAAGGAATCAAAGTATTTTAAATACATTAATATATATAATATCTTATAACCTTTTAAAACCTAATGGCCACCAAATAGAACCAAACCCCACTAGCACCGTCTTATCCTATTTTCTCCTCTTCTCCTATTTTTCATTCTCATCTAAAAGACTAGAACCCTAATGACCACTAAATAAATACTAAATAGAACAAACCCCCTTCCCTAGCGCAGCGCAATCATCTTCTATTCTTCATCTTTTTTTATTTTTCTTCCTATCTCTTTTCATTTGCGGGCTGAACTTCAAAACTCTCTACCTATTTTTCTTTCTCAAAAAACTTGGAATCGGAGAAATTGAGTTGGTTTCACCGGTCGAACTGGGTGGTCCGGTTCGGTTCTGCCAAATCTGGTATAGAAGTAGGTTGCCTGCTGCAACGCGCGGGCCACAAGCTAGTATATAGCAAATATAAAAGCACACCCCTTTTATTCCTTCTCTCCTTAATTGTAGGAAACCAACCAATCACCATTAACTAATTTTAATTAAATTTAAAAACAATATTAAACACAACCAATTTAATTCACATTGTTGGAAAGGGTTCAAACGTGGCCAAGAAACAATTAAAAGGATTAAAATGCATTTCACGTCAGGAGTAAATTCAGTAGTAAATCAATTTAACTAATTAATAAACAAATTGATTCTGAAATAAATCTAATATCTATATATTATTATTATTAAGCAAATATAATCAAGCCCCCTTTTATTCTCTTTTTCTTATGAGTGTAGGGATTGCACCAATTAAATTTTTTTTATCATTTTTCAATATATTAATTAAGATATTTGTTGCTTTAAAATAACAAAACTACCGGATTTTTTTGTTGAAATTGTCCACTCTTCCAATTTTATAGATATTGTTCAATACTCAATTATTTAATCAAAAATAAAATTTAAAAAAATCATAAAGGGGCTACTTATAATCGAATCAACTCAATTACCATTCATCATTAGAAATGGAATCTCAAGTTTAGTTAGCTGCTTATAATATGCATTCAGTTGATGGCATGGAAACAGTCAGTCAACATGGAAAATGCAAAACTCATTCAACACTAGTTCTAATTATTAAAGAAACCAAACTAATCTCTAAAACTAATTCTATTAAACTCATTATTCATTTATACTAAGCAATTTGTAATTCCGCCAAGTGACCAAACAAAACTTAAAGGCTCAAACCGACACAGTAGAGGAAAAGCCACTTTGCAATTTAACATCAAAATGAGCATCAAGAAGAGTTACAGTAGAGAGAAATCATTTCTAATTCTACCACCCAAATGAACCAATTTCTTACTCAACTCAACATCTTTTACACAGTCACAATATAGGTGGAGAAAGCCACTTACGTTTTATCCTCAAGAGTCGGAGAATGGAGATGAACGGACGGAAAAGCGGCAACGGAGGGATTCGCACCTTCGGTCAGGTCGGGCGTCGGAGTTTCGAACTGCGGCGGGAGAGGACTGGACCAGGGGGGGATTGAGGCGTGTGGTGCCGGGTGCGGCCGTGCGGTGGTGTGAATGATTGACTTAGAAATTAGAATGAAAAATGAATTAGGGATTGCAATTGCCAATTGCTCGATGGTGATGAGTAGGCTTGGCAATGTCAACCGATAAGTTGGTTAACCACCCGAAACCGAACCGGTCAAACGGGCAGAAGACCGCGCTGATCGGATTTCGGTTCGGGGACGGTTAAAATCGACGCCGTCTATTAACGGTGACGGACGGTGACGGATTCAGTAGTATCCGCACCGTCACCGACCCCGAACCCGACCCGACGGTTAAAATGCCCCTGATTGCAACCCTAATTATTGCAACCCCAAACATTTCACTTGCATGCGCCGAAATCGGCATTCTCAAACTCTCTCCTCTCCACTCTCCAGAAACACGATTGCTGATAATCTCTCCTCGTGCCTGAGGATCCTTGTCGTGTGTGTCGAGTTTCGCCGCCGAAATCGACTGCTCAATCATTCTATCATACTGCAATCCTCCAATAAACACCACAGACCCTTCGATTTCTCCTCCTTTCCCGATGAAGTTCTTCAATTTGATCGCCGACATTTCAATAAACCCTAACCCTAGTTCGTTGCATGTGTGCAGGATTCCAGGTATAAATTGCATTCTGCAGCTGCTCGTCGATCTTCCCTCTTCAGTTCTGCAACTCAATCACCCAAAGTCAGTCTATCTCTTCAGTTCAGTTCATCGATTTACAACTACAAGTTAGGCTTTCAATTGTTCATCGATTTACAATTCTTAATTGATTATTGCTTACTGCTTGTTGATCTTAGTTCTTTAGGGTTTTCTGATTTCGATTTTGTTATCTGAAATCTCATTATTTCCTTCTTTCTCGTAGGCGCTATGAATGACAACGGAGTCATGCCACCTGAGGTTGTTGAGGTCGAGCAGCTGCCAGTTTTAGTTGAACCGAACGACAACCATGCCAACCAAGGAGAGCATCCCAGGGATGAACTTGACGCTGGAAATGGCAACCACCAACCTGATCAGCAGCAGCCTCCTGCAGATGCTGAGGTAGTGACACCTCCAACACAGAGTAAGCGTAAAAGCATTGTCTGGCTTCACTTTGAGAGGGTTAAGGTTCATGACGTATGGAAGGCTAAGTGTAACTACTGTAGGAAGTTATTAGGAGGTGATTCTAACAATGGTACATCCCATTTAAGGAGTCATATAAAATCTTGTATTCAGAAGAGAATACATGATGGATCTCAAAAGATTCTTGGTCCCAATTTGTTAAGTAAAGGCAAAACCGAGTTAGTTGCTACTGCCTATAATGTTGATGTGTCTAGGAAAGAACTTGCTATTGCTGTGTTGATGCATGAGTACCCTCTTTCAATTGTTGAACATCTGCATTTCAAGAGATTTTGTTACTCTCTTCAGCCTCTTTTCAATGTTCCTTCGAGGAACAATTGAAAAGGGATGTGATGAGACTGTACCGTGATGAGAGGGCTAAGATTCAGAGGTTAATTGATTCTAGTAAGGGCAGAGTGGCAATAACAACTGATATGTGGACAGCCAGTAACCAAAGGAAAGGTTACATGGCTGTCACTGCACACTATCTCGATAATGGATGGTGTTTGAGGAGTCAACTGTTGAGGTACTTTAGCCTAAACTGTAAAATCTCTCTTTGCAAATTGCTAACTGCTCATCTACTTGTTTAACTGATAGTGTTTGTTGCCTTGTTGATGTTGTAGGTTCATCTATGTCCCAGCTCCTCATACTGCTGATAGGCTTGCAAGGTTTCTGGTAGACTGCTTGATGGAGTGGAATGTCGACACTAAGGTATCAACCATAACCTTGGATAACTGTAGCACCAATGACAAAATGCTAGAAACTGTTAAGAAGAAGTTGGCTTTACCTTATTTGATCAAAGACGGTGTTTTACTGCACATGAGATGTTCTGCACATATATTAAATTTGGTTGTCAAAGATGGTATTGATGTTGTGAAAGATGGAATTGAGAAAATACGTGAGTCTGTGTCTTATTGGATGGCTACTCCTAAGAGAGTGGAATTCTTCCAAGAAACTGCTAAGCAGTTGAAGCTTAGACATGATAACAGACTTGTTTTGGACTGCCCTACTCGTTGGAATTCTACTTATGCAATGTTGATCAGTGCCATGTTTTATAGAGATGTGTTCAATAGGCTGAAACTTAGAGATGCTTAGTATAACTGTTTGCCATCTACTTCTCATTGGCAATTTGCTGCCATTGTCTGTGAGAAGCTTGAGGTGTTCAGCTTGATCTCAGACATGTTTTCAGGCTCCAAGTACCCCACAACTAATCTTTTTTCCCTCGTATATGCGATTTGAGGGTAAAAATATGTGAATGGATTTATAATCCAAATGTTGTGATATCCCACATGGCTCAATCTATGTGGTCTAAGTTTAATAAGTATTGGGATGAAATTCACCATATTTTGGCAGTTGCTATTGTACTGGATCCTAGATACAAGCTCGAGATTGTTGAATTTTACGCTGAAAAAATCGGGCCTGATGATTGTGGCTTCAGTGCTGCTTCTGTAAAGCAAGTACTATGTGATCTTATACTAGAGTATCAATCGAGGTTTGCTAAAAAACCAATCCTCTTGTGGTGTTGGCTCATCTGCACCAGAGGATGGTAATGCATCCTGTAATGATCATGACTTTGAGTTGTTCCTTACTCAAAGGAAAAAAGCTCGTACTACTGCTATTGTAACTGAGTTGGACAATTATTTGAACGAGGATGTTCTTCCTCGTTCTTCTGAATTTGATATCTTGATGTGGTGGAAACTTAGTGGATTGAAATATCCTATTCTGCAAGCTATAGCAAGAGATGTTCTTGATATACCTGTTACATCTGTTGCCTCTGAGTCGGCCTTCAGTTCAGGAGGCCGACTTCTAGACCCCCATCGTAGCAAGTTGCCTTCTGCCACTGTTGAGGCATTGATGTGCACCAGAAGTTGGCTTAAAGATGAACATGACAAAGGTAGACTAGTACTACTTTCTAACTCTTCAACTAATCCTTGGTTTACTAAATTAGTACACAGTCATAACTATTTTCTTTTTGATGCAGAGCCTGGTGTTGAGAAACGAGTTGTGGAGTTAGAGGGTTGCTTCACAGCTATGGACATTGTCTCTGTGAGTGGGAGTGATGATGAACCAGTCGACATAGAGGAAAGAGGTAACTTGCAAAAACCCTAAACCCTAGACCATGTTCAATACTGATATATTGATTGGAGTCTCTAATTTAGAGAACATGTGTTTTTGTGGTCTAGGCGGAGCTCAAGTGCCTACTAGATCAATCACATATTACAATCTTGATGACATTGACTGATTTGCATAGGAAAGGTATTCGTAGTTCAATAATTTCTCTATGTATGTATTTCACAATGTCAAATTGTAAGTGCAGACTGCAGAAATGATCTAAAACTGATAAACATGTGTTCTGTTCTTTGTTTCAGTCTTCCTCAAACGAGAACTTGATGAAGATCAGACAGATGAGGCTTCTGGAATGAGGACAAATGAGAGGACTTTTGTTGTTTTCTGCCAGTAGTCAGTAGTTATTTAGTTTGATCTAGATTCCAAAATCCTCACTTCATACTTGGGAGTTGAGATTTCAAGCTTCTTTTTTGGTGTTTCATTTGGCATTTGAAGCTCTTATTTTGGTGTTTGGTTTGGTAATTGGTAGTAGTAGTACCTGGTTGCTTAATTTGCAGCAGATGCAATTGGTTCAGTGTTGATGTTATTGACTTTTCAAATTTTTAATGCATCAATTTTTACGGTTTCGACTTTTGGTGGTTATTGTTCGGTTTTTATCGGTTAAAAATCACCGACGGTTAACCCAAAAAACCGTCGGTGAAGGGGATGGAATGAATTTAATACCCTATGGATATTCAAAACCGGGGATTATCCGTCCCCGGGGTTGAATCGGGCGGGCAATGGATACTATAAATCCGTCCCCGATCCGCCCGATTGCCAACCTTAGTGATGAGCGGTAGCGGGTCAGTGGGTTCTTGGGTGGGCTGGTGATTAGTTTAGGGTGATATATTTTATTGGGATGGGCTTCTAATTTAAATAGTTAAATTTTGGGGTGACTTAATAATTCGGGTAATTTTCCGGGTAGCCCGAACCCGTCCCGGACCCCACCAATCGGGCTTTGGGCTACCCAGATATAAATATCGGGTCAGGCTCAGGTTCAGTCATGGGCACTTCAGATAGCCCGAAGCCCGGTTTGACTGGGCCGATTCCCAACCCTACTTGATGCAGATTTTGGGATGAAACTTCATTTGGAACAACAGCAGCTACAGTTCAACACCTCAACTTCTTCTTCTTCTGCAAATCCTCCTCTCAACTGGCAAGAAAATTTGGTACCAAAACTGCGGATATAGTACGGAAATTCCTTGGATCTCAAACTTGCTGAATGTCCTGTTCCTCATATTGTAAGAATAAAAGTGGGCACGCTTCACATTCTTCACAAACCTGTAATTTTTGTCTTCACACCAATTTGGTTTATCATCATATGCTTCTATGAACATCATCTCGTCATTCCCAGGTATCGGATGATAGAAGATGGGCATCCATGGACGTATATAGAAAGGCATTTCAATACGAATACGAACTTCACTTCAATCACTACTAGCCCTAGTAGTCATAGTAGTAGATGTTGTTGTTCCATTATGCTCACATACTGGTTTATACCAGGTGGGATCCATCCTCCTCCTTCCAGTCGTGACCACGTACTTATCGATCTGATCCATGGCATTACAGCTTGTCATGTGCTGACATTGTACATCAGTACATCATAGTGGTGGACGAAACAGAGCAATCCCTTAACGGGTCCCAAAAGATGAACATCATCATCTGGAGTTACAACACTCCTTGCGCTCAGAATGCTGGCTCCTCTAACATCACCACCATTAACGAAATCCAGATCGGCTGAGAAGAAATCATAACAGCCCCAATTGAGGACGATGGTCAACAAACTGGTGCGTACTGGTGAATGGGTACAGTGCAAATTGATCAAGTTCGAGTCTTGCTCGATGAACGATTTCCACAATTTATATGGTTAAAGACTTAAAGTTAAGCAGTGTATTACTTTCAAGTTCCACTCAATAAACAGAATATATAACATTAATAATAAGGTATCAAGCTAAAGTGTATCTTATTCATACCCAGTTACCTACGTACATTCCTCCTTGACAAAAATTAAATAAAATCTTACACGAATGAGTGATGGCTACTGTTATGCTTGAGGATACACACAAGAACGCAAGAGTCTAGATGCAGAAAGATAGACAGCAGGCAGCCTTTGTACCGCTACATCTATGCCCGCTTAATAGTTACAGCTGATCTTGCTTTCAGGTTCAGAAAGATTGCCCTGAAGGATCATGTATCACAACAAGGAAGCAAAATTAGCAGACTTAAAAGCATGACGAATAAACATTTTCTGCAACAAATACCAACTACTGTCACCATTTCAGACGTCATTTTTAGATAGTTAACATCAGCTAAATATACACCCTTTATAATATGGGGAAACAGTTGGGATCTGATCATATCTTTGCTACTGGTTATTACTACTAAAGGACATTACTGCTGTTACGGTTAGAGCGGATGAGTTAGTGGAGGTGTCATACCAGAGTGAACCAAGGATGCTGCCATACACGACACGGAACTGCAAAGGGATATACTGGTGGTTCACCCAACCAAGTATAGGCCAAACCTGCACTCCAAATCATCAAGTATTAGTCTCTGTACAGATATATGGACATGACATCTACTATCACAAACACAGTGTATGAATTGTTGTTGTTTACTTACCTTCCATGCTGCAAACTGAACAGATGGTAAATCCTTCCGGACTTTACTCTTCACTGCACTCAATGGTCTTCCTGCACATAATGAAAACTTAATTAGGACTTTTTGACTTCAACATGGTTCTGATATGCTATTAGAGATAATCATATAGCTTCTACTCTGTATTCATCGTCCAGTACTGAACACCAGAACAAATGCCGACAATGGTTTGTGCTGGCTGAAACCATATTGTGGTTGCACAAGCAAGAGTTATTGGATTAGAATTGAGCTAGGAGAACAAGATTCATATGCTACAGTGAAGGGTACAAGAAGGAGAGTGGTCCTCAAGTAGAAGAACTCAACTCGGCTTTAGAACTGAGGAAATTAAGGAAATAAACTATATGTGAGGCCACTCTGCATATCTCCTACGAGCTATATCACTGCTACTCTAGGATAAAACATTGCAGCAAACAAAGCATTAGTGATAGACAATCCTGTTATTGTTTTAACATCAGATATCTCTTCCAAAAATCTTGCCCTTTGAAGTGTGTAAGCATGTCATAGATGGTCTTATTCACAGCATTTTGGGACGATAGAACACAGTTTATATGCTGTTATGCATCAAACTAACAGCTAATGCACTGGGTGATAAATCATATTAGCTACTACAATTTTGAGCAGACAGATAACAGATAACACAGTGGTCACCATTAGTGTTGATATGAATTGAAAAGTAGCCAAGGGAGTCGAACATGCATACCTTCCATTACCAAGCCATAGTAGAACATAAACATCATGTTGTTCCAGGGAGAAACAATTAATTGTTCAAGCAACACCTAAAAAGATAAGAATGAAGAAAACATTAGAAGAGACAGTGGGTCACAAAATATAGGTGTAGTCTGCCACTCAACACTATAAACACCCTTGTCTAATTCAAAATGGTACCTTCTTGGCAACAGTTTTGTTATCCTTCTTTCCCCTGAAAAGAGAATCCATGAACTTGTGCAGGAAGTGTCCCAACGGTCCTGCATAACCAAACCCATAAAGCTGCAACCAAAATGTTGATCATTCACATTGTGCATTCGTCCCCAACAGTTTCCCCAAACCCAGACATTAAAAAAATGATAGAAAAAAAGTCAATGCAATCAGATACAACCATCCCCAACAAATTTTTGGACGAAGCAAATAGTCAACTAATTTTATACCATGAAAAGAAGCACTCTTCGGAGCTGAATCTTCTTGGTCCCAGCGATTTTCTGAGCAATTAAATCACTAGTGCCAGCCAAGACAGCGGAAGTTGCAGCCTGAAAACCCCACAAACACGAAACGTTAGAATAAACATAGGAGGAAGCCCAGAAAAAGAAAGGGAAACGAGGTGATGAGAGAGAGACCTTGGTTCGTAGAGGGTGAGCTTGAAGCTGAATTAGATACTTCCGCCATGCGTCTTTGGCCACCTCAGACATGATTTGAATAATGAAAAGGAGAAAGATAAATGATTGCGAAATCGGGTTCTCTACTTGTTCTTATGAAATGATTGAGCGAGGAGGAGGAGAGTTAGAAGTTAGAACTTTGAAGTTTGAGAAATGGGTTGGTAGCGATCATAACTGAGACGGATGCGCCAAATAAATACCATTAATAATAATAATCAAATGACAGCTCTGGCGTTTACCGCTTCGTACAACGACTGGGAAGCTTTCTTAATTTTATCTCTTAACAGGTCTTTTTCTTGGGAGATTGTTGTTTTTTGGAACTTTCTTTATATTTTTCCCATGTGGAAATTCCACTTTATGACCCTTTCATGTGTAAAATACTAAAATGTTTGCGTGTTTACTAGTAATTTCAGGTTTATTGACTTAAAGAGTTCCGTATGTTTCAGTTTATAACGCGTCAATCATTTATGTATAAAACTCGTCAAGATAGTCCCGTCTAAAAATTTGGTCCAACTTCCATCCAATTTTTCTGTCCAATAAAAATAAAATATTAGAAAAATAAAAATAAATCAAAACTAATAAAAAAATCCTCTCACCCTCACCATTGCCAAACATACTCCTCCTGTCTTCACCTTTAATCCCACCACCGTTGCTTATCCTTTCTTCTACACCCAACATCCCGTAGCAAATAGTGGTGTGGCAAATAGTATTTGCTACTGCAAATTACTACATGAAATAGTGATTGCCGTAGCAAATACTAACTATTTGCTACTGCATTTTCATGCCGTTGTTAATTTTGCAGTAGCTAAAGGTCCATTTTTTTTTTGTAGTGAATGCTATCGGAAATGGGGTTAGACGCCGGAAAGTAGAAGAGGTGAAAAAGGGAGAGAGTGGAGAAAAAGAGAGAATGAAAAAGAAGGATTTTTTATTTAATTAATTTTCATTTTTATTTTTATTTTTATTTTTAAGAAATTATTAAATATTGTCACATAGGATGTCAACTAGACTAGTTTATACAGTCAACTAACTCCATTTAGCCAGCTGTCAAAATAATTATCAAAAACTAACGGCGTGTTATCCGAATCTCGGAATTCAATAGATGGTGACGCCCTCCAGATAGCCTATACGTGATATATACGCGAGTAATATCACAATAGTTCGTGACAACTGAGGGTATTAGGCCTTACTTTTTTAGGGTATTAATTTATTACACTATTAGGGTTGATTATTTAATTACTATTTAAAGATTATGGAAAGCTCTCAACGCTGAGGCGACTCCCGCTTCTGAGATCTGAGGCTAGAGACGGTGGTTCTGAGCTCCGGCTGTGGGTGCGCTCCGGTCGGGCAAAGGCTGGTGTTCTCTACGGCGAGGCTTCCTAGAAGCTTAGCTTTCCTCTTGCTCTGTTGATAGTTTTCTTGGTTCTTCTTGATTAGGTGGTGCTCTTCTCTGTTGAGTCGTTCTGTATTAGGTGCGCTTGATTAGAGGATTCCGGAGAGTGTAGCACTGGTCGTCGTCGGTCGCCTAGCGACTCCGATCTTGATTTCTGAGTGTGATTTCTTTTCTCGATGAAGCCAAATTCTTGGGCGTCGGTTGTGGGGGATGGGGACTCTTCTTTGAGGTATGTAGATACGTCTTCTGCTTTTGTTAATGGTACTCTGAGAATTCCTAAGTCGGTTGTTGATAAGGGGCTACAGAAGTTGAAAGCGGCGTTGGTAGCTCAGTTTCTTGGCTCAGTCCCTCCGGTTAGGGTTATCTCCGCGGTTGTTAATAGAATCTGGGGATATGAGGGGGGGTAATAGTTTCTAAGATTGAGGATGGTTTTTTTCTCTTTGAATTTGCCTCAGAGAATTTAGCGCAATGGGTCCTTAAGAGATCTTGGCATATTCATCATTCGGTGATGGTCCTGAGGAAATGGGAGAGATATATCGCCCCGATTGATTTGTCTCCTAAGAATGTTCCTACTTGGATTGTATTAAAGAAAGTTCCGGCTCCTTTGATTACACAAGAAGGGATAGGGTGGTTATCTAGTCATCTTGGTGAGCCTGTTAATAACTTTGTTCGAAATGGACTTGATGTGAAGGTGTGTTTGTTGAGGGATGTAGAGGCTGCTGAGGTTGCAGAGTTGAGTATTACATTGGAAGATGAGGAGGAGCCTACTCTGATTGAGATTGAATATCCTCAGGCTAGATCTTATAGCAAGCCAAAGCTGACTAAGGAATGGAAACGTATATCTCATGTGGTCATAGAATTGGAGAAGGAGGTGGAGGACTCTAATTCTTCAGGAAAAGAAAAGGAGGAGATACCAACTGTTGAAGTGGCTAGTATGGATGAGCAGCCTGTTAATTCTGATAAAGGTGAAGATATGAACAAAACAAAGGATGGGGGAGAGGTTTCTGGGAAAACTGCTGCTTCTACTGAAGAGAGGTTAGTCACTGTGGATCCTCCTGATGTTAGATCAGTTAGCAGTAATAAGAATCCTTTTTCTGTTCTTTGTGAATTGGGGAATGATAATGCCTTGTCTGTTGAAGCTTTTCCTCCACTTAAAGCAGATGTTAGGAGGGTTAGTGAGAGAAATAAGAAGAAAGGATCTCCAAGTAAGAAATGATCATTTTATCATGGAATGTAAGGGTTTCAATCTCCCCGTAAGCAGATTTTTTGGAAAAAGTTTGTTGAAAAACATAAGGTGGATATTGTTGGGTTTTTGGAAACTAGAGTAAAGGAGGGTAAGGCTGCAGACATTGTAAATAGTCATTTTTCAGACTGGAATTTTTTTGCGAATTATACTAATCATCCTTTAGGGAGAATCTGGATTTTTTGGAGATCTCATGTACAACTTCAGGTGTTTAGGCATACTGATCAGGCTGTGGTAGTTAGGGTGAATGATGCCAAGATATTTGAGATTTGTTTTGTGTACAGTTCAAATAAAGAAAATGATAGAAAGCATATGTACAGGGATTTGGTAAACAGTAGCTTGCCTTTGATGATCACTGGGGATTTTAATGCAATTAGAAGTAGTGCAGAAGCTTCCAATGGCTCGGATGGTGGGAGTAGTAGTAGAGAGTTTAACGATTGGATAGATTCAAACAATTTTGTTGATCACAGAGTGTGTGGTGAGTGGTTCACTTGGTTGAACAATCAAGATGGGAAGCCAATATCTCGAAGATTGGATAGAGTCCTTGTTAATCAAGAATGGTTGCTGAAGTTTGGCAAGAGTAGGGTAACAACCACACTGCCTCATTTGTCAGATCATTGTGGGATTATGACAGAAACAGATATTTCGATTGGGAGAGTTCCTTCTGCTTTCAAATTCTTTAATTACTGGACGAAGCATCCTGACTATGAGAAGTTAATCAAAGACAACTGGAGGGATGGAAGGAAGGATCATTATATGGAGGATCTTTACTCTAATCTGAAGAGAGTAAAAGAAGTTCTGAAAAGGCTAAATAAAGACTCCTTCTCAGATATTAGTAAAAGAGTTCAAGTGGCTGAACAAAGTATGGTTGATGCTAAAAAAAGCCCTTAAAATGAATGATTCTAAATCTTTTAGGGATCTGAAAGATGCTACAGCTAAGTGGGACAATATCAAAAGCATGGAGGAGATGTTTTATAAACAAAAGTCTCGGAGTATTAGCATTACAGAGGGGGATTCTAATACAAAGTACTTCTACAATAAAGTGAAGTATCAAAATGCTAGAAAGCAGATTGCTCTCTTGGTATCTGAGGGGGGTGAATCTTTTAGAGAGATTGGTGATATTTCTAAGGAGGCGGTAAACTTCTATCAAAAGCTGTTAGGGAAAGAGGATAATGCAGTAAGAGATATTCCTCAAGAGTATTTTGACTCTTTGATTATTAATAAATTGGAAGAGGAGGATAAAGAGGTTCTGAGTAAAGCTGTCACGTATGAGGAAGTAAGGAATGCTCTGTTTGGTATGCAAGGGGACAGGAGCCCTGGTCCGGATGGTTTCAATGCTTATTTCTTTCAGAAGGGGTGGCATATTGTTGGAAACCTGTTTGTTCAGACTGTTCAGGAGTTCTTCACTTCTTGCAGACTCTCTCCACAGGTCAATTCTACCATCCTTGCTTTGATCCGTAAGATTCCTAGTGCCTGTAGAATGGTTGATTTTAGACCTATTGCTTGTTGTAATACTGTCTACAAATGCATAACTAAAGTCTTGACTAATAGGCTGAGAGATGTTCTTCCTTCCTTGATTAGTAATAGTCAGTCAGCATTTATAAAAGGGAGGGTGATTGCTGATAATATCATGTTAGCTCAAGATCTAATCAGTCAGTATCACAATAAGAGAATTAGTCCCAGGTGTGTTCTTAAGGTGGATTTGCAGAAGGCGTTTGATTCTATTTCGTGGAAGGCTCTTATCAAAATCCTGCATGCTATGCGTTTCCCAGAGGTTATGATTGATTGGATTACTGAGTGTCTTCACACTGCAAAGCTGAGTGTATGTATTAATGGTGGATCTTTTGGGTATTTTGATGCAAGAAAAGGTCTTAGGCAGGGGGATCCCCTTTCCCCCTTGCTCTTTGTAATTGTGATGGAGGTTCTGCATTGTTTAAGCTCAAGAGGTGCATCAGCAGGGTATGTTCCTCTCCATCCACGCTGTAGGAAGATGGGGATTACTCATTTGTGCTTCGCAGATGATCTCCTTTTCTTCACAAATGGTACTGCTTTTGGAGTTCAGCAGGTCCTAGGGACTTTAAATGCTTTCTACGCTGTTACGGGACTAAGGGTTAACCCTATGAAGTCTTCCTTGTTTTGTTCTGCTAGTATTCAAGCTGCTGAAAAGGAGAGAATGAAGGCAGCTACTGGGTTCAGAATAGAATCTCTTCCTGTCACCTACTTAGGTGTCCCTTTAATCTCCAGCAAATTGAAAGCAGTGGATTGTAAGAACTGGTTGAGAAGATTACTAAGAGGATCAGTGGCTGGCAGGCTAATATCCTTAGTCAAGCTGGTAAGTTGCAACTTGTTAAGGATGTTATTAATAGCATGACGACTTACTGGATGAATATCTTTAATCTCCCTCAAGGGGTTATAAAAGATATTGAGAAGAAGTGTTCTGATTTCTTGTGGGGAGTTAGTCCTAATGGTGCAAAAAAAGCTAGAGTGGCTTGGAAAACAGTGGCTAAGCCTTATGATGAGGGAGGAGCTAATGCTATCCAGCTAAAGAACTGGAACACAGTATGCATTGCCATAAGTGTTTGGAGTCTTTTGCTTCGTAGTGGTTCTTTGTGGGTGGCCTGGCTCTCTTCAAGTAGGTTAAAGCGACAGGATTTCTGGTGCTATAGATGTTCTACCAATGACTCTTGGATGTGGAAAAGTATAGTTAAATGTAGGGATGCAATCATGCCTTTTATTACTCAGGACTTGGAGAGGACCTGGTTGTGGATGGAGAGCCTATGCAGAGGTTCTCTGCAAAAAGAGTGTTGCAGTCCATAAGAGTTGCAGGAGATAAGATGACCTGGAGTGATCTTGTGTGGAAGAAACCAACAATTCCTAAGTACTCTTTCATGAGTTGGCAATTGTGCATTAATAGACTCCCTTTCAATGACAATTTGTTAAAGTGGGGGATAGATGTTCAGCCAGACTGCTTCCTATGTACATCTGGAGAGGATTCAAGAGATCATACTATTGGCAAGTGTGACTATGCATGCTGGATAAAGAAGCAAATTTTTAAGGAGTTCAAGAGCTTTGCAGATTGGGACAATGAGGTCAGTTGGTTTGTGAAGAGAGCTGAATCCTCAGCCTAGGAAGGACTAGCTTGGAGAATTATAGTCTCTAATGTGTGGAAGGAAAGATGCTGCCATGCTTATGGAAGTGAGAAGATGCCTCCAGATGCTTTGCTTAGTAGGATTCAATTGGAAATGGGGTTGATGTGGAGTAAGAAAAAGAAGAGGAAGATTTAGTATTTTCTGCTTCTTTCTCTAGTTGCCGCTGAGTTTACTGTATCTCTGTTCTCTGTTTCTGCAGTTTGTTGTACTTAGCAGTACTCTTGCTGCTATTGTATTCTGGGCTTATTCAATAAAATTGATAATTATCGAAAAAAAAAATTTAAAGATTATGATTATACGAGTTACAATCAAGCTAGCTCGGGGGCCTAGCTTAACGAGCTAACGAAACGAGTTGGATCACGAGCCTACCGAGCCGACCAATGTATTAGCTGAAGCTCGGATTATTTAGCTAACGAGTCTGTTCATGAGCCAACCGCTTATTGGTGGTTTTGTACTGTGGGATTAAGAGATAATGATGTTGACTATCCCTTGCTTCCTCCATCCTACTTTCATATGCTTCCACCCAAAAAGTACAAAACTAATTCAATGCCTCTTTTACAATGGGTTTGATCCATCTACTTTTTTTAGTTCATTTTTATGCTAAATGATTGATTGGTGGTTGTGGGTGATCATGGTGATGATGATCAGTAATATAATATTAACTTCCTCGTTCTGGGATTTGCTTTAACTTCATCGTTTTCTTGCTTGTCGAATTCTTAATTTGCTTTAGGTTTACAAAAGGATTGCTTGTGGGGTTTGAGGTGTTGAATCAGATCTTCCTCCGATGAGCTACGACAGATAGCTTTCTTTTGTGAATGAATCAAAAGGATAATGCAAAGTGGAAGAAGATATTTCTATCTTATCAACTTCCGATTGGATCTGTCAATGTTGGGCAATTGTGGAATGGGCCAAGTGTTAACTTAGGCCCACAGGTAAAAGTGCAGAGTAGAGATTCAGAGTGAATGAATCTGCTTATGAGGCTCTCCTTGGTGAGGAAAGTGTGCTGGAAAGTAAGGACAAGAGACACTGGATTTTACGTGGTTTCACCGGGCTTAGAGCTGCGATGTACGTCCACGCTCGAAGGTTGCCCTTTGAGATAGTCACTATTATTAATCCAACCACACACACGGTTACAGAAGGGATAAACAGCCCTTTGATATACTCCCCGTATATCAAACTTAACCCGGATCCTATTGAGGAACCAAGCTTCAAAATTTGGTCTAGTAGACCAAATTAACAAGAACCATTAGATAAAAATCAATGGTTCAGATTATATTGACTTATTTATTATTTAATTATTTAATTCGTATCATTATGGTAGATAATTAATTCAACGAATCATTATGACACATAATTAATTAAATGGATAATTATGGAAAAAGAATCAAAAGTCCAAGATTTTCTCTTCAAAACAAATCCACAACCGCAATTATTTTTTCTTCTCTGACGCATTGTTTCTTTCTTCTTCGGTCGATTTTCTTGCAATTGCTTGTTCGGACTATTTCAATCTCGTCGCCAATATAGTCATCAGCCATGGACAAGGGTGTCCTAGTGCAGGAAAAGTACTACGGTGTCCTAGTACATGCATCATTAACATTGAAGTGAAACTCACATCTAAGGTGTCCTAGTACATGCATCAAATCAGCAAACCAAGACTTAAACAAAGATCAAACAACATAAATATAGCACATTTGGAGTCTAGATGGTTCATAAATAGATTGTCCTAGTGCAAGAATCATTAACATTGCAGCATCAACAAACCAAAATTTTTTGTACAATTAGATTTTCTAATAAGAGACTTTTAGTGCACTGAGAATATATAAAGACTACGGGAGAAAATATTCTTGTACACTTAGTCTAAACATCTAAACCGAACCTTAACCGGAGAAAAAAGAAAAAAAATTACGGCAACAAGGGAGGGAAGAAAAAAAAGAGTTGCAGGGAATTGAGAAGAAGTTGCAGGGAATAGGGAAAAAAGATAAAAATATATTAATTATGGTAACATTAAAAGACTTTCCTAATCATTATCTACTAATTAATTAAGTAATTAATTGATCATATATGATTAGGATAATCTTATTATTTTAATATTAAATCAATGGCTGAAATTAATTTGGTTTAGTAGACCAAATATGCATTTGGTCACTGAAAAAAATGCGAACTTAACCAAGCTCCCCGCTATAGACTAATCCCTTGAATCAAAGTAAATCCCTAAGTTAAGCTCCTGCTTGCTTGATTTGCTTTGACTGCTGTAGTAAACGATTGATAAGTGCAAGCATTCCAAGTAAGCTCTCACTAGTATAAATAGCATCCGTGCGTGTAGCTCCTCTTTCTTTATTTGTGTTTGGCCTTGATGCTATGATCTGCAATAATAAAGAGGGCAGAAGATTTGCCAGCAAAAACAATTTCCTTGCTCATTTTGTTAGTGATTAGCAATAAGGAAATCGGGCAGAATCAATTAAATTGATTCAAATCAAAGTAGAAGAAAAGATACAGCCATAGGCTTTCCATTTCAGGATTTCTCAATCCAACATGAGGTGTTGGCCGACATGTTACCCTTGTTGGTTTCGCTTTTGACTAATAATGTACATATAATTTTGGGTGCTTTGAGTACTTCCTCTATGATTAAAGCACTACGACAGAGGGAGAAGAAGATTAGTTGGGGTGAGAGGAGTTTATTAACAGCCAGAGCAGTCTTCAGAGAAGCCGTGTGGAAGATCATCCAAAGGCATTTCAATGTAGATCTTCATTTGGTGAGATTAGCAGCCTCTATAGCCATCAAGCGATTTAGGCTCCACCGGTCTATTAAAGGAACCATTAGACTTGTTGTCCATTATCACACGAGTTCCGACCTTTTGGTTACAGGTTTTTCTTACCCTTGCACCACTAACACAATGGTCTTAGTTTTGTCTTGCTTTTAGGGATGCTTGTCATCAGTGCTCTTCTCTCGGTTGGCACAGTGTGGTTGTAGAAGGTGTTTCTTCATAGGGTGTTCAGCTGGTGCAAAATCAGTCTACTTTGGCAGCCAGTCCTACTTTCAAGCTACTTGTAGTCCGCCGCTCAACAATAGAGCCACCCATTTTGTTGCACGTCTGGCTCTTAGATATCTTCTAGGGGTGTTGTCGGTAGTCCTCACTCTATGGGTAGACTGTAGCTTTTTACTTCTTACTATCTTGATTCTCCTCCCGAAGCTAACTAAGTAAAAAAAAGATGATCGAAGAAGAAGATCTAGGAATTGAAAGCAAGATTGTTGATTTCGGTCATTGAACGAGTTGATCGATGACCAATTTCGAGCTTGAAGTAGGAACTATGCTCGATTTCTATTTCACTATTAGGTTATTCGGTGACCAAAATCGGGTTAAATTTGGTCAGTTAACGGTCAGAACGAAAAACTGACCCGAATTTACTAGGCCTCTTTGCCCTTTGGGTGCCAAAAGTTTGGCCCATCAAATCGTAATTTAAAACATGGGAAAATAGCATTCCCCCCTCTAAATGCCAACTTAACATATAGTTTTTTTTATACTATAATACTACAAAAAAATTGATGATTAGTCACGAATTATTAGTCACGTTTGATAAACCGTCAATAATTAGTCACGGTTTACTTATAAATCGTGACAAATTAGTCACGGTTTCTAAGTAAACCGTGACAATTTAGTCACGGTTTACAAAAAATCATGAGTAATTGTTAATGCTTAATCCACGCTGACGATCATCCTACGCCAGCTCACCTTCCTCGATTCTGTGCCTTGATTTCTGCTGAACCCCTCCTCCTTCTTGCCCTCTTTCTTTCTCTATCACACCTTCCTCGATTTTTCGCTGAACCCCTCCTCCTTCCCTCTTTCTTTCTCTTCTCCTCTTCTTCTATTTCTTCTTCTTCCTCCGCAAATCTGATCTATGTCTTCTTCTTCTATTTCTTCCTCTTCCTCCGTAAATCTATTTCTTCATCTTCTATTTCGTCCTCTTCCTCAACAGATCTAGTCGAAGGCTCCTGGCTGTCCGGACCGACCTCTTGTGCTGAAGGGGAATCGATTCTTCGAAGGGTGGAGGAGGGCAGTGAGCTTGGTGGCGGTGAGGGTTTCGAGCTAGGAGCACAGCGGCCCAGTCGTTAGCGGCGGCAGCGAGGAGGACATCGACGATGGCGATGATTTGGGCCGGGTCGGGTCGATTTGGCGCCAGAGAAGTCTCGGAGGCCGAGTAGTTCATCCACCGACGGCGGAGTAGTTCATCCAAAATCTCCAATCCAGATCTGCTTGGGTTCTGGGCATGCAACAATGGATTTGTGAGAATGGGATGTTGATGATGTTACTGTGGGAATGGGCAAGAAGGTTGACAGTCGGCGGCAGCGTAATTAGAGCATTAGTTTGTAATTATATTTTAATTGTTCTGAAATACAATAATTGTAACATTTTACATTTGTTCCATTAATGACACAATTAATAAATTAAGTGACTAGTTCGTAATTAATTGGGACGTTTTGTTAACATTTTAATTTTATGGAGGAGTTCAGGGTCTGGTCCTATAATTCGAGGAATTAACCAATGGGTCACTGAAAACTTCATTAGAATAGTTTGGTCACTAAATTTGTCATGATTTTTAAGGGAACCGTGACTATATGGACCAAAATTAGTCACGATTTACCAAGAACCGTGACCAACATTAGTCACGGTTTCTAGGTAAACCGTGACTAATTTTGGTCCATATAGTCACGATTCCTTAAACCGTAACTAAAATTTTTTGTCACGGTTAAAATCGTGACAAATGGCCTACAAAAACAGTGACAATGGCTTGTTTTCTTGTAGTGTAAATAACTCTTCCCCTCCTAGTTCTGTCATTTTGCCTTGAAAGGTAGGAGAGGAAGAGTTGGTCAGGGAGGTAAATTGGGATGTATCACGAAGAGTATGGTGAAATACGAAGGATTTTAAAATCACATGTTTTATTTGTCCATTTTATCACGGTGTTTAGTAAGCTAATACATTACTATTGGAGCTAACACGGTGTACTCAATGTGCATCAATTAACGTCACAAAAACGAAAGTTGGAACGAAAGGACCTAAACGCCAAAATAGTCAAAGTAGGACAGTCCGACTATTGATATGAGAGGTGATTCTCTCAGATCAATCTGAGAGGTCGATTGCCATTGGATCGATTAAAATTGCATCCTTTTGTTGGAAAAATAAAAATAAATACAAGGGTAAAAATGGAAATAAAAAATATTACAAAAAGCGGGAACATTTCGGGAAGATTGAAGAAAGTGAGAAATTTTAGGAAAGGAGATGGTCTAACAACTTCCCAATGAAGTTCTATATTTTTTAATTTTTTTTAAACAACTCCACCAATTTTCCTTATTTTTAATTTAATGCATATAACTAATTCTAGAGTGATCAAAATGATTTTTATTCTTCACAAATGTTGTTTGTTTTAATTTTTCAAATCCATTGATATCATCAATCTTGATATAGTTCATTCGATTTTTTAAGAAAATTTCCGAACTTGTACCCTAGTGTTATGCTCGTCTGATGATATCAATTTTTCATGACATGAGATAGTATTAATGTAAAATGAAAGAGACGATATGTTACAACTTACTTATAAAATATTTGATTATTAAATTTTATTTCTCACATATTTTATTCTTATTCTATCACATGATTATTTCATTATTTCTTGTTTACTCTTAAGGATTTCTATATATGTTAATATTTTTTTATTGTTAGGTCCTTTTATGCCATTGTTATGGTCTTATTATGTCGTTATTATTTTCTTTTATGAAATCGTTACATAAATATAACATACATATAATACTAACATAACATTTTGAAGCTTATGATTTCCGTGTATAACTTATACAATTGTGTAAATGAATTGTTAGGTCATTTTCATGTCATTGTTATGATTTTATTATGTCGTTATTATGTTTTTTTTATGACATCATTACATAAATATAACAAAAATATAACACTAACATAATATTTTGAAGTTTATTGGTTCCGTGTATAACACTTGTTTAATCTAATTCATGGCAAAATTTGGTTGTTAGCCACGATGTACTGAAGCTACGGAACTCTTGACCTCTGCGCAAATTTGTTTGTTTATTTAGTCTAATTAGTGCATTTGTTTGTTTGTTTGTTATGCATATATACAGATTATTCTCACATAATCATATCTCACCCGTCCATATTAAAAGCCCGCCTTCCCTTCCCATCTTTAAAATAAAATAACATACACTTTGTTCCCAGTAGTCTGGTGAAGCTTGAAACAGAGGAGCAATGTCAGAGGCTTGAATTAAGAGGATGAATTTGGGTTCCCAAGGACTTCAAGTATCTGCTCAAGGGCTTGGGTGCATGGCTATGTCTGCATTTTACGGTCCTCCTAAACCAGAACCTGATATGATCCATCTCATCCACCACGCCATTAACTCTGGCATCACTTTCCTTGATACTTGTGATGTTTATGGCCCTCACACCAACGAGATCCTGCTTGCCAAGGTTTGCAAATTTTGCAACTTACTTGTATGTATAATAAGCTTAGCTTAATCTTTCCTTTTCTGAGAACTAATTAATCATTTGATTAAACAGGTGTTGAAGGGAGAGATTGTTGTGCTACGAACGGAAGCGAATCGATTGAACACCAACACACCCACACAAAGATTTATAGCTTGCCAATGTTCCTTGCCAGGATTATGCATGTAACGACTCACCATGCTCACTGCTTGAGAAATATCAGGTCTGGTGCAAACCATAGCGTACATCAAAGCTCCAATCGCATTTGCATAAGGAACCTTTTCCATGTCCTTTTTCTCTTCTTTTGTACTTGGACACATGGCTGCACTAAGTTTGAAGTGTGAAGCAAACGGTATACTAACAGGTTTGGTTGAATCATTTATACCAAATCTCTTCAAAATTTTCTTCAAATAACTCGATTGAGTTAACCAAACCATACCTTCCTTACGATCTCTCTTAATCTCCATCCCAAGTATCTTCTTTGCTTCTCCAAGGTCCTTCATCTCAAACTCCTTCGAAAGTTGAACCTTCAATTTATCAATCTCCACCTTGAGAGTGTGTGTGAGTCTTCTTAGACATTTGTGAGTTCAGAGAAACTCTTGTAGAGATAGGAGAGTTTGTGTCCACTCCCTACTCTTTGTAATCATCCATGTGAGGGTGAGTGTGAGTCTTCTTAGACATTTGTGAGTTGTGAGAAACTCTTGTAGAGATAGGAGAGTGTGTGTCCACTTCCTACTCTTTGTAATCACTCAAGATAGTGAATTTGTGTGTTGGCTACCGTCCGTGGAGTAGGAGAAACATTTTCTCTGAACCACGTTAAATCCTTGTGTCCCTTACCTTTAGTTTGTGTGGGTGTGTTGGTGTACAATCAATTCGCTTCCGTTCTTAGCGCAACAGAAATGAGGGGTAGAGTTGAACTTGCTACCAAATTCGGTGGCGTGTATTGTACGAGGATGGAATGTTAGGATCGCCCGTCACCAACAGGCCAACACTAGTATGATATTGTCCGCTTTGGGCCAAGTCCGCACGGATTTGCTCTTGGGTTCCTTCCCAAAAGGCCTCATACTAGTGTAGTTGGTGGACTCTTTTATGCAAACTTCTCCTAGTTTGCCGATGTGGTACTTAAGTTGTTATCCCAACAATCCCTCCCTCAAACCAAGGACCACCCAACCCGGTGTTATTTGCTCCAGCGATACACCTTTCCGTGGACATCTTGGCCGCCGTTAACTCCAATGGACCCGCTATCCTGACCTCCACCAGCCAGGAAGACATTCAGCACAAGGAACCACCACAGAACCCTTTCGCTAGCAACTTGAGGGTTTCCACATATCCAGCTTGCACGATCCATCTCCCTTAGGATCGCCCGCCACCAACAGGCCCACACTAGTATGATATTGTCCGCTTTGGGCCAAGCCCGCACGGATTTGCTCTTGGGTTCCTTCCCAGTGTTGATGTCCGAGTTCCTATTGAAGCCACGGTTCGTTTCTATACTCTCATCTTTCATCTTATCAAGTTCCAATCTATTGACGATGATGATATGTTGTGACTAGTGTAGACGGGGGAGCTGAAGAAACTGGTTGAAGAGGGTAAAATTAAGTACATAGGCATATCAGAGGCATCTGCTTCTACCATCAGAAGAGCTCATGCTGTTCATCCCTTAACCGCTGTCCAGTTGGAGTGATCCTTGTGGTCTAGGGATGTCGAACAAGAGATCATCCCTACTTGCAGGTTCTGATTTAGTCTACTCAACAAATATTCATTCATAATAAACATCATGAATCCTAGATTAGACTAGAAATATAATAAAACCCATTTTTTGTGTCTAAACAGAGAACTGGGGATTGGGATTGGTGCATATAGTCCTCTAGGAAGATAATTCTTTTCATCAGGAACCAAACTGGCTCACAACTTCGCTACGGGTGATATTCGACGCTCACTCAGCTTAGCTCCTCCTAATTAGTGTGTTCATCTTCTGATGTTTGCTGTATAATTCAATCACAGTATCTACCAAGGTTCCAGCAGGGGAACATAGAACACAATGCAGCCATATTCGAGAGGGTTAACGAGATGGCGAGTAGAATAGGGTGCAGCCCGGGGCAGTTGGCACTTGCTTGGGTGCATCATCAGGGAGAGGATGTGTGCCCAATTCTAGGGACTACCAAAGTTGAAAACTTCAACGATAACGTGGGAGCAATGGCAGTGAAGCTTAGTCCAGAAGAGAAAGCTGAACTGGATTCCATTGCAGGTGGAGATGCAGTGAAGGGAGATAGATATGCACAAGGAACCCCAACTTTCAGCAACTCTGACACTCCACTTCCTTCTTCATGGACGCCTTCCAGGATCAGTTGAGCCCCAACTCACCTCACTTTCAGGCCTTCAGCAAACCCGGTGTAGGTTTATTAGAAGCTGATATTTTCAAATAGAGTTTCTACTTACCTCATGAATGCACACTTAATAAGCAATGTCACTTAAGTATTACTGAATCGCCTCGTCTATGAAATTCGAGATATTCTTCACATCCTTCTGATTCCACTAGGGGTTGAATTTCTTCGTGCTTGTCGATAATGTGGATGGTATTAATACTCGTGTAATTATTCTGACTGTCTTCAACTTTTGCATGTTTCCAGAACACATCAAATCTCAAACATTATATGGACTAAAAGTCGTATGATATACAAATAATGGATACCAGATACTGCCCCACTCGACACGGGTCGGCTGATATGTGAGCTATGAAAATCAGTTCAATGAAAATTCATAAACAGTTCAAACATACCTTGATCTAAAGGCTACTTAAACTCACAAAAACACGTAGACAATTCAAACAAACCTCAATCTAAAGGTTAATGGAACCCATCTGACCAAAACCTTTGAAAACCTCATAGATAATCCAAACAAATTCAGATCTGAAGGCTAATGGAACTCGTGAAAAATCGTCCAAATATCAATGAATCACATAACTTGATGAACCAAGACTTGAAAACTCAGGTTGTCCAACTTACGACTCTTGATAAACCAACACTCAAACCACAAAACTTGTGAACAAACGAAATTTTTTGGTAACAAAAAAATCTAAGCGAAACTAAATAAAAACATAAACATCAAACAAAGAAATAAAATGACATGCTAGATCAAAAGATACTATAGTTTGGTATCGGTACTCCTACGAGTATCAATACCCCTGCCACATGTCGTTCACTAATTGGTACAACTAATTAACCCGAAAATATGCTGGTTTAGGCCCAAAAAATTGTAAATACGGCAATTTGGTCACTTTAATTATGCACTAATTTTTTTACTGCACCATTTATTCCATCCTTTTCCCTTATTTGATTTCTAATTTCATAAACTAAATCTATTTTTTTTAATTTGTCCATATAATTAGACAACAATCATGAACGTAGCCTCTTCTCCGATTTCAAGATACAGCAGTATAAATCTGAGAAAGAGAAGAAGATGACGGACAGGACTCACCTGCCCCGTTGCCGTCAGGAGCATCGGCAATGAACGGAGCCTCATCTCTGATGAACCACCTCCTAGATCTCCCGATGGCAACGAGGCTGGTGAATCCGTCATCTTCTGAGAGCATAATCCATTCTTCTTCTTCATCATCTCCCTTTCTCCAACTGCCTCCTTTATCCCAATCACCTTTTCAGAAAACCCTCCCATTTGAATTCATCTCTTCCCCAGAGTCATGAGCTTAGGAACAACCAGCTGCATCTCCCAATTTCTGGGTCACTGCCATCCGACTCAGTTGGGCAGTTCTAGACTCGTCACAGCTCATAACCAGAGATCAACGCTCTGAACTTCCCAATTTTTAGCCTTTGATAGTTTACAATGGAATCAGAAGAGAGTGTGGGTAAGGAGAGAGGGTACTACGATGTGATTGTTATTAGGTCTGGTATAGTGGGATTGGTGGGTTGGTTGCTGCTACTCAGTTTTTCATGAATGATAATGCTTCTATTAAAATAAAAAACGTTCAGCTTTACAAAGGGACAAATCAGAATGGTTTACCAAAACAAAAATACCCAAGAAGAAAAAGCAGCAAAAACTCATACATGTACAAGCCCCATGAACCCAAAAACCCAACCTGACACCCCAAAGAAACGGCCCAAAAATTGGCAGCCACTACTACCTCCAACCGAAAAAACCCCTGGAGATGCCCAGGCCATCCTCTAAACAAAACAAAAAACCTATTTGTCCCTATAACCCCAAAACAGAACCCCTGTACACTCACTGGTGTTCTGTGAGTGTTTTGAATGTACCGAGAGATCAAACGGATCATGATTTTATACTATTTTATCTTGAAATCGGAGAATAAGCTCTGTTCATGACTGTTATCTGATTCTGCAACAAATGAAAAAAAACAGATTCAGTTTATGTAATTAGAAATCAGATAAGGGAAACGGATGAAATAAATGGCACAGTCAAAATAAACTATTGCATAATTAAAGTGACCAAATTGCCGTGTTTACAATTCCTTGGGCCCAAACCAGCATATTTTTTGGGTTAATTAATTGGACCAATTAGTGAACGCCACGTGATAGAGGGTACCGAGCGCTTTATATGTGAGAATCCGCAAAATATGAACTACTAACCTCACTTGACAAATCAAAATCTGATAACTCGAGTCATGGCAAACACTAGACAACAAAACTAACCAACACCTGACTATCGAACAATGTAAAATAGCTAGGGGTGTTCACGAACCGAGCCGAGCCGAATTTCACTGTACTCAAGTTTGGCTTGTTGTTTTTTAGACGAGCTCGAGCTCGAGCTAGAATTTTTAAGCTTGTGACGAGCTCGAGCCTACTCGAGCCTGACTCGCTAACTACACTTGACGAGCTAAACTCGAGTTCAAATCCAACTTAGGTCATTAAAACCACTTGATCATCCAATTTTAGCGCAATTTGAAGTTTATATGACAAAAAAATCAATGAGTCAAGCTAAAAAACAAGTTATCCTAAAACTTACAAGTTTTTATTGTATATGGCAAACCACATGTTTCATTATTGAGTTTATAATAAGTCATATAGTGGAGCTAGTATTCGAGTTGGCTCTCGAGCTCGAGCTCGAGCTAGCTCGCGAGCCTATCGAGTCGAACATACCCTGGCTCAAACTTTGCTCGTTTAAAATCAAGGCGAGTCACGAGCGAGCTTTTCTCAAGTCGAACGTCGAGCTGATCACGAGCGGCTTGGTTCGTCAACCGCCCTAAAAATAAATATGAAGAAACCAAAAGTCAATATAATAAACAGAAAAAAAAACACTTACGTGGTCAAACCAAAATTACAAAAACTCTTAATAACTAACCAACAAACTAATTAATACCTGATTACCAACCCATGTAATGTAACCCGTGAGCGAACCAACCAACATCTTACTATGGAACCCAATAACCTACGCAAGAAACCAAAAGTTAATGTTCTATAATAAAACTAGATTAGTGGCGGCCCGTTGGCCGATTTGAACATAAAATGATAAATAAATTTATTGTTTTGTATTGGTATTACCGTACTCAGTTATTTTAAAAATTATAGAATTCAACATAAATGTGTCAACTTAATTTTTTGGACTCAATAAATTCAGCAACGTATATAATCAAAACAAAAAAAAAAAATCTGTGGTGCAGACACTCTTTTTGCCGCCCATGCGCACATTATTATTTAGGTATTACTCGAGTATTATCTTTAGTGGTCAGTATTCATGTGTTATTTGGGGGGGGTGTTATTTAGGTGTTATTTGAAGATTATTTGGGTGTTATTCGACTATTATTTGTGGTATCATTCATGTATTTTTTATGTTATCCGTGAATATGAATAACACCAGAGTAACATCTCAGATAACACATGAATTAGTGCTACTAAAAATAACACTTGAGTAACATCAGAGTTACATATCCGCCATAAAAAATAAATAGTGGTTATGGGAATTGAACCCGACGTGAATCGAACACCCAACCTTCTGATCTGGAGCAGTAGGAGAGAGAATAAAAAAGAAGGCTTAAAACTTGAAAAATGCTGTTGTTGAACCCGGCGTGAATCGAACACGCAACCTTCTGATCTGGAGTAGAGGAGAGTGAATGAAGGAGAAGGCTTAAAAGTTGAAAAAATGCTGATGTGGCAGCTTCTATATCTCATTTCTGCATATATATATTTATAGATAAACAAAAAACCTATGGGGTCAAAGGGAGAAGATCCGGACCCAACCTTTTGAAGGTTGGACCTGTTCCAACCAAAAATTGAAGGGGCAAAATTGGTATATTAGTAAAAATAAAAGTAACTCTAGCCCCACCCTTTCCTTTGTCTTCTTCGTCCCTTTCCTTTCACAAATATGACCGACGTCGATTCACCAATTCCCCAAATCTACCTTTTCTCTTCCTCTTCGCTTCTTCCTTAACCGGCGTCCTCGTCGCCGCCGGTAACTGCCCCTCCGATGGTTGCTCCGGCGATTGGCGAGGAGGAGCAAGCCTCGATTTCGTTCGATGAGGATGACGATATCTTGAAGCCAGTTTTTAGAGGAGAGAAGAAGGTCGGTGTTTGACTCCGACCCGTTCCTGGGAATGCGAATAGAGAAAGAAGGGTGATGAGCTCCGATTGCCGGGAGAGGGAGAGAGAGAGTAGAGGGTGGCTAGCGGCGGTTGTGTTCTTCGAGAAACGATGGGAGAGGAGTAGAAGACTCCTCGATTGGTGGCTCATGATGAACCGGAGGCCTTGATTTTTCTGACAGCGCTATTAGAATCAGTTTTCCAATTGGTGGGAAGTCAACGATGGCAAGACGAGACTTGACGGTGATGACAACTCTTTGGCTGAAGCTATCAGGGAAGAAGAGTACTGACAGATGTGATCAAGACTGAAAGTTTTAGTGATCTTTCTATAGCACTTGGAAAGTTAAGTGGTCGGAGTGGCGTCGTGGAGCAGTAGCAGAGCCGGGCGGCACCGTGGAGCAGCGGTTGGAGTGTGGGGATGAAGAAGAAGGAGCAACTTGCAGTTTAAAAAAATTAAGTGACTGATTTGTAATTATAAAAATTGTGAAGATTGTTTATGGGTTGTTTATTAATAATTGAAAATTAACTATTGCTGATTTGCAGTCGGTTCGGTATTATTGCAGCAACTATTTTGAAAATTTATAGTTTCAGTCACTAAATTTTATGTTGTTGACAATATTGGAATAATCTTTAAACTATACAATTGTTTGGTTCACTAGTTAACTTATTAGATAATTAGTTAACAACTTGATAACTAGTTAATTCGATTGGTTAACTAGTTAACTAACTTTGATAAGTAGTTATCATCTTAAAAAATGTTAACATCAGAATAACATGTTAACTAATTTTGATAACTAGTTAACTAATGCTGATAACAAGTTATCACCTGAAAATGTTAACTAGTTAACTAGGTAAAAATAACATAACTAGTTAGATAACCTGTTAACAAAAAATGTGGTTAAAATTTTAATTATATGATTATTCGTTAACTAGTTATCAGGTTAAAATTTGTTAACAAGTTATCAAACAAAAACGTTGTTAACTAGTTATCAGTTAAAAAAACATTGTTACCTAGTTAACAACAAAAAAAGGTGTTAACTAGTTAACTCATTTTAAAAAAGGTGTTATCTAGTTAACTAATTTTTAAAAAAGGTGTTATCTAGTTATCAATAAAAAACATTGTTACCTAATAAAAAACATTGTTAACTAGTTATCAGTTTAAAAATCATGTTAACTAGTTATCAATAAAAAACCATGTTAACTAGTTATCAAACAAAAAACGATATTAACTAGTTATCAGTTAAAAAAACACTGTTAACTAGTTAACAGAAATAAGGTGTTAACTAGTATTTTTCGAAAGAAAAAAAAAACTCGCCGAAGTCTCGCCGGAAAAGTCACCGAGACGGCGGCTGGTCACCGTAAAAGTCGCCGGTGACGGTGGTCGGCCGCCGGAGAGTCACCGGCGGTCCCATGGGGAATTTAATTATTTATTTTAAATATAATAATTAAATTATGTGTGTAAAGTCCTAAATACTCCTAACAATTTAAACCAATGGATTGGTCAAAAGGTCAAAGTATGATCTAATGGCTGAGAAAAGGTTGGAAAACTTGAAGTTATCTAGGCATCTAACATGAAACCCTCAAACTTAAATGTTTTAGTTCAGATGAATTTTCTTTGTTTTGCTTTGCTTTGCTTTATACTTTATACTTCATTTCATGCTAGTTGTCAGAACATCGTCTGTTATACTATAATCTTGTTGGTTAACCAGCTACGTACGTGAAAGGGAAATGTTTCCTATATGAATTCAGGACAAAGTTTCAAAGGAAAACTTTGGCTTCAAAATGGCTTGAGGAATTTGAAATTCCTGATGTTAAATGGGGGCTAGCAAGTTTGTGACAAAACCTATTTTATCGATTATTCGCATGGGTTTGTCTTTAATTCTCTGTGCAAAGTAAAATATGTCCATGAATGACTTCATTAAACCCGTACATTTTACGTAGGATATAACCAAATGTTATTGATCTCCTTTTATGCACCGTCTATCAACATGTTACTCTGTTCCAATGCAAATGCTATGATCTTGCTTTTTTCAGATTCAATTCCTAGCAAAGCTGTAAGTTGTATATTAGAAAATGCAACTCCAGTTGCTTTAGATAATACCAATAGAATTAATAGGAGCAAGTGGAATATGGAAACAATTGGATGGTGAAGGAATTAAACCAGAGGCTGGGCACAGAGTTTACGAGGGGGTGGATTAGGCCATTTAAGTAAAGGGTGGATTAGATTAGTACTTTCTGATTCATTGAAACAAATCAGAATTTGATTTTACTTAACCAAACAAAGATTTTAAAATCATTTATTCATCACTTACGAGTGAACCTACGGGTGAGTTGTGTCTTATAAGATTCGATCTAAGTACTACGACATCGCGCGACCACCGTAATCCAGTTTAAATTAAATTTGTTCTCACGATGAGGTTTATCTAATTTAAGGTTTTGAATTCTATTTAATTAGTCTATACTCGATCGTTTTCCTTTTTATTTTGCATTTTACAATAACATTCAACTTCTGAAGCACGAGCGAACGATGTCTATACATAATTAATTTAATGTTGTGGCATCTGCGAGTCCAGAAAAGTTTGAAAGATTTGGTAACGAGAATATAATTTGTACTGACAAACAGTTTCATTTAGAACCGACCCAAAGCGTTACATTATAGTGAAACACTAATTAGCTTCAGAATACACTTATTGACTGAAAAAACTGAGAGCATCAGGAAATTATTTAGATGACTGATATTTCTCATTAGAACAACAACTGATTTACATTTCACAGAATATAATTAGCATCTGTGAAGAATTACTAAAAGGATATGCACACCTCCTTTCTTTTTGCTGGCATTTGATTGTGCATTGTAAAGGAGGAAAGTACTTGAAGCCGCCCTTGGTTATCATCAGTGATGAGGATACGTGTACACCAAACGAAGTCGTAACGAAATTTGATGTATCTGACGATGATAGCGAATGATCTCATCATCATCAATCGGAATCAGTGCCGCGAAATGGCAAAGGAACAGCCTTGACTGCCCTGAACTTGCCAACATTGTTCAAATGTTCATTCTCCAACCTGTTAAACATTGATATGTAACATCAGATGCAATGGACATACATGGAGTATTTGAAACAGTCATTCATGAATAAGAAAAATCGAAAAGCAAGTACCGGTAGTAGTTCCAGTGTCCTCGTCGAATAACCTCCAAAGAAGCCAAGAAGAAGTCCAACATTCTTGACTCGACTAAGTTGTTAAATCTGATACCCATCACGGTCTCAACCCACGCAACTCTCAGGACTACATTCAACCCCTGCATCCAATGTTCCCAACTTTGTTCAGAAAAATGTACACAAGACTAAAAGTCTAGAGAATAGATTTGGCTTGAATGAGGTGGCATGAATTTTACCATGGAAAGGTAGTAGATGGACTTGTTCTTGAGGATCAATTCATCTCTGAGCCATGGATGCTTTGATTTGGGGTTCATGAGTCCCCAGTCCTTGACAAAATCCCAGTACAATTGGTAGAGAGTGGCGAATGCAGAAGTAACAAGTACTATAGAAAACCACAAGTGGTTCTCTTGTCTAGCATATGTCAACCTTGCACCTGCCGCTACCATTGCCGAGACATACTTCCCCATGTTCGCCAAATGGTTCACATCAGACTCGTCCAACCATCTTCTTACACACTATTATTTTTTGTCCACAAACATCAAACAAGTAATTAGTTACATGTCACATAAGTAAGTTGTTCGAGGAAGTAGTGTGACAGACCTGCATAGCTCTCCAGTAATAAGGCGAAAAAGAAATGACATAAACTATTTCTCTATACAGCCTTCCAGTGTTGCAGGTCTCATACTTGTGTGTTCTGAAACTCCCCGCTAGAAAGTAGCAGGCTGTTGATTCCATGTGTCTTAGCAGCGGAATCTGTTACGATAAACGTTCGAAAGGTCCAAATTAAACCAAATTCCGTAAAAACTATAATGATGACAAAGTTAAGTCCAATGTATATGTATACCTGACTGGTCAGTTGGTCTGCCATGAAGAAGTCAACCATCAGAACCTGCACATAAACAACAACAGGTTCAAGGTCAATTTATGTGTTCAAAATAGACATTCAAGGCGAGATTGAGATTGATATTATATGTACTTACTTTGTAGAATGGAGAGAAGACAATGTTGCGTATAACTCGGATGAAGTAGTAACGCGTTGGACGATACAGGACATCAAATGGACATATCAGGAATGCGAAGAATATCTGAAAAATCAAAAGCTCTGATGATTAGCAATTTTGCATTAACTTAGTCAATTTCAGTGAGAAAATGAAAAGAAAATGTGATTCAGTTAATTACCAAGAGGAGGACACCTGGGATAGCATCAACCTGGCTAGGAGAAAACCCACTAGCTCGTAACAAGAGATGGAGTACCATAGCGGCGACGACAGAGGTCATGAAAGTGGTGCAAATGAGGAATGCGTCTCTGTACTTGAGAGAAGTGGTGGGCTGGAATTCGAAGATAAAGTTGTAGTTGATCCTCGTCTCCTTCCACATGAACAAGTTGCAACCGTACATAAACAAGTGCAAGCTCAGCAACGCAAACACACTGCATCATCATTGATCCAATTATACAAATCAGGATTATGCTTTAAGATTTGAAGTTTGTAAATGCATATGAATGGAACTGATTAGTTAGATTATAGGACCTGAAAACAGGGTAGACGGTTTCAACATAGGAGCGACCAGTACTAGGGCTGAAGATGCCAGAGAGATGTGCCAAAATTGCGTATATGCTGAACAGTGACACGAAGCACCCCGTAAACAAGCCTGCACAACATAGTACGGTAAAAATTTTAAAATCCAGTAAGTGGGTAAGTATTAATTACTGAGGTTGACTTGCATAAGATGAATGAATAAAATGCACTAATGTTAGAGCCACATAGATTGAACCATTGACTAACCTAGTGGAGAAGAAAATATAGTGGAGAGAAGAATACATTGTTCCTTGTCTATCAAGGAAAATCTTACATTGAATATGCGGCTAATCTTCGCCGACTAAGAGGCTAGAATTAATATCATCATCTTTCGTCATCATCAGTCATCAAAATATCGGGTGAAAAACATTGGCAGTCACCTAAGTTTGGGTTTGTAACACTGTGGTCACCTAACTTTATTTTGTAAAAGAGTACTCATTTATGTTTAAATAAGGTAACCGAGTACTTTTTTTAGTCATTTTCTTATGAAAATTCTGACCAAACTGACAACTAAGCATACAACATCATCAAACATAATTTTTTTGAATCTCCCTCATCAACTCGGTTGAACCCTCAAACTAAACTAAACTAAACTAAACTAACTCAAAAATCAAACCAATACCTAAAAAACTTGTTAATTAAACTAAGTTTGTGAAATATATAGTGGGGGAGTAATTAATTAACTTACCGACGAAAAAGGTGACCATGTGTGACTCTTTCTGTTGCTGTGGTTTGAGGAATTTCATTGCCTTTTTCCTGTCGTTGTTGGCGAAGTGCTTTGTGAATATGCACTCCACTTCGTCCATTAGTCTTACCACCTTTTTATTTGTGCCCCCAAAATAGTAGAAACCCAAACTCGTTAATTAATCACTAGTTAATTATATTATAACTTAATTATTAGTGGGTTTGATCATAATGAATACCTTGTCAGAGCTAATGAAGTGCGATTTCTTCACCTCCCTTAGATAACTTGGTGATGCCTGTTGGTTTGCCACCTGCAAGTTCAATGGAACCCATAACCATATTTAAAATAATATTCATATCAAACTGATTAAGTTAGGATGGAAGTTTGAGCTTGGAAATTGGGAATTTTTGGTTCCGTTTTGATTTTTTCGAATTATTGTTAGATCAGGGTTCTAAATACCAAATTAGATATATGTTTATGGTGTGGAAATTTTGAAATGGGATTTGAGAAAAAATGTCTAGGAACGGCAACCCTAAATACTAAATTAGCTAAATTCTCAAATAAACTTCAAATTTTACAATTTAGGATTTCAAAATTATCACCAAAGTTTGGGAAAAAAACACACTAATTTGAGATCATCTTCCAGAATTAAAATTCCCAAATAAAATTTAGGAATGAGAATGAGATATTCAATTCAGAAAATGAATTTCGGAATTTTGAAAATTAGGGAACGGGTCCTATTCCTCCCAAATTCCACCTCTAGATTAAGTAATGCTAATTAATAATGAGTAGTACCCAATTTTAAACAAATTACAAATTATGCTAGCCAAAGGTGTATGTAGTGTGTTTGGTCCCACACAACTTATACATCAAGCTTGGACTTGGATAGTATCTGTAATTATTGGTGGGCATAAATAGAGATGTAGGTTAAGTCCAACACACTTCATGTGATACACATACTTACTTATGAGGTGGGCATATACGGCCAAGTGTACACCTACCAGTAATTTTCATGTGTCATCCGAAACGGTTAAGTTTGTACTACAAATGTGAACCAAAACCAGTATACATGTATTACCTTGTCGAATTTCTTGAGTATCTTGGTAAAGGCCACCATGTTGAGTGAGCTGTAGAATACAAAAACGCAGAAAACCGTAACAAGTCAGCACTCAAGATTAGCATCAAACCCACCACAGGCACTCAAAACCGCCCCCATATAGTACTGCCTGCCCATTTCAAGGCATGTTTGGACCCACCCAATAAAGGGCTATCGTGTTTTCCTTTCTCTTCTTCTCTAAGTTGAAAATTCCGAATTGATTCGTTGCATCTTTAATAATTATCAGTTAGAAACTATCGTAGTTTGGTTGATGGAATTGGGTCTGGAAATTGAGACCCAATTCCGGTCTATTGGAAATTGACTCAAATAATTGCACTACAATTTTCATTGGGTCGGGAATTGAAATCCAATTCCCAGATCCAATTTTATCAACCAAACCACTAGGTGAATTCATATTTTAATTAGTTAATAAAGTTAGAGTAAAATTATAACCTGTAAGTTTTGAGGAGGCCAAGGCCACGGTACAACTCAACAAATGCGCTACGGATCATCTTCTCGGCGCACTGGACCTTCTTCCTGTTGATATAGTCTCCGGCTCCGGCCTCTGACTTTTTAGGGTTGTTGACCAAATCTTCCCACAGCATTGACGTCACTGCAGCGATCGTCTTCGCCGGAGTTGTGGCCGGAATGTCCACCCTCAGTGCCATCTTCGGCTTATTGTTAGTACTGTGGTTCCCTTTCTTTGTTTTGGTCCGTGTGTTTGAGTTCACGAAGCTCACACCGTTCCTCTCCAGCGCCGCTATTACTTCGTCCGTCTCCGACTGCTCCGTCGGCGTCGTCTCCCCGCCGCTCAACTCGCTTTGTAGCCCTCCCTCTGCATCCATTTTTTAAACAACCATTTTATTAACTATATTCACATTAACAAACATTTGATTATGATGATTCAAATGTGAAACGGTCGATTAATTGTATCTTGGGAGCTAAATTCTAACAAGGCACGCAAAAATCTAGATATATTACTTTAGTTGGATAGGTGATTTGGGAGGAAGGGATTTCAAATGTCTAGAGACTTAAAATAGCATGAGATTTGAGGTCTCCTTGCTATTTGAAAAATAGAAGGTTTGGATGGGTGATTTGGAGAGATTGTTGGGTAGGGAATTCATAAAATAAAATATTGAAAATTAAATTCATGTTTCAAATGACCAAAATGTCTTTCATTAATCATCTACCAAAATTTGATGGCTTATATATGTGGGTTAATTGTAAATAGCTGAATTGGTTGAGGGCAAATTAGTAAAAGTGTATAAAATCTCTCTTAAACTCCCCAAAATCCCTGCTTTATTGTGGTGATTTTAAAATCTCTCCCAAATCACTTTGGGCTTACCTAAGATCTCTGCCAATCTCCACATATATTTGCAGCCCAAATAAGATATTTTAATGAAATCTCCAGGGCATGGATTTGGGCCCCAAATCACCCAAAATTCCTCACTCAAATCACCTATCCAAACGACCCGAGTCATGCATGTAGAGTTGTTGGTTTCATTTCATGGTTATCGCTCTACGGTTGACCATGTATGCGAAATGAACAAGAGGAGAAGAAGGATTTCATTTCATACGTTTGATGATATGAGACATGACTCAAGACCATCTGACGTGGACGAATATATATAATAACATGGAAATATCTGGCAGATTGTCCCTGCTGCTTTCTTTCTTCTTTATTTATTTTAATTTTATAGTTTTGGTAGAAAATAAACTTGAAATTCATTGAGATGTATTAGTTTAATCTACTTAAAAAATATGAAATAGTTTTGTTAGACCATAACTCCAATAAATGTGGTAGAGAATTGTTTTAAGATAGAATAGTACACTATACACTTATATATTATTCGTTTTTGCTTTAAAGGTTTGAGTGTTGATGTTGTACTTCACCAGAAACCGCACCTTTTAGTGCTATGAAATCATCCCAATAGTTAAAAGGTACATAATAGACAAGCATGCTGTAATACATGACTCATATAATAAGTCACTGTGGTCTTATATTTATAAACTGCTAGGTGGGACTTTACAGATATGAATTCCAAATTCTATAAAGATTCAAAATCGATTTCATTTCCCTGACAGTGACATCTTTGTCAATAAATTAAATATATTTTATTTATGTAAATTAAGCTGGAATATAATTAACTGTAAGTAACTGACCGGAGAAATCGGATGTACGAGGAGAAGACGCGGACCAAGAAGAACGACCGATTGAGTTAGAGGACTTTAACTGACGGCGGCGGTCGGTGAGGATCCTCTTGAGGTCAACCAAGATCTCAAGCTGTTTGTTCAGGATCTCACCTCTCTGCATGAACTCCTTCTCTTTAGCCTTGTAGAACTGGTTCACTTTGTTCAGCTCCTCGTCCAATCTCCCAAAAAATGCCTTCATCTATATATACCCAATATATATTAATTAGGATTCACGTAATAACCTTATTGCATGGAGTAAAAAGGATTATATATTATAAATAAAAAAAGAAAAAGAAAAAGAGAAACCTCGTCCTCCTCGGAGAAGAGCTGGACAAGCTCAGTCTGATACACTTCTTGATCGCAGCCGTCCATGATTTTCCTTCTAACCTGTAATCCAACAAATTAAAGATTGAGTGATACGTCAAACGTAATTATCAATATATAGCTTTTTTTTTTTTCTTTCGTTTTTGGCGTTTGCTACTAGTACGTATGAATTCACGTTAGTTTCGTGATCCTTGAACCATGATAAAATAACTCCCTCTAAGCAACCGTTTTCCAGGATTTCCTCACTTACGCTAGCATGCCTTGTTCGCATGGACTTATTACTTTTTATGAGATTAAGTAAATTAGACTAATGACAAGGAATGCCTTAAGTAGATATTAGTTTCTGTAACGAAACATTTACGGATTTGGAGGGTTGCAGTGATGACAACGTGAAAAATGTCTGGGTTATTCGGTAATGGAAAGGCGTGGAACCCTTTATAATTCAATTTAACGGCAATGTTTAAAAAAAAAAATATATATATATATATGAGATGGGTTTGTTGTTCTGGGTGGCGGAGGAGTAATAAACACACTTTGACGGCTGAAAATGGTTGTGGGTTACGTAAGCAGGGTTTAATAGGCCGACATGAAGACAATTTTGAAGGTCCTTGGCAAAATGTAAAGCCCCTGGAAATGCTTTTAAACGACGCCGCTTTACTACTTTCCGCAATTTCCTTCCTATTAGCAACCAGCTGGCCAGCTATAGCTTCCCCACAAGTCCAGGCCACTAAACAGATTACTTACGATAGGTCATGGTATACATTATTTACTTAAATGTAATTTAGACACCTCTTTGTTTCATTAATCAACAAAATTTACCATTAATGAATGAGTTAAGTTAAGTTAGTTAGTTACCTGGATGATCTCATCGGAGGAGGAAGAGGTGGAGTTGGAGGAGAAGAGAGAGCGAATGGGGTCGAAAATGGAGAAGCCGAAATCGGGATGAGTGATGGATATTTTGGAAGGTAGTTTTGGTTTACGGGATAGTTTAATCTTCTTGATGTGCTTCTTCAGCTGCCAGTAATTGACAAATGCTTCTTTCCATTCTGGGATTAGCTGAGCTTCAAACTCCTTTGAGAACTTCACCATTTTTCTATTACTTAACAAAACAAAATGAACACACAGCTTCCTTTTTATATGTCCTTCCTCTCCTAGTGATGGGAAGGAATGAAAGGAAGAGGAAGAACTAAGAAGAGATGCAACTTTCAGAGATGGGAAGAAGGAGAGGATATTACGTAGGGTTTTTATAAATGTTTCAAAAATTAAATCAAAGAATAAAAAAGAAGGAAAAGAAAGAAAGGGAGAGAGACGTGTGATAAGAGAAGAAATGAAAGGGTGGTGGTGGTTGCCAATAATACCCCAATCTTTTTCTCTTAGCAAAACAACACTACGAACATACTTTGTGGCCTTTAATTTGTATGATTAATCATTAATGTGACAACTGAAATTTGTGAAAATTAGGACATTTGATATTGGTAATGCGATCTACTTGCTAACTAGTGTCTTTACTTTGGAGGAATTTAAGAGTTGATTTGTTGTGCCTATGTAATTTGAAATTTTTTTTTTTTTACTGAAAATGTAATTTGAATGAAATTACCTATTTGGAATAAAAAATGAATGCAAGAGATTTAAGTGTGATTTGAAATCATCTTGTGGGTCCGAAGGAAATTTTGCAGACTTTTTATAATCTCCTTCATATAAGTGGGGTTTCACAAATCTCTATGTGATTTAAATAAAAATTACCAAATTGGCTTACCTAAAATATAAATAAATGAATAAAAGGAAATAAAGAATGGGGCATACAAGTGATTTTCTAAATAAGTTAATTAAATATAATTTTTTCATAAAGAGGAATTCATTCCTCATTTTAAAATCTATTACTAAATAAACAAGCTATTTACTAAATAGTTTGCTTATCTAAATTCTCTTCTATTTCAAATTAGTTGCTGTTTGAAATCACTTTTGACCAAATCTCTAAATCAGACGATTCGCTGACATGCCTGTAAAATTCAATTTACAAGTTAATTTTTCCCTATTAGACAATGATGTATCGTAATTTTCTAAAAATAATCCATAGTTTTGATAGTATCTAACTATTCCTTTTCAATGTAACTCATAAAAAATATGTTCATTAATTCAGTGACATTCAATTTTCATGGATAATTTTTTTTTCCTTTTGAAAGCTAGCAATCGCAACAAATAAGGACACTTATAGCCTCAGAAGCAAACAAATTATCCACTAATTTTTTTTTTTATTTTGAAAGTTGTACAATTCATGGAAGCAAAGCTGACCAACATGTTTCGATGTGGGGATGGAAACTATAATGTTGGGTGCCGTCGCATAAAAAATAGTCGAAGATTATGAGAGTTCAATTTATTTCATTTATGAGTTATAAATAAGAGTTGAATACACGGATTCTTTATTCCATTTATGAGTTATGAATATATAGTTCCGAACTTTGGGGATTGAATTTTATTGGAAAATATCACTTTAGCCCCCTTTACATTGCCAACTTAACAGATAGCCACCTACAAAATAAACTGCTCCTTTTTCATCATTTTAATTAGAACACTTTGCCGTTTGGGTCCTCCTGTTACAACTTTCATCTTCGTAACGTTAATTGAGCGCATTCAATACACGATGTTAGCCCCAACAACCATGTATTAGCTTACTAAGCGACTCTTAATTGGGAATATGAATATATATAATTAGAGAGGATGAAATCGACGAATAAATGTGTGGTTTTGAAACTCTTCATGATACCTCCCCAAGTTACCTCCCTGACCAACTCTTCAGAAGAAGTCTTGTTAGCATTGTAGGATGAGTTTTACTTCCAGACATGAGATGACACCATCAACGAGTTGAGCATAATAATAGCAATGCATCATTTTTCGTGCCGAGAAGTTCCATTTTGAATGATTGAATTCTGAAATCATCGCAAGATTTCTAGTGTGGGTTTGTTGGTACATTGTTGTTGCTGAAGTAGTTTGGATGCAAATAATAATGCAACTAGTAGATGTACATTTTGGCTAACTTGCCAGAATAGTTGACATTTGAATCATAGAGTAAGTAGTCGGCAAAAAGAGGTGACTTCATCGCAGAATACTAAAGTTGACTTGTAATTTATAAGGGAAATCAATGTATCAACTATCAAGTGTTGTTTGTTATATAATTTGCCTCTAAACAATAATGTTTATCATCAAACAGTTCCATTGAATATATATATATATAATCACTGCACCCTAGCTCATTTGCTGAAACTTTATATACTAGTTGAAACTCTTCATAAAATGTTAAGAAGACGAAAGTTGAAATTGAAGGACCCATACAACAAAGTAGTCGAAGTAGGAAGGAGTAAAAAGAGTGATTTATAGTATAAAAGCTATTTGTCAAGTTGACAAAGTAAAGGAGGCCAAAATGCTATTTTCCCAATGTTATTTGTATGCTTTTAAACCATATGTAATTAAAGTATAGGCTAGCCTAGTTTTATACACTATACAGATGTTTGATACTACAACAAAAACAAGATTTTGTGACATTTGTTTAGTAATCTATAACGATAATTTCATTAAACATCGCTATAATGCTAAATTTTAAAAATCTTGCGACACTTTGAGTAAATGTCAAAATTATAATATTTAGCGACATAAATCAATGAGATTTTTTATGTCACTATATTATTAGATATATATTTTAACTTAAAAACATATATTTAAGTTTAGTGCATTCTATCTAACATAAATGGGGGTGAGAGTCGACTAATTTGGTCATTAACCGATCAAAATTGATTAACCGACCTCCAAGAAACTTTGACCAATGACCGAATGAAAAAAAAAATAGGTAGAAAATTGACCAAAATTTGGTCAACCGAAATTAACCATGCCCTTTAACACATGGTTTAACCGACCACAATTTAACCAAAATAATTTGCCATGTTTTGACTGATTTAACCATTTAAACCGAGCTTGACCGATTTAACCTACTGTTAAACTTAAAATTCCTTGTAAATTGAATAATATCATAAATTATATTCCATCTAAATAAGCATTTGCATTAGAGCTCACTATTCCATTATTGTTTCGGTCAAGGTCAGTTAACCAGATTTTAACCATTGACCAACTTGCTAAAAAATTATTTACCGCCCTTTGACTGACTGACCAATCAGTTAACCAATGGTTAATCAATTTTGGTTTGTTAATCAATTTTAACCATTAACCTTAACTGAATTCCCACCACTAAACATAAATATACGGGTCGTTTGGATGGGTGATTTGGGAGGAGGAGATTTCAAATGTCTAGAGACTTGAAATAGCATGAGAATTGAGGTCTCCTTGCTATTTGAAAAATAGATTGTTTGGTTAAGTGATTTGAGAGATTATTAAGGGAAGAAATTCAGAAAATTAAAAACTAAAAATTACATTCACATTACAAATGACAAAAATATCCTTCATTAAAATTGTGAATAAGAGAATTAGTTGAGGGCAACTAGTAAATTTGCCTCAAATCTCTCTCAAACTCCCCAAATCTCTACTTTTTTGTGGTGATTTTAAAATCACTCTCAAATCTCTATGGGCCCACCAAAGAGATTTAAAATCTCTCTCAATCTCCTTACAATTTTGTAGCCCAAACAAGTGATTTTATTGAAATCTCCAGGGAAGAGATTTTGGCCCCAAATCACCCAAAATCCCCACCCCAAATCTCTAATACAAACAACCCCATAATTTCAACATTCATGTAGTTTAGAAACAACATTTTATTGTCACCCATCTAATTTTTGTTATTTTTATGTACAAATGTCAAATTTAAATGAAATAAAATTTAACGTGTAAATCTCATTGTACTCATGTAGATAATTTTCATATACACTTGTGTAGATAAAATTTAACGTGTAAATCTCACATGTACACTTGTTGTAATCATATAGATACAGATTGTACACACTCATGTGCAAACACCCTTAAAAGAATTAAATAAATATACTATATACAAAATTAGTTATGATCTGTGGCATAATGGTAAGGACTTAATTTTATAACATTGATGTTAGGGGTTCAAATCCCAACATCTACAAATAGTAAACATTGTTTTCCAAGTGCTCGACCAGAGACAGTAGTTGAAGGAGCGATATAGGAGGAATATCTAACGTTCGATGGCACATGGTAGGAGGTGGTTACCAAGAAAAAATGATTAAAGGTTCAGCGGTGGAATACTACTTGGTGGCCAGTGACAAAAGACTTCCAACAACAAACGATGGTTGAAAGAAGATGTTGGTTGGAGGGAAGACCATTGGAGATGGTGTCCAATGACAACCGTTGTGCTGGCCAGCAAAATGTCGCAAAAATACTCACCAACATTTATGGTAAGCGTCACAAAAAACATAAAGTGACACTAGTTTAAGCAACATTGTTACGACACTTGGACAAAACGTTGGTGAAAACTTTTACCGACATTATTTAGCTTTTCAGCGACACATTAAAAGGCCGTAAAAGCTTGTTGATGCACCCAAATATTAGTGTGTTCAATCCCTCATTAGACGACATTTTCGTGATGATTTTATCTCGTTTGGCTAATTTTAACTTTTTAAGTGAGTTTATTCCCCATTCGGCCCTAGGATCGTTTTACGTCATTTTGCACGATTTTTATGCATTTCAGGTAATAACCTATGTTGGGGAATCGAACCAGGAGTGGAGCATTGAGTGACATGAGATTCTAGGCCCCTTTGAGTGATTCGGGTCGAGGGAAGAAGGCCCAACCACAAGGAAATGGTCGATTTTGAAGAAAACTCAAAATACTGAATTTTGGAGCTTACACACTGTGTAAGCTAAATACATTGCTAGCTTACACCCCGTGTAAGCTCCCCAGACGGGAAAATCTTCCTCTTTTCAACAAGGAAAGGGTTTTAGAAAGTATAACGATTTTGGGACATATTTTCGACGAACCACAGACCAATGGAGGGAGATTTGAAGGTTCTCGAAGCACGATTGAGCAGAAGGAAGTGAAGGATTGGCTAGAGGTTTGATTAGATCATCAGGATTAGTTTCTCCCGAAATAAGATGATCGTCTTCTCAGTATTCTTATCATTTGTATCTTTGATTTCTCTCGAAACCATGAGTAGATAAACTTCTTAGGTTTGTTCAGATTAGATGAAACTCTAGTTAGGATTTTGTATTGATGATGTTGGGTTTTTCACCCTTTGATGTTTATTGAGGTTTATTCATACTATTGATTCGATTTTCCTAAACCCTAATTTAAACGTTTTGATTATGATTGATTGACCTATTGTCAATTCCTTGTTTATCTTTGATTTTGCGGTTCTGACCAAGAACGTGAGTCATTCTAGAGTTTATGAATTCATTGAGTTATGTCGGTATCTTGATCATTGGACCGGTAGACTCACTCTCTTTGCATTATCTCTGTGGCATTTCATCGAACACCTTGCATGCGTTCTTGACAATTCACAAGTTATCTTGACCATTGGAACTTGTGGGTTTGATAAGATAGTATCTGTACGACCTGACCATGTTACCTTAGGAAGTGTCGAGTCATCAAGTCTATTGAACCAAAATTGCATTGCATTTATCCGTCTTCACCGAGCTAGAGCGAATTCGAGTATGGACAAATGTCTCAGTCATTCTTCGAAACGCCCTACTTGTTTACTTGTTTTCCTTTGCATTTTTAGTATAATTAGTTCACAACCAACTTCGTTGCTTGTAGTACATTTTAGGGATAGAATAGTGGATTTCGGTTCATTTGCCTTATTTTCTACCGATTTGGTTACCTTGACCCGTTTTTTATCTATTTGATGTGTTTTCTAGTGTCTCTTTCAGTACAAAGGTTTTTTCCATCGAATAAGTATTCATCGAACGTGCTCGGGACGCAATGGAACTTCTAGGAGAGTCCCAACACCATTAGAGAAGACAAAAAAAAACAAAAAACTTGAAATCTTCCTAGAGGGAAGGTTATCGGCGAGAACTTCCAAGCTCTTGCCGAGAATGTAGCCATAAATCAGACAGAAATCTCGTCGAATTTTTGGAATTATTTATGAAGGAGTTCTCGGTGAGAACTTCAAGTTCTCGCCGAGAACTTGGCCTTTCCGGATCAAATGCAGAAACGAATCAAGTCCAACCCTATAAAAGGACTCCTTCAGCCCCCTCTTACAGACATACAATTTTCTGACCAAGCCACGACCTAGAGTGAGTTTGGAGCATACTTCGGAGTCTCGGAAGACGCTCGGAGCCTAGGAGTTGAAGATTTTCACGACCAAAGCTGCGCGGAATCGTCAGAATTAGGTTTTTAAGATTTCCTCTGTTCTTCCTTTGTATGATGAATTCTTCTATAGTTTTGAATCTTATTTCTCAGATATGAGTAGCTAAACTCTTCTAGCTTAGATTAGATGAACCCTAAGTGACCCAAGGCTTTAAAGAGGTCACAGAAAATAAGACTTGAATTCAGAATTTTCTTATTCATGTTTAATGCGTTCTTAAATTTTGTTTCTTCTCTGGCCTAATCACCTAGATTAGATTCTTGTTAGAATAAAGGAAACACCTAACCAATAGGGTCCTTGTTCTAGAACGTCGAATTCAATAGTTAACTAATTCAGCGGATTCATCTGACCAATAAGGGTCGTTTAGGGTTAATGTAACACCCCAATTTTATGAAACGTAAAACGACAACGTGTCCCGGGACAGACGATGACTCAAGGGTTGAAAAATACAACTTTCACCAACTACTTTCAAACCAATCATAAAACTAGGGTATTAACCGTCAAATCATTTACAGCGAAATTGGGCCCAACGACTTGAGAGCAATCCTCCAAGCCGCCAATACACCGTCTCATGATCCACTGCTCCGGCACGCCTTAAGAAACTCCGGTGGTCCGTTGCTTGTCCAAGAAATTCCTGCAAAACTGGTGGGTGGCTCGGGGTCAGTCCATTATCATGATTATTCCGTATAAACATGAATAAACACATTTAATGGAATTAACAACGCAAACCAGTAATTCCATAATCATCCTTCCGTAACGGAAATTACGGTTACCATCTATCGAATGACTTGTCACAAGGAATATTAATTCAATATTCCAATCACGACCATTAATACATATAATCACAAGTCAATAAGACATCACATGAGCTATTCCAATAGTACCACACAACATCGAGATCAACTCGATCAACTTTCATTAAACAATAGGGCGTCCCCTCTTCCCGCCTAGCTAACCTCTACGCCATCATCGATAAGGCTTACTTCTGAGCCTGTAATAGGGACTTCGCAAGAGTTGCTATTCTTCCCGACTACCATGAATCGATTGGGGCTATCAATACCCAACTCTCATCATCCGGCCGAGGCTAATTCCACCCAACTCTTATCATCCGGTTTGAGCTATCCGTACTCATCTACCGTGAATCGATTGGGGCTAACAATACCCAACTCCCATCACCCGGTAGGAACCCGTATCCATCGATGTTCCCGGCGGAGGACTAGCTAGCGAGACTTAACTTTCCACCTGTATACACAAGGTGCCAAACATCATCAGATAACATCACGATTTAACCATAGTCGAATCAAACATAATTAGTATAAAACCGACGGTTCCGGAAAGATAGAACTTTCCGTAGAAACGACACCTTGTTGACAAAAATAAGACTTTCCGTCTTAATTTCCAGGTAAGTAGGGGAGTCACTTGGACTACTTAAGTCCCTCTAACCTTAGGCATCATAATTTTATAAACCGGAATTAATGAGGATCCGCGTCACTCATTACTCTGAATAATCTAACCTATCGGGAAACCAACTCAGTTGGGTTAGTGCTCGGTTAGCAGTAAATCACCACGAGAATTATAAGGACCTTAATTTAAGCATGCACGAGTCCAAAATAAGGCCCGAGTACCTCACTCGTTGATCCGGTTCCCGTCAAACGATTAATTCGGAATTATCACAATATTTGGTTAGTGACAAAGTTTAACCAAATAGCTATTTAAATTGAGAAATTAATTAATCCAAGGAATTTACCCCCTTAAACCAACCCACCTATAAATCGAGTCGGTTGACTTGGAAATCGGTTCTGTAGCTTGAATCGAATGGAAATAAGGAGTTAACGAACCATCGTAACTCCCGGGCCAAATTGTACTAACTGAAAAGTTAGTTGGGCCAAATCTGTCACCATTTAGAGTTTAGGATTAAACTAAGAGAATAGAATATCTGAGGGGCCAAACTGTCAAAGACTAATAGGCTTGGACCACGATAGTAATTAAATTAAATTGGAGGACTGACTGTCACCTATAGAATTTGGGTGACCAAAATGCAACTCTGCCATCATCTTCTCCAATTTGCAGGAGACAACGCCCTCCTTTTGGTGAAGCTCCGGTGAAGCTCGAATTCCCCTAATTCTCGTATGAAACTACCTTTTGAAGGTCGGAAAAGATTCCCATGCTTAAGAAGATGTCGGATTTGTATTTTCCAAGGGTTGGGCATGCTTGGAACGCTCCTACGCAACTCTCGTCGGAGCTACGACGGTGAGGTTCCGTGACTCGAAGTCGAAGGCTTGTTGGCTTTTATAGCCGACTCAGAAGCCTCTCGATGCCCTCTGGAGTACCCCCAAAAGCCAGGGAATTGGAATTTTGTAGCACAATTTTAAAAAATATGTACCGTCAGTAGCCAAATACGTAAAAATGTCCAGAAATAGCACAATCTGACTAGCAGACAGCGCTGCGCCAGCCAGATGGCGCTGCGCCACCCAGCCAGCGCAGCGCCACCCAGCTGACGCAGCGTTGTCTGCCAGTCAGAAAATATCACCGTCATAGTACCGTTAGGGTTTCCTCAATCCTACCCAGCGCTGCGCTAGCTAGGTGGCGCAGCGCTGGCTGGGACTGAAAAACCCCTAAGTCGTCAATTTTTAGTATAAATACCCCCCTCTATGATGCAGTTTTGCACCACACACCTCCCTTGAAGCCCTAAACTTAGAATTTGTAGTAGGCAGCCGTAACCAAGCTTAGAATATGTCGTTCTTCAACTATGGCTCTAGGTCTCGCAAGAGCAAGCGTAAGTGAACTTCGTTTGGGTGCTTTGTACTTATCTTATTTATGCATTTAACGAATTCGTCTTGTATTCTAAGTACTGTTTTTCTGTAGTGACAGATACTGAGAGGGTAATGCACAAGTTGAAGAAGCCGGTGGAGGAGGACTTGTTCGTTTATGAGGCAAGTGTGGTGAACTGCTGGTGTGACTTAAGGGCGACTAGATCCGTTCGACCAAGTGATCTGGAACGCTATTTTGGCTGCCCTCGTGAGAGAGAGGTAAAAAAAGGGTCTGAATTTAATTATTTGCATTTTCGTAGTTCTCAAAACCCTCTACGTTTGCTTTATGATCTGTAGGAGAAGGGGTGTGGTTATTATGAAAAACTGGAGGTGCGGGAGGCCGTGGATGCTGCGAGTAAGGAGAAGGACCAAATCATTCGGGCGAAGGACGAACAACTTGTTCGAGCGAATAGGGAGAAGGATGAAATCGTCGAGGAGAAGGACAACATTATTCGAGATCTGAGGGAAGAAATTTCATGGTTGCACGATTCAATCAATAGGTTGCTCAGGGAAGGGCCTCCCCCACCACCACCCGGACCTTGTCCTTACAATTGACATCCATGTTGGGCCTTGTGTGTTTGTTATTTCTGTTGTTGTTGTTGTTGTTGTTGTTGCTGTTGTTGTTGTTGTTGTCGTCGTTGTTGTTGTTGTCGTTGTTCGCGTCATTATAAAAGTTAATAAAATGACTGGGTTGTAGTTGCAGCCTTTCTTCATTGTGTTGTCACATTTCATTTGTTGTTATGACATAGTTGCAGTCTTTCTCAGTTGAAGGATTGACTAATAAAAGTAACTTCATAGTACAACTAGAAAACATTAGGTTACATTGAAACTGAAACATGAAATTGACAACCACACATTTGAAATACAGATTACCAAACACAAACTACCAAACCCATAATACTAAAACATTTCATAGTGCAATTAACCGTTCCTTGTAGGGTTTGGATTTCTGCTGCTTCGCCTCGCACGTTGGCACGTCCTCCTATTGTGCCCTTCTTGATGGCAGTAACTGCAGTGAGGCTCAATATCTTCAACCCAATCCATCTCGTTGCGTATGCGAGAATGTCGTGGTCGCCCCATCTCCCTGACCCTTCCTGGGTCAGGCATCAACTTAGGCCCTCCATGAGGCACCCAGTCGTCTTTCGAGCCGATAGGGAGGAAACTCCGTCCGTATATTTGTTTTACTGTTTCCAGCCTGTAATGGCCATTGGCGTAGTATAAGGGATCTTGATTGGCGGCGTTACATGCGGCCACAGCATGTGAACAAGGCATCTTCCATTGTTGGAACTTGCCGCATGAGCAATGACCGTCCCCCTCCTCGTAGTCCAAGCGAACTTCTTGCCTATTGTTTCCCTTCCCGTTGCTGCGATTTATCGCCGTCTGTATTTCGAATATCCCAGCATCGTAATCGAATTGCCTCACTGTGTGGGAAGTGGCCTTATTCACTCTTTTCTGTAGGCGCTTAAGACACTTCTTCGTCCAGATTTCACCGGCCGCCTGTTCTTCTCGAACCCTCTTTCGTCGATCTTCGAAATACGTTTGCAGCCTGTAGAAAGTGGATTCCACCAAAGCTGCAACAGGGAGAGCCCGGATTGACTTGAATGCCCCATTCACGCTCTCCGCCATGTTTGATGTCAATTGGTTCCATCGTGCCCCGTCGTGATTGAGCGTCTACGGCTCTTGACCAATATAATTGATCTTCAAGCGCCCATTTTTTATTTACGGGGTCGTCCCTTGCGAATCTTGTTGCCCCCTTTGTGAACTTTCTCAAGGACCGGCGTTTAGCTGCAGGTAAAAAAGAATGGATTACAAATGATATACACTGAAATTGTTAAGTAGTTGGTGGAGTGTCATGATACTGACCTAAATTCATAAGGCGGCTTTTCATTCTTGGGTTCTTGGCGGCTTTGTTGTAATTGCTTACATAGTGTCTGGCGCACCATCGCCAATGCCATCCAAATTGGATTTTCTCATTGCACTCACGATGCCCACATGTCGGTCGGATATGACACATACTCCGCGTCTCTGTGTCACTCGTCGTTGTATGCAATCAAAGAACCATTCCCAAGTCTCCTTGCTCTCAACATCCACGATTGCGAAAGCCACAGTGAAGATGTTCTTATTACCATCGAACGAACTAGCCATGAGTAGTGTGTGCTTGTATTTTCCGGTCATGAAGGTACCGTCGACGATGAGCACAGGAGGACAATGTTTGAAACCTTCAATGGACGGGGCAAAACTCCAAAACACACGGTCAAATTGGATGATTGTATCTCCATCAACCGTTGTCCATTCTTTCGTGACGAATTCAACTTCCGTCCCATAGTTCCGATCTTGTATTGCCTTCATTAAGGTAGGTAACTCGTTGTATGATTCCTCCCAATTACCATATATTCGCTCCATGGCGCGCTGTTTGCCGTTCCATGCCTTCTTGTACGAAATTTCTCGTCCGTACATAGTATGTATCTCTGTCTGAAGAAGTTTGATACGAATATGGGGGCGTGCCTGGACAAAGGGCGTGACTGCATCGGCTATGACATCAACGTCCAGCTGGGTCGGACTGATGTTGTTCTGACTGCCCAAACACGTATGGGCCGGATTGAATTGTTTTACCGTCCACACATCGCTCTCATCTGTAGTGAGTCTTATCCTCCACGGGCATCCATTGCTTCGGTATCCATGGCATCGTTGCTCAAGCAACCATTTGCTAGACCGTGTCGTGCATAACATGCGGTTATTCCTGAGTGCATATTGCTTCAGACTAGTTTGAGCCACAAGTTTGGTTTCAAATTGTTGGCCAACCGCTAACCCTGGCCCGTCAATGTGCCACCGTGGAACGTTATGAACGCCGTACTCGTTGCTGCTTGTAGTCATCAGGGCACCGATATCTTCTGGTAAATGTGTGAAATGGCTCGGGGGGTGTAGTCTCTCGGAGGTTGCGCATTCACAAAAGGTTGCGTTTCAATGTCCGGCTCAGATACATTTGCTTCGTCCTGCTCCGAGTTGACGTCGCTTTCTGATGAGTCTCCTTCTATCTCATTTCCCAAGTGTGCTACCGTACTTTCTTGTCTCCTATCGCCACGTAATTGTGTGTGATTGCTCTGACTGCTCTGACCACTATAACAGGCACTCGCTCCATCGCCCATGAATATAGAGTCTCCCTGGCCTGGCGTCCCACAGTGGTCGAACTCAAAGTACAGCTCTGCCACTCGGTAGTCCGGTTGGGTTGCCATGATGTTGTAGATAACCTCTAACCCAGTAACGTCATTAAGAATGAGCGGGTAGTGTGCCAGAATTTGGTCATTCCCAAAAACTGGACATCGATACATGACCGTCCGCAACACCGCCGAAGATCCTACCCCATCTTTCGCAAGAACACTGGACATGCCTGTTGTAGTGAAGGTTGCCTCGTCATTTTGAGGCGACATAATTTCCCCCCGCTGTAGCACACCCCACCGTGTTGGCATTGGTGCTGGAATATGGACATCATTACAACCTTCAACAGAGCCACTTCCCGCAATTGCCAACGATGATGATGATGATGATGGTGATTCTCCAGAATTCCTCTCATCCATCTCACTATCCTCCTGATGAGTTGATCCTTGCATTTGTGGTTTCTTCTCTTTGTTCAGGATTTCACACAAAACGTAATCTGACTCGGTTCCTGACAAAGAATATTCATGCATAACCCAACCAGAAGAACCCCTAGCAGCAGTAGTAGATTTAGTTGAAGTACAAGTACTCCTCCTCCGGCTCTCAGCTTTGATTTGTTCACTTTGAAAGACAATGTCTTCTTTATTCCAATGACCTTCTTCTTAGCATCATCCATGACCTCCTCTCCGGCAGTGTTTCCACGCCATTCCCCACATGCGAAAGTCCTTGAAACTCTCTTGGTGCTGACCTTCTTAAGCTTAGTGAAGGCGAACAACCTTCCATTTGCAGCCGATCGAGGAAATATCTCCCAGGGGAACTTGTCGCCATAGAGGTCGCAATCGTAGATCACACCCGGAGGCAGAGGCTCCCCTTTGACTTTGTTGATCAGGTAATAACCGAGGAGCTCTTGCTTGGTAGGGTTAAATCGAAAACCCACTGGTAACTGCATAATCAGAGAGAGCAACAAACACAAAACAAGCGAAAATGAAGATATACGAGCTTGCATCTAAGTGGTAGCTGTTGAATTAATAAGGAGCTCCATCTTTTATCAGCAGTATTGTCAAATCAGAGCTTGCATCAATTATACCTATCTAAGTGGTAGCTGTTGACTTAATAAGGAGCTCCATCTTTTATCACGTGTATTGTCAAATCAGAGCTTGCATCAATTATACCTATCTAAGTGGTAGCTGTTGACTTAATAAGGAGCTCCATGAAAAATACAAAATATACTGATAAGATGAAAAATACAATGAAGTACTCTGAAATACGAAATACAATGAAATATACTGATAAGATGAAAAATACAATGAAAAATACAATGAAACAAACATCTACTACTCACGACCCCTCCCATCACGACCCCTCCCATCCCGACCCCCACCCTCTCGACCCCTACCCTCTCGACCCCTACGCCGACCCTGTCCCCTCCAATGTGCCCCCAGCTCATGGCCTCCAGTAGCGCACATCCTCTGCGTAGGCTCTCGCCTCAGTCCATATCGATGCTGCCCGTCGGCGGGTGGAGTATCATCATCATCGAAAGATGCCTCATATGTCACTACGGGTGGTGTGACATACTGAGACCCGGATGGACCAGCGTACGATGAGGAAGGATCCCACTGAGACCCGGATGGAGGGGCGTAAGATGTATAGCCTCCAGTGGGGACTGTAGGAGTGGGGTACGGCTGGGTCGGGTCCGGATGCTGTGTGTAAGCCTCCGGCTGGGTGTAGTCCTGACTCCCCGTATAATCGAAAGTCGCGTCGCCTGTAGTGTCGAATGGATAGTGCTCAGCGTATCGGGTCTGCTGGTGATGTGGATCCCACTGAGGCAATGTCGGTTCCCACAATCGCGGGACAGGGGGGACATCTACATGCTGTCGGACTCTACGTGTAGAAGGAATCCTGGCGGCTGGCGGGTCAGGCACTGGGTAGTCAGCATGTCGTCGATGGGTGGCCTGCCGGGGTGCCCTCCTAGACTCAGACGTCCTATGGATCCCGCCTGAAGCATGCATCATTGACCTCAGTGTAGCATGCATCTCCTGCTGCTCCTGAGGCGTGATATGTGACTGGCCAGAAGTCACGTATAGCCTCTCCATGCCATCAAGCTACAACACATAATTAGAATGGTTAAACATGTAACTAGAAGTAGTTGTAATAATTATGACATAACCTACGTACCAAAGACTGGTCCACGGCTCCTCGGCGAGAAACGGTACGTCTAGTGATGCCATGATACCACTGGTTGATCTCGTCGTGGAAGTGATAGGACTCCCTCTCCTCGCTCCGCAGCCACGGGCCTGAGGCGATGTGGTCAAGACGAGTGTCCCACAGGTCTCGATATCCAGCAAATCTAGCTACCACATCAGTACGATGCCATCCACGCTGTGTCAGCTCCAGGTTACTGATGACCTCACCTACTGGCTGATCCCATGTAGGGACAGGCTGGTCCATCCCAAACTGACGCAACACTCTATCAGGCCTATGCCACATAGCGCTGAAGAAGCAGATAAGCGGGGCGACGACGCGATGGATGGGGAAAGTCCCTGGACTGTAATGCTCACGGTCCGCCGAGTAGGGACACCACTATATGAAACAAAGTGGAAAGTTACACAACTACGAAACCTAAACTGTAAGGGAAAAAACATGATCTTGTTAGAATACAATACCACGAATGGAGTCCCATCATCAAACAGCTGGCGGTACCCCCAACAAGGATGTATCTGGTCTTCGCGTGATACCATTCGGACCAGCTAAAAAAATGCAGAATGAACCACGTCATTCATACAACTAGATCAGATGGCATAAACTATGAAAATGGAAGAAGAAGTCGTAGCCCGAACCTAGTCATACGTGGAATGGGGGAGTGCGTCGGTGCAATCTGTCGACTCTTGTGGACTCGACGCGCAATGGACGTAAATCTCTCCAGGGCCCACGCCTGAACCAGTGCCGTCCAACCTCCAATGTCACCTACGTGGTCGCGGGACGGGTTGCTCTCTATGCGGAAAGCACACCGGCCAAGCTCCCTATATAGCCATGAAAGTGCGGCAGCCCCCCAAGCGTAGTCGCCTACCTGGCTCATGTCCTCAAGCAGTGGAAGGAAGAAGAGTGAGGCGTGTGATCCTGACCGATCAGCAAAGATGCAGCTGCCGAAGAAGTCCAGAATGTATGCTCGACAGTGCTGCTCGATAGTCTCCTGATCGGCGTCATCCCTGATGGTGCCAAAGTGGTTACGCAACCACGTCATCTTCACTCTGCCAGCAGAAAGGTCAGCGGTAGATGGTTTCTTCCCAAGAAGGCGCTCAACGTAAAGCTGCAGATCAGAATCCACAGTCGGAATGCGCCTCTCCGACTCCACAAGCACACCATCGATGCTCAGACCAGTGAGAAAGTGCACGTCCTCGAGTGTTATGGATGCCTCACCGTGGTACAAGTGAAAAGTGCTCGTCTCGGGACGCCATCTCTCGACCAATGCGGTGATCAGCTCAGAATCAGGGGTAAAATCCAGGCAGGCACGCAACTGATCTAGACCTATGGGGGCAAGGTATGTCTCGAACCTAGGATCGTACTTCACGATCTTCTTCGAGTGGTGACACTTAAGCGTCATATGTGGGTCCTAATAGTTGGGGGAAGAAGATGTAACAAAATTAATAACTAGTACTCAATTTCTGAGTGCACCCTAAACATTTAAATGTAATTAACATTCAAATATAATTAACATTCAAATATAACTAACATTTACATATAACAAACATTTATACATAACTAACATTTCAAATTGAAGTAACATTTCAATTATTACTACATAGTAATATGAATTAGGACTTACATTATTTGTAATTACTATTATTTGTTACTTTTTAACTTTTTTAACGTAACTAATATTCTTTACTAATATTCGGAACTAATATTCGTTACTAATTACTATTATTAGTAAATTTCTAAGGTACATAATGTTCGCTACTAATTAATATTAGTAGTCAACTAGTAGTTAATTTGTATTTGAACCTAATATTACAATATAATATTCAAGTTTGCTCCTAATTTGTATTTGATCCTAATAGTACAATATAATATTATACTAATTAATACTAATTAATGTTCGCTCAAATTTGATCATAATATTACAATATAAGTAGTTAAATTATGAATAAGATTAAAATAAATGCAACATTCAAACATAAATACCTTGTAAAAATAAATAACATTTCAAATGTACCAACCTCAGCTTCAAAAATTCCCGCCGCTCGATGTCGGTCAGCATCACCCCATAAAATCGACGGGTCCTCGGGACTACCACTTCGTACCCCAACCGGCACCTCTCCAAACATGTAATCCATCTACAATTTCATATCCACAAGCAATGTTAAATACATATAAAATCGTAAAACACAATTTAATTACCATATAATTTATATCATGATACCTTTTGAGGGAGGGTTCAGGCCTTCTTCAAACGAAATTTCCTTAGAGAGGATGTGAGGAGGTGTGAAAGTATGAGAGGAGGTGTGAAGATGAAAGTATGAGAGGAGGTGTGAAGATGGTGTGGGGGGTAGGGGGTATTTATACCAAAAAAAAAAACGGTAATATTGATCCCAGGCAGCGCTGCGCCACCCAGCCAGCGCAGCGCTGCCTGGGATCAATATTACCGTTACTTAACGGCTATAAAAGTAACGGTAAAATTCCAGGTGGCGCAGCGCTCCAACGGTACAATTATCTGAAGGCAGCCAGCGCTGCGCTGGCTGGGTGGCGCAGCGCTACCTGGCTGGCGCAGCGCTGGCTGCCAGTCAGATTGTGCTATTTCTGGACATTTTACGTATTTGGCTACTGACGGTACATATTTTTAAAAATTGTGCTACAAAATTCCAATTCCCCAAAAGCCAAGGTTATGAAAAGGAAAGGAGTGAAATGTCGTTTATTTGTGTGGTTGACGTAGCCTGACGAATCCAACAAGGTAGCTTCGTTTTGGCGATATTCAGGCCAATAATGGAGCTGGAGGGGTCGGAATTCATGTGGTGATGATTTACAATCATCAAAACCCGACAAACATCAATAATGTGGAGGATTGGGCCCCCACCGGAACTATAGAGGAGTCGCCGGAAAACAAAGATGCGACGGCGGCCTTGGTTCATGGAAGATGATGCTGACCTAGTGGTGACGTCACCATGATGTCATCCTTCAGGGAAACTACGTCGTTTTGATGTCTGGAAAAAAAATAAAAACTGCTTGGGCAGGGAATTGAACTGGTGACCTTGAGTTGCTGGTTTAGTTCCTTAACCAACTCAGCCAAGTGGAATACTTGACTTACCGCCTTCCTTCAAAATCCAAGCTTAACCAAACTATGAAACCCTTTGATTAACGAGAACTACCGCATCGAACACTTCATGCTACTCCGGGGTTAAATAAATTCAGATGTTGATGACAAAATTTAGCGGGGAGGTCGTGCGTCCAATCCGAGTCAAACCCAGGTCCGCAGGAGTCGAGTCAGTTGTTTGACCTCTTGCTCTGCCTTCCATTGGTGAAATAAATTCGTCTTGAAATCATTTAAACGCCAAGTTTCTCAAACGTATGGAAAAAAAATTCTGGTTCCGAGATTCGGGGTGTAACAGTTAATCCGTTTCAAGAGTAGCTCCAGTCAATTATCCATTGCAGAAGCGAACGCACAAACGAATAATTGATCTTGGTAGTTAGTTTAATAGTAGCGAACATTTGTGGACTTAGACCTAAGGGTAAGGAGCTACGACGGTGATTAAAAATTGAATGAATTAAGTCTGAAACCTGCCGGTCTTGTGATTGTCAATGCCTTGGTGATCTTAGAAAGATTCGAGTCTAAGCTTTTGTCATTAATTGAATCCAAATCAACCAATCAATTTGTTTTCTTTAATCAGTTTACTTTTCTTGCATGCTAGTATTAGAAATCTTGTGGAACTCATGCCACACAACTTGTTAAAACCCGAACAGTTTTGTGGAGAAGAAGAAAACCCGTGGAATACGATTTATCCTACTTTTGTGGGTTAGTATTTGAACCACTGTTATGCCGCTTATAACACATCCTCTGTAACTAAATCTGACTCTTCTTCCTCACCAAACAATGATTAAGAGGAATTGCCAGATTCAAGAACCGGATAAGTTTGACCAGAAGAGGATGGGGCCGCTTTGGGAAGCCAAATAGTAGTATTCTTCACTCTAGCCTCATTATGTAATCAGTTTGCACTTCATACTATACTTCTAAATTAAGAGGTTCAAACCCTTCAAGTTCAACTGGAATGAACAATTTCCTCTCATTAGAAACCCTCATTAGAACACAGACTCGAGTAAATGGAAGGCCATCTACCAACTGCGTGTTCAAAGCCGTATGTAGAGGGAGTCCCAAACAAAATGGTAGAACACTAAACCCCTTTTCGTGAACATGGGAGCTGGAACATCCCTAATTGTTTCCTAGAGAGGAGAAAGTGTCAGAGCTACCTCAACTGGCTTGATGTCAATCTGCCAAGGATGGAAGTGAACTGGCTCATTATGGACTGCCAAGGTCATGTAGTTAGAACCTATTCACTTAGCTTAGCCGAAGGGAATTGCACCAAAAACATCCATGAATCCATTAATGACACCCTGACATAACCATCGTGTCCCCAGAGTCAAAGAGCCATTGATTGTAAAGCACGGATGGCCGGCTTCTTACCGATAAACTGTGCTACAAGACACCATTTTCATCTTCTTAAGCTCGACGTCCACAATATCCTTAGGAACCTGCATAATCCCGCCCTTTAATACATGCCAAATGTACGAGAGTGCAAGATTTGAGTCCGACTTGAAGAGATCAACCCAGATCTTGACTCCGTCCGATTCAGCAGTACCATACTATGAGGAATCAGTCATTGAAAGTGATGAAGGGTCGTCGGAAACATTGGCGGAGCTAAGGGGAGGCCACCCTGGGCTCGGGCCCAGGGCCCTCTAGACCCAAATAGCTAAAATATAGGTATCTTTGGTGCAAAAAGTATGTTCGGCCCATTGTATTCTATGTACCGAAAATTATTTAAATTAAAAAGAAAAATATAAAGGAATACCACAAACATCTCCGTACATAATAGTGATTATAATGTGCTTTTTCTTTATCTTTTCTTTTTAATTTAAATATTTTCACCTTATGGACATCCCAATTAGCGATGTTGTGCGCAAATAATATGATTTAGCATGTATAATCAACTCATTAGACGAAAAATAGATGAAAAGATAAATCGAGGGGCATATTTGTTAAACTTTTCAAAGTAGAGGGTGTTAAATCGGTTAGAAAATAGTAAAAGGGTATGTTTGTTAACTTTGCATAGTAGAGGGGCAAAAAGGTGTATTAACCTATTAGTTATAATATAATATGTGGACATGTTTTCTTGTATTGTTGCATGTCATTTTCTGTTTTATGTTAATTCATAGAAAATAAGATATAAGATAAATCGACCAACCATGCATATGAATTTAGTTGGGTATAAATATTAATTAGAAGGCGTTTCAGCATTTCACATACAATGGATGAATGGTAGTTGATTGGGTATTTTTGTAATTGGCATCTGACTAGATCTCCAACTAATTAATATTTACCAAAATCAAACTCCAAAGTTGTGATTAGGTAAAGCTTTATATTCTAATATTTACCTCCCAATGATTTAATATTAATCGCACTAGTAAACTAAATATTAATTGTACATGTTTTATGTGGGCAGGACACTTCCCACTGACCACCAAAAAGGAGTGATGCTTTTTTTGGGATATTGTCCACTCATAGTCATAGAATAGAATATTCCAAAAGAGGTCATTTTTTTTTTATTTTTAATTTGTTATAATAATTAGTTAAAAGATGAATGGAGACTTGCCCCTAATATTATCATTCATCATTTAATCCTAAAACGTGGTTTCCATCATACTTAATTTATTCATCTTCATACGTTTCCATTGCTATGCTAACTCATCACCCCACCACCCACAATTCATCTCCCACTACAAGAAAAAACAACATTTGTCACGGTTTTTTAGTCACGGTTTCATACGAAACCGTGACTAATTTATTCATCTTCATACGTTTCCATTGCTATGCTAACTCATCACCACCACCACCCACAATTCATCTGCCACTACAAGAAAAAACAACATTTGTCACGGTTTTTTAGTCACGGTTTCATACGAAACCGTGACTAAATTAGTCACGGTTTCATATGAAACCGTGACTAATTTTATTGGCTCCACCATCTCTCTTCCAGCCTGGCAATCCATGCCATTTATTACTTTTCTTCTTCTTCTTCTTTCCTTCTTCTTCTTCTTTTTTCCATTCAATCAGCCGCCTCCTCTACCTTCTTCTTCCTCTGCCACAAATCTTCCTCTGCCTTCTTCTTCTTCTTCTCTTCATTAATCTCCAGCCACACCTCTTCCTCTCCCTTCTTCTCCTTCTTCCCTTCAATCAGCCACATCTCCCATGAAACACAACCTGATGGCCTCAACTGCAGAGCCGCCATGAAGTCAGATGCGGATGCGGCGATGGAATCAAAGGCGGCGGGGATCTGGAGCTCGGCGGCGGTGATGGAATCGAAGGTGGCGGCGGCGGTGATGGAATTTGAAGGCGGCGGCAACGAAATCGAAGGTGGCGGTGGCGGCGGCGAAATCGAAGGCGGCGGCAGTGGTGGCGAAATCGAAGGCGGCGGCGGCGGCGGCGATGGAATCGAATCGAAGGCGGTGACGATTGCGGCATTCCAATAAATAAATTTTCATTTTTCAATTTTTTATTACTTAAAATTGTAATTAGGTTATTTTTGACACAATTAATAAATTCAGTGACTGGTTTGCAATTAATTGGGATATCTTGTTAACATTCTAAAATCATAGATCATTTTGCATTTCGGAAGAAGTTGAGGGTCTGGACCTGTAACTCATGAAATTAACTAATGGGTCACTGAAAATTTCAATAGAACAATTTGGTCACCTGATTTGTCACGGTTTAAAAAGAAATCGTGACTAAAATGGACATTTTTTGTCACGGTTTCATGGAAAACCGTGACTAAATTTAGTCACAGTTTTACATGAAACCGTGACAAAAAATTTAGTCGTGGTTTCAATGAAAACCGTGACAAAAAATGGCCATTTTAGTCACGGTTTATTAAACCGTGACTAAACTGCTAAAAAACCGTGACTAAACTCTTGTTTTCTTGTAGTGTGCCCATCCAAGTGGCAAGTGGATTGGGTGTTTGGGGATCTACTACCATGAGGACACCCATTAGTGTCCTCATATCAGGACACTATTAAGAACCGTTAGATTAGAAACCAAATCCGATGAATCAGAATAAATTGGACAAATATGTAATTTTTGAACCGGTATATATAGTAAGTAATTGAAACCCTAATTAATTTTACAAGCCGCCACAAACAAACTCTCTCCCTCTCAACCCTAATTACCTTTGCCGCCTTGCAACCTCACGCCACCGCTGCCGCAAGCCGTCTCCAGCCTCGCCGCCATAGGCCTTCGCCAGCCCAGCCGCCACACGTTCACACCTCACCGTCGTTGGTGGTGCTGAAAACATGGATGAAGCCGAAGATGTTGAAGCGACGGTGGAAGAGTGAATCGATCTGAGGGAGGTGATCACGACGAGGAGAAGGTTAGGGACAACGATTCATCATGAAGGGAGTGGACAATGTTGTCCGGCTCAATGGGCGTTGATGATGCAGACCCCCATGCGTCGATGATTGGCCACTACACGAACTTGAGGCAATCGGTGGATTTGGCTTTGCTACTCAGTATCCCGCCTCCGATGATTTGTATTGAGCGCATGAAGGTCAAGAAGTTGAGTACGCACCCCTATCAAGTGATTGATACCTCTCATCTTCTCTCTTTCTTTCTCTCTTGATCTTTCTCAGTGGATGCTCAGGGTTAAACTTAAAATTTAAAACTATTTTGCAGAGGGGTTTATTGGAGAAGGGAGTTCAGTGGATGCTCGCCACATAATAAATGGAGAGTGAATTCTTGTGTTGTCATTCTTCAGTTTGCATGGATGAATGAGTTTCATCATGGTCTTACACATAATAGTGACAATGGAAGGCAGGTGTCGTAAAGTCTCAGACTTTCGGGGTTTCATGTGTTTTTTATTTTGTTATCAAGGAACATGTTGTTCTGGTTTGACGATTTAGGAATATGTTGTTCCAGTTTGACGATTTAGGAACATGTTGTTCCAATTTCTTAATTATGAACATGTTTGTAGTGTTCCATATAGTTAATTATGGAACAGGTATTCGATATTATTGTTCCATTTTCAATTTGATTCAAGGTTTTATGATTTTCTGTGTTCCGATTTGGTAATAAGGAACAAAATCGATTTTCAACACGTTCCATTACTTTTGAAATGGATCACTGTTCCGGAACAATAAAATAGGAACTGTTCCGAAATGATAAAAGAGGAACAGTTTCGAAACAATTTCCACAAAAAAGTGTTAGAAACTAATCTAAAATACAAACCACCGGAGATACACAAAAAAAAAACCCGGCGAGCATAGAGAAGAAGATGAAGAAGTAATTAAAAAAAGATAATTAATTTAATCATAAATTAAATGGAGCAAAAAAAGGAATAAAAAATCAGCAATGTAACTGCAAATCCGAAAATTAATAAACGGTAATTAAAAATCTGCAATAAATAAAATATTGAAATTACTCTTATGTCCAATTAATATAGGCCTTCCGATCTTTAAGATTAAACCCTACGGCTCTAAGAGGTGTCCTCATATGAGGACACTTTGGGGTGTCCTAATGGTAGGGGCCAAAGGATGGTGACATAATTTAAATTATGTCACCTCAACAATATTCATTTACAGCCATAGGATGAGATTCCATAATCAAACCAACTGATTAATTATGGAATGAGTGAATTAATTGCATTGATTATATTTGAGTCAATTTGGGGAAGCATTTATATTATGATATTATTCTTATTCTTTGCAATCAATCATTTATATCAGTTACCATATTATTACTAATATTATTCTTGCTCAAATCCGAAAATATATTACTTCCTTTTTTTTCAATCGAAGTAAATCATTCAGAGACGACTGAGAATACTGCACCATCTCTGCCAATCTTGAATTTTTGCAAGGCCACAGTATGGAGAGAATACTATTATCCAGCTAATACTATTATTTCTAAACCTTCATTTTTTACTTACTCGTTATGAACTCGATTTTCAATAAGATAATAAATGATTTATTTTTTATGTTTTTTTTATAATCGTCTTCAGTAGGATCTTCAGTGTATATTTCGTTCATTTTTCATTTTTTTTAGTTTCCAAATAACCGACACTATTATCTAGCTAGTAATAGTATTATATGAATTCTGATGTTTCGTTATTCGCATAGTACTGATATTTATCTATTTTAGTGTGTGTTTATACGTGTTTTACATATAATACTATTATTTACCATTAGTTTCTATTCAATTTCTTAGATGTGCATGAGGTAGCTTTTGATTGGGAGGTGTTGGAGTTCAAAACTGTCAAGGATGCTGAATCATTTTACAAAGACTATGCTCATAGGAGTTTTAGTACCGAGCTTTGCTTTGCTGTGTATTCATTTGAGATTCACTAACAGTAGGTTGATCCGGCCTATTCACCGGTTCATTCCTGTCTACCGGACGTTTTGGTACAACAGGTTTCCTCGGCTTCGGCTTTTTGGATACAACCAACTTAATCCTTTTCTCACTTTTCTGAATAGGAGTTTTAGTCATCCTGATCCAAGATTAATTGTATCTGCATGAGGCAAAGGCATCCTGATCAAAGAATAATAGTATTCCTAATATACAATTATTGGATCAACCAAACTACACCCCAAACAACACAGTATAACTCAATCAATAATAGTAAAACTACAATACTATTATATGCATACTATTGTTCGGAGACAAGTAAATGTTCAAAATCAATCATAATAGCGGCAATTATCTGGAACAAATAGTAATCATAACATACTATTATTAGCAGGAACAAATCACACACACAAATCACAGTTGCAGTCACCATTTACAATACAGATTCAAAACAGGTCCGCACGAGATTCAAAACTCTTAAACCACAAATCAGACTCTTCGAACACTAATCTTGTTTGATAATAGTATTAACCTAATAATAGTATTTGCCATTCCAAAATCAGAGCAGAAAACATATATCTGGGATGAATGCTAGTTCACAAACCTAACCCAACACAATCGACAAATAAAACTAGGTCTGATTGAACATGCAGAGTAAGAAATCAAAACCTGATTATAGGTCGAACGAGATTCAAGGAAACGACGGTGGCTACACCACGCACCAGAAACCGAATCGAAAACACAAAACGAGCACTGAGGAATCGGTAGTGGAATGACGTCCGGTAGTGGTTCGCTGAATGTAGAGATTGAATCGGCGGGTTCGGCGACTGAATGCAGAGAAGATTTGGGAGAGAATGAGGTGCGGTTTTTTTTGTGGCAACGGTTAAAAGAGGATTGAAAATGGAAAAGGTAAGTAATATAATGCAATTTGGGGTAATAAAAATATTTAATATGACATAATAAATAGTGGGATCCCATTATTTTATTAATATAATCCCTCCACCATTGGATCTAATATATGGAGATCTAAAGGCTCTTATGAATTATGTCTTATAGACATAATCCAACTTTTGTCACCACTCCTAATCTGCTAATGGTAGGATTTCCCTGGGTGTTTGCACCGTTTTGGCAACCTATTTGCTACTAATTACTTTTCCACTCTTTGGATAATACTAATTCGCCACCAATATCTAAAAAACAAGCACGAAACATGTTTTTGTCACAGTTTTGTTCATACTATTCGTGTCTCACAGAGCAAATATCACTACAAAAAAGTTTATTATTAGCTACTGCAAAATTACAACGGCATGAAAATGCAGTAGCTAATAGTTGGTATTTGCTACGACAATCATTATTTCATGTAATTTGCAGTAGCAAATACTATTTGTCACACCACTATTTGCGACTATGATGCTGAGTGTAGCAAATAGTGGTGTGGCAAATAGTGGTGTGGCAAATAGTATTTGCTACTGCAAATTACTACATGAAATACTGATTGCCCGTAGCAAATACCAACTATTAGCTACTGCATTTTCATGCCATGCTTGATTATAAGTTGTTTGATTAGTAAAAAAGAATTATATGTGCCACCGGTAATTTTTTCTTCAAATTTGGATGATTTATGATCAAATATTGTAATTATTACATATTATAGGTTGATTCCGAGTAACTATTACGTAAAATTTAAGACAACATTTCACCGAAACATCGTAGTGGGGGAGCCGAACTTCAAATACCCCGGCGCCAAACTCCGAAAGTACCAAATATTACATATAATTTTACACTCGATACCGGGGGAGGGGGACACCGTGGCTCCCCCTGTAAGATATATTTTAATACATTAATATATCTTCCTTTTCTTATGTGGCCCAAATAACTTAACCTGATCTGGTTAGGAAAAACTGTTGGATAAAGCCTTTTCCTTTATGGGTTTGGAATTAAAAGTTAACCCTAATTAATAACTCAAACATTGATGGATGATTGAGATTAAAAGATCATTAGGGTTTGGCCCCTCTCTCTGCGACTCCGGCTTGCTGTCAAACAAAATCCCCTTCCTTGATAGTATCAAGGAAGGATCTCAGCCATTGATTTATTTTTTCAGATCTAATGGTTTAAATTAAAAGGGTAAAAGGGTCATTTCACCATTTAATTTAATTTAATTTCTTTTTTAGTTCTTTTTAATTAAATTCAAACAGCCGATTACCGAAACTCCGGCGACCGGAGCTCCGACGATCGGAGCTCCGACGACTGGAGCTCCGACGACTTCTCCGATGAATTTTCCAGACGATCGGAGCTCCGATTTCGAAAATTTTTTCGGCCACCGGACCACCGTCGTCGGGCCTATTTTTCTGGAAAAAAAATTTTCGGTGACGCTTCGTACTCGTTTTTAATATGTGTACACATTTTTGTACATGTGTACGTACACATTTTTGTACAGAAACTGTGTACTCATTTGCAAAGATTTTTCGTACACGTGTTATACATGTGTACATGTTCTATACATGTGTACATGTTTCTATACATGTGTACATGTTTTGTACAAGTTTTATACGCGCACACGTTTATATACTTACATTTTTGCACACGTGCACACACTCTTTGTACACGTGCACACAATATCTTACATTTTGTTTATGTACACGTGTACACACATTTTATACATGTGTACACCTATTCGTACACGTGCACACTTATTTTTTACACTAGTGTACACATACTTTGTATAAATCATGTGTACATGTTTTATACACGTACACATTTATATACTTACATTTTTTATACACGTGGACTTATCTTGTACACATGTATAAATGTGTACAACTATTCGTACACGTGCACACTTATTTTTACACTAGTGTACACATACTTTATACTCGTATGTACATATTTTGTATAAATCATGTGCACACTACTTAATAATGTAATGCGTGTACATGTGAACGTCTATTCGTACACGTGCACACCTATTTTTATATACTAGTGTAGTGTACACATATTTCGTCCTTGTGTACACATTTTTTACAAACCATGTGCATCTATTTAATAAGATAATTTTATTATTATACACATAGTCAAAGTGTTTCGTACATCGTGTAGAATTTATATTTATGAAATATTATGATTTGACACATTTTAAAACCATGCATCTTTTAGAAATTTTATATATACATATAATAATGTTTGAGGAGGCGGTGCTGAGCCGCGGCGACGTGCGATGACCGGCGGCGACGATGTGCTATGACGGCGGCGGGCTGACGGCGGCGCTGACCGGCGGCGGGCGGATGACCGGCGGCGGCTGACTCGGTGGCGGCTGACCGGCGTGACGGCGGCTGACGGCGGCGGCGGCCCGGCGGCGGACGGCTGACCGGCGACCATCGACCATGAGGGCTGAACATCTTTTTTGGAAATCCCCAAAATGCCCTTCTTTGATGGATCAAGGAATTGATTTCCTTGATCCCAAGCTGGTCTCCTCTCTCTGCCTATAAATATAACTCTTATTCCATCTTAAGAGTTAAGCCGTAAAAACATACTAAAGGTTTATAGGAAAGAGAGAGAAGGCGAAACCCTACCAGTTCAAGATCAAGATCGGCGGATCCGTTCCCTCTCTTGCACGCTTTTGGAGGATCATCACTATTCCTCTTCTGTTCATCGACCCCTGTCGATCACCATGTCTACGGACATGTCGATTTAAGTTCATGTAACTAGATCGCATAATTAAGATCTTCAATTACAGTTTACACCCCTAGCTCTCCCTATCTCCGCCATTGTTTACAATACAACTTGGAAGGGTCTAACCAAAATATCTCTTAATCTTCTTCACACTAATATATTCTTGATCATTATTCTTAGTTCTCTTATTTTTTTCCTTATAGCAATGAGGCCCATCAACTTTTTATTTGTCATGCGAGTGATAGCGATAAGGTTCATCGACGCTAATATCTCATAGCAGAAATTGCATAGTTTTATATATATACCTAAGCGGAGTCGTCTTAGATCACAATGACACCATTCTAAGAATAGAATACCTAATTTATGTAGATGATGATCGGTTATTGAGGCAAAGGATCTGCGTCCAAACTTTTCGGTTTGGAACATTCCAAATCTATTAACCAGAGGGGCAAAATCGGGAAAACAAATTATTCCTTCCCTTTCCCTTTCCTGACATAGCACCCGTATACCGCTGAACTAAACCTTTCTCCGCCGGCGAGCTCTCCGTATACCGCTGAACTCCTCCCGATTTCTCCTCCTCCAGCTTCTCGGAAAGCTTTGGAGACTCCGATTCCTCCTCCTCCAGCTTCTCAGAAAGCTCCGACGACTCAGATTCCTCCGATTCCAACGAACCCTGTTCCGACGACACTGTGGGAGCAGTGGCGTTTCGCCATAAAACAATACAACAGGCGGTATTCTCAAGCTTGGGGAACAACTTCTCGCCGGAGTCTCCTTCTTCGCCCTAGGCTGGATCATCAAGGGCGGAAATCCTCTCCCTTCTTTCATATCCGACTACGACAACAACCCCAAACCTAGATCGAACGACAGAGCGTCGTTGATGCCCGCCGAGATCTGCCGATTCAGGTATGTAAAGACGGAGCCACATCGGAGCAGCCGATGAAGCATCGGCGGCGGACAAAAATAGCGTACTCCAAGACAGGTTAACGAAGGGGATTGAGAATTGTTTAATAATTATTAAAACTTACAACTTAGTCACTGTATTTTAATTTCTAGATAGTTTGAATGTTTAGTGTTAAAAGTTGCAATTTTAGTCATTATATTTTTATGTTGTTGCCATTGTTGAAATAACTCGATTGGTTATTTAGTTAACTCAATTGGTTAACTAGTTAACACGATTGGTTAACTAGTTAACTCGATTGGTTAACTAGTTAACAACTTGGTAACTAGTTAACTCGATTAGATAACTAGTTAACTACTTGGTAACTAGTTAACTCGATTGGTTAACTAGTTAACTCGATTTGGATAGCTAGTTAACTCGATTTGGATAACTAGTTAACTCAATTGGTTAACTAATTAACTCGACTAGATAACTAAATTTGATAAGTTAACTAGTTAACTCGATTGGTTAACTAGTTAACTCAATTTTGATAACTAATTATCAACTAAAAATCTTGTTAACTAGTTAACAACTTGATAAATAGTTAACTCAATTGGTTAACTAGTTAACTCGATTAGATAACATGTTAACTAGATAACTAGTTAACTATAAAAACTCAAGTTAATTTATCAATAAAAAAATCTTGTTAACAATTTGTTAGTAAAAATCAGGTTAACTAGTTAACTTGTCCTCGTCGGAAAAGTCACCGAAGTTTGGTTGGTCTTCGAAGCCTCGCCGAAAAAGTCACCGGAAAACATGTTAACTGTAAAAACCCAAATTAACTAGTTAACTAATTATAAATAAAAAAAATCATACTAATAAGTTAATAGTAAAAATCAGGTTAACTTGTTAACTTGTCCTCGTCGAAAAAGTTGTCGGAACAGTCGTCGAAACAGTCACCGAAAAAAATCACCGAAAAAAGTCATTGAAAAAGTCACCGGCGACCGGTGACCGCCGACGGCGGCCGGAGGCCGGCGACCGGCAGCGGGCGACTGGCGGCCGGCGACTGGCAACAATGGCTGCGCAGTGGTTGATTAAAAAAATAATATTTAAATAAAAAAATCATAAAATATTTAAATTAAATATAATAAAATTATTTGTGTAAAGTCCTAAATACCCCTAACAAATCTGGACCATTAGATTGGTCAAATGGTCAAACTAGATCTAATGGCTGAGGATGGGTTTGGAACTTTCCAAACCAGCATTCTCTTGGATGCTGATCCGGTCCCCGTTATTGAAAGAAAATAGAGTAAAATAAAGATTTTATTGATAAACTGATAATATCATTCGTTATATTGTATTCACAGGTCATAGCTTTATATACAAAGCAACTGAAACGATGTGACCATTCTATCATATAACTATAGATAGGTGACTAATGTGATTAATCCTAACACCATCAGTTATAACCTTATTCATTTAACTAACTTGATACTTTGCACAAGTTGGTCACTGGATTAGGATGAGAAGCTAGGAATAGAGTCCAACGTTAATTAACAAAAATGTCATTTGATTAAAGGAGAAGATTTTCCGCTTCCGTGTGTGATTAAGGAAGGGATTAAAACAAATATTAATCTAATGGCTGAAGATCCGGTCCAACCTCCAAAGGTTGGACCGGTCCAACCCACATACACGAGGGGTAAACTTGGAATTAAAAAAAATTAACAGCCTTTCCCTTCCAAACAGCAACAGCGCCGCCGTCCCTTCGGCCATGGCGGAAATCAACTAAATCTGGAGCCCAAATCGAATCGAGCCAGAGAAGCACCGATTTGTGGCGGAAATCGACTAGACCAATCCGGCCATGGCGGTCTCCGGCGGTGATGATCAAGTGAGATGAGGAAGGCTCGGTGAGGAGGAGGTCGCGGCGGAGGGGGAGGGGAGTCCAGCGGACGGAGGTGACGAATGGGAGAGAGCGACGGAGGAGGAAGAAGGAGAGAGTGGAGCAGGGAGAGGGATGGTGGAGATGTGCTGGAGAGAGCGGGATTCGATGGGGAAAGCGAGAGGCCGGAGACAGAAATGTCAACGGAGCCGAAGCTGTGATGGGAATTGCAAATTAGTCACTGACTATGTCAAGTGACTGATTTGTAGTTACAAACACTTTGAGGATTGTTTAGTAATTAGTAAATATTTCAAATTCAGTAACTTTATTTTGTTCACTGTTGAAATTTTGGTTACTATCTAAACTTTGAATGCTCATATATATAATTATGAACAAGGAAGAGAATATTGTTGAAAAAATCATGTAATTCTATATAATATTATTATAATTTAGTTATCAAAATAACATGTTAACTAAGTATCAACTAAATAACTCGTTACTAGTTATCTAATGGTGTTAACTAATTAATTAACATGTTAACTTGTTATCAACTAAATAACCTCGTTAACTAGTTATCAGATAATGATGTTAACTAGTTATCAAACAAAAACGCTGTTAACTAGTTATCAAACAAAAAACGCTGTTAACTAGTTATTAGTTAAAAATCATGTTAACTTATTATCAGTTAAAAAAACACTAACTAGTTAACAGCAAAAAATGTGTTAACTAGTTAACTAATTTTTAAAAAGTGTTATCTAGTTAACTAATTTTAAAAAAAGATGTTATCTATTTATCAATAAAAAACATTGTTACCTAATAAAAAACATTGGTAACTAGTTATCAATAAAAAACATTGCTAACTAGTTATCAGGTTAAAATCTGTTAACAAGTTATCAAACAAAAAATGATGTTATCAAGTTATCAGTTAAAAACCATGTTAACTAGTTATCAGTTTAAAACCATGTTAACTAGTTATCAGTTAAAAAAAACACTATTAACAGCAAAAATAATGTGTTAACTAGTTAACTAATTTTTTACAAAGATGTTATCTAGTTATCAATAAAAAACATTGTTACGTAATAAAAAATATTGTTAACTAGTTATCAGTTTAAAAACCATGTTAACTAGTTATCAATAAAAAATTCATGTTAACTAGTTATCAATAAAAAAACATTGTTAACTAGTTATCAGGTTAAAATCTGTTAACAAGTTATCAAACAAAAAACGATGTTAACTAGTTATCAGTTAAAACAATACTGTTAACTAGTTAACGGCAAAAAAAGTGTTAACTAGTATTTTTTTAAGTAAAAAAAAATTATTAAAAAAAAATTTTCGCCGGAAAAGTGGCGGTCGCCGGAAAAGTCGCCGGCGGTGGCGGCCGGTCACCGGCTGGTGACGGTAAATTTTAATATATTTAAACTAAATATAAAAATTAAATAGTGTGTGTAAAGTCCTAAATACCCCTAACAATCTAGACTATTGGATTAGTCAAAGAGTCAAAGTGTGATCTAATGGTTGAGAAAAAGTTGGAAGGCTTCCAACCCTTGTAAAGGGTTGGAGCCGGATCTGCAGCCAATCTAATTCACATGCTAGCTTTTCGGTTTGGGTTCAAACCACAAACTCTGGATGACTTTTCGGTCAAACCAAGTCGTCCGGGTAGCAAAAGAATTGAATCAAATCAATCTTTTGACCGAATCCGAATCCGAGGCCGAGGCGAGGCGACGACGACGGCGCGAGGGCCCATCACCATTTCAAGCCTTTTACCAACCTTAGTGTGCTTGATTTCTTATATCTAGCTCCACTTTCCATCAATTAGCAATGTGGTATTCAACATCAATTAGCTCATTCCTTCATTCACACATCAAATCTCCAACACGGGTTACAATGAAAACAACACACACGTCCCCAACTTTCACACACTAGCCTGAGATTGATCAACTTGTGTCTATACAACTTGCGAAATCATATTTGTGAAGGCTGTGTGATGGCAACCGAAGTGGAAAAAGGAAGGGAAGATATAGTATGTAAATGCTATTTCCTTTGCTAAAAGATGATAGATGAGATTTCCTTCGCTGAGCTATAAACTGACTCATAACCTAGATTTCATAAGCAATATCTGTTCTCGTAGACAGACCGTTCCTGAAATTTCGGAGGCCCTGTTCTAAATCAATAAACATATATAAGCATTTTGGATAAAAACCTATTGCCACATAAGCATTTGGCCTCTTCTCCTTAAGTTTAGATTTTACTTTTCAATTATACTCTCTCTCCTCACATCATTTTTTTTCCCACGTAAACAACTATTATCTCACAAAAATAAATTATTTAATTTCTCAATCTCTCTATCCTATTTGTTTTCCCTTTTAATTAGTTTTCTTTCTATAACATTTTATGTGCTACTCCAAATATATTGTTTCCTTCACAAATGTTGTCTGTTTTAATTTTTCGAATCCAATGACATCAATCTTAATATATTTTAGTAAACGGTTAATCTAATATTAAAGACTATGTGCAGGATAATCAAATCACGCATTAAGCATTACTTGCACCTACACATTACACGGAACATGTACCACAAAATTTTCAAGCATATTCAATCATATTATTCACTTACAACGTAAACAAACCTATTATGTTGTTTATTCAAAACCTTAATCATTATAAATATATATAAAGACATCTTAAATCGATATAATATATGGTTCAAGTGACACAATAAGTGGCCATAAAGGCTAAAACTGTTCAACTCTCATCCACAATTGGATTAACTTTTCTCCATCAGTCTCCATCGCTCCCTCTCCTGAAAAACTATCAACAATAATGTTAAGGCTCGGGGAGGTAGCGGGTGAGAGTTCCTCACTCATTTCTACATCCGGGTCAGCATCCGGATCTTCTTCACTCGGGGCAGTCCTCATAATCCTTCGGGAGGTGATCTCCCATTGAATATTGGGTGCACAGGGGATCGTCAGTGAAGCGTCGGGTCGGGGCACAGGGGTGCCTGAGGTGCCGGAGGTAAACAAGGGCACGTCGGGCAGGGCGGCGGCGTCGGCCAACAAAAGAAATTGAAAAATGTAAATTTCTCCTTAATCATTATTAGAAAATAAAATCATCAATGTTTATTATATATATACACACACATATATTTCACCTTTTAAAAAAATTATATTTTATCTATACAAAAAGTACATAGTTTACAAGTTATCTACCACTGCAAATTTTAATCATACAACATATAGAGACAACTATAAATTATCTAGCTCTAAATATTTTAATCGTAGAACCTATAAAGTCGGTTCTAAATTATCTACCTCTAAATTTTTCGTAGAGGCAGTTATAAATTATCTGCCTTTAAAAGGTTTAATCCTACAACTTTAAGGCAGTTATAAATTATCTGCCTCTAAAACTATAAAATAATATTTATTAAACTTAAAATAAATAAATAAAATACAATTAGAGGCAGATATTTGCATCTATAGAGGCACATATAGTATTTGTTCTTTAAAAGTATATTTAGAGGCAAATATTCTATGTGCCTCCGTGTATCTGCCTCCGTAGCCAGGTTATGTTGTAGTGTACATATAGCTTCAGGCGATGGCCATTCACCTTAAAGGGTTCCTCTCCGGCTTTGAAAATTTCCACAGCGCCATGGGAAAGAACTTTAGAAATCGTGAATGGACCCATCCTACGAGATTTCAGCTTGCCCGTGAAAAGATGTAGACATGAATTGTAGAAGAGGACCTAATCTCCTTCTTTAAACTTTTTGTTTCCCTTCAAGCGTGAATCGTGGAGCTTCTTGGTACGCTCCTTGTAAATCTTCGAGCTCTCGTAAGCTCAGTTCCTCCATTCTTCAAGCTCCAAAACCTGAAATTTTATTTCTTCCCCTACCAAACTAGCATTCAGGTTTAGTAGCTTAAGGGCCCAGTAGGCTCTACTAGCAGATGACACGCTTTCCCATACACCAGAAAATATGGGGGGGTTCCTATAGGCGTTTTAGATGCCGTCCTATATGCCCATAGCGCGTCATCTAGCTTGGTAGACCAATCCTTCTGGGATTGATCGACGGTTTTATCAAGGATCTGTTTCAATTCCCGGTTTGACACCTCGACTTGACCACTCGTTTAAGGGTGGCAAGCCATGGAAAAATGATGGGTCACACCAAACTTTTGGCACACCTTATCAAATTGACCTTGAAAATGAGTTCTAGGTCGCTTATAATGGTTCTAGGTGCACCAAAACGAGCAAAAAGTTTCTTAAGGAACTTTCCAACAACTCGGGCATCGATTAGTGGGAAGAGCTTGTGCTTTCACCCACTTTGATACATAATCCACAACCACGAGTATGTACTTGTTACCGAAAGACATGGTGAAAGGACCCATAAAGTCAATTTCCCACTCATCAAAGATCTCAACAACACAGAAACTTGTTGAGGCATTTCATCACGTTTAGAGATCTTACCTGCTCGTTGGCATGCATCACACGCTTTGATGAAATCCTGGCAATCCTTGAAGATGGTAGGCCAGAAGAATCCAGAAGATAAGACCTTCCGAGCCATTCGGTTCGCTCCATGGTGGCCACCAACAGGTCCTGAAAGGCAGTGTTCCATTATGTCGGTAGCCTCAGCTAGAGTAACACACCTCCGAATGATGTCGTTAGAGCCAATTCGAAATAGGTACGGGTCATCCCAGAAGTACTTCATCACCTAGCTAAAGAACTTCCTCCTCTCCTAACGAGAGAAATCCGTCCTTACGTAATGGTGGCTAGGAAGTTAGCCAGATCCGCGAACCAAGGCTCTTCCACCTCACTCATCATAACAGCAAATAGATGTTCCTCCAGAAAATTTTCTCGAACCGCTAGATTGTCATCTTTACTCTACTCAGGTCCCTCCAATTGTGACAAATGATATGCAGTTACATTCTCCGACCCTTTCTTGTCTTGGATTTCGAAATTGAATTCTTGAAGGAGAAGAATCCACCGAATCAACCTTGGCTTGGCATCCACCTTGCTCATCAGGTGCCAGATAGCTGCATGGATCTGGAAAAACTGTGACTTGGGATAGCACAAGATAAGAGCGGAACTTATCAAAGGCAAAGACTACCGCTAACATCTCTTTCTCGGTAGTGGTGTAATTCTGTTGAGCCTCGTTCATAGTCTTGCTAGCATAATAGATAGGCATGAACCTCTTCTCAATCCTCTGGCCCAAGACAGCTCCAACGGCATAATTACTCGCATCACACATAAGCTCGAATAGAAGATCCCAATTCAGAGCTACAACAATAGGTGCAAAAACGAGCTTGTTTCTCAAGGTCTCAAAAGATGTCATACACTTCTCATCGAAGAGGAAAGGAAACTCTTTCTCCAGTAATCAAGTCATAGGCAAGGTAATCTTAGATAAATCTTTGATGAATCGCCTATAGAATCCTGCATGACCCAGAAAGCTTCTTACTGCTCTGATGGAAGAGGAAGGTGGCAACTTAGCAATGGTGTCGATCTTTGCCGGATCAACCTCAATACCCTTCTTTGAAACCTTGTGCCCAAGCACAATGCCATCCCTCACCATAAAATAGCTCTTCTCCCAGCTAAGAGCTAAATTTGTAGCTTCACACTTCTTAAGGACTTTCTCAAGGTTCTTCAAGCCTTGATCAAAAGAATCTTCATAAACCAAGAAACCATCCATAAATACCTCCATAACATTTTCAATGAGCTCATTGAAGATAGCCATCATGCATCTCTGAAATGTAGCTAGCGCGTTACAGAGTCCAAAGGGAATTATGCGATAGGCAAAATTACCAAACGGGCATGTAAAAGTGGTCTTCTCTTGATCATTTGGCGCAATGGGAATCTGAAAATACTCGGACATCCCATCTAGGAAACAGCAATACTCATGGCCCGCCAAACGCTCAAGCATCTGATCAATAAATGGAACGATAAAGTGATCCTTCCTTGTAGCATCATTCAATCGCCTGTAATCAATACAAAATCTCCATCCGTTAATCGTCCTTGTAGGGATGAGCTCTTCCGCTACATTAGGAATGATGGTGATGCCTCCCTTCTTCGGCACACAATGAACCGGACTCACCCATTTACTATCAGATATGGGATAGATGATCCCGGTATCCATGAGGTTGACCACCTCCTTTTTCACAACCTCCATCATATTTGGGTTGAGACGTCGTTGAGGTTGTCTAACCAGTTTATGATCCTCCTCAAGGAAGATATGATGCATACAATAAGAAGGGTGAATCCCTTTGATATCCGTAACCTTCCAAGCTATAGCGCGCACATGCTTCCAGAGTAAGGATATGAGCTCATCCTTCTGAGGTAGAGTGAGGGTTGAGCTAATAATGACCGAAAGATTAGAGTTGCCTCCTAGATAAGCATACTCTAGGTGTGAAGGCAGATCCTTCAACTCAAGTTCTGGAGCTTCTTCATATGATGTTCGGAGCTGAGTTTCAGGTGCAAAAGCAGTTTGTTGTACCTGGCTCTGAAAATCCATGGACTCATATGTGCTCATAGATGCTACATGTTCATCTCGAACTGCTCCTGCATCAACAAACTGATAAGAAACAATACACTTCTCTAGCAAGTCTTCACTCACTAGGTTAGTAAAAACAGATGTAGAGAGCATAGTAACAGTTTCTTCAATAGCACACAAATAATCATAGTGGTGAGGGAATTGAATGCTATTATCAAGACTAAAGGTAGCATGATCTTGTCCTACCCTAAGAGTTATAGTACCTTCACCAACATCTATGACAGATCTAGATGAATACAAGAATGGTCTACCAAGAATCAAAGGCATATTAGCATGAGCATTAATCATGACAAAATCAGTAGGAAACTTCAATGGACCAACTTCAAGAATGACATCTTCTAAAATACCCCTAGGCACCACAGAAGATTTATCAGCAAGGCTTATGTTCATTCGAGTTGGTTTAAAATATAGCATCCCTATATCAGAAGCTAAGCGATATGACATGACATTTATGATAGCTCCTAAATCTGCTAAACCACGACCATTTCTAAAAGTACCAATACGATATGGGAGAGTGAAAGAACCTGGATCACGGTGCTTTATGGGAACCTTATTTAGGACCACAGTAGATATCTCCTCATTAAGCTCTAAGTCCTCTAATAGCTCAGGGAAGTTCTCTTCCTCTTCCTCCGTGAGAGCTAAAAGCTCCTGCATTTTTAGCTTATTGGTGGCTAGCAGCTTCATGAACTTAGCAAATCTTGGTACTGTTACAATCACCCCCTTGATGGGCATATCGATGTGAACCTTATCCATCATCTTCAGAAATAGCTGGAATTGAGCATCATAGATTTCCTTATTTAGCCTAGCAGGATAAGGTACCTTCGGCTTGTGAGGGTTTGCAACTAGTATTGGAGATGAAGGGATAACCGACGTCTTTTCCTTCTCAGGCTACTGAACCTGCTCCTCTTCCTCCACATCCTCTTCTTCAATGATAGGAGGAGGAGGAATTAGAGTTGAAACCTGCTTCATGGGAGGATCTTCAAGCTTCTTCCCGCTTCTGGTTTTGACGGCTCCCAAATGCTCACTCTGGTTAGGATTAGGGAGAGTGGTTAGAGACCCAATACCCTTCTGCTTCAGAAGATTTGTGATTCCTGCCACCTAATTCCCTAGCTTCTTCATAGAGGTATCGATATCCTTCTTATTTGATTGAGTCTCAGCCAAAATCCTCTCCAGCATAATTTCGGTATTGGATTTCTGTGTAGAGGAGCTTGAACCACTGTTATTGTTCTGATTTTGGTTCTAGTTCTGATTGCCATTCCAGCTCCCTCTGTTCTGCCATTGGGAATTCTAATTCAGATTCCCATTGTTCCTTTGATAACCCCTTGGTTCTGATTTCCTCCCTGAAACTGACCTTGGTTCTGATTGTTGTTCTAGTTCCCTCTATTCGGCCATTGGGAGTTCTGATTCTGGTAACCATTAGAATTCATGAAATTATTTTTCTGATTTTGGAAGTTATCTTGGTTCTGACCACCAACATAATCAATCTCCTCTTGTTGTTGGTTATTGTCACTCTCAAATCTCCATGTAAAACTCTCTGCTGAATGACCTGCACCACCACAGTTCAAACATGGGGTAGAAACTGCTACAATATTCTAAACCCTAGAAGCAGAAGGAGGAGCGGTTCTAGAAAGGATCTTGAAACCTGGTGGTGGAGCTATAGGAACACCCGATGAGGGAGCTATCTGAGCTCTTTCCAACTCGTGCTTTAACCTTTGCACTTCCATCTTGAAGTTTGAGTTATCCAACTCTAACTGACTTCTAACAATGTCCATCGGCGCAGGAGCTGTGGGAACAGGATATTGTGAATCAATAGAGAATCTCTTTTTCTTTGTATGCCTGTCATCCATCTTTAAGGAATTAGCTTGCATTAGAGACTTAATCTTCATGGCAAAGCTCTTGCAGACAGCTAAAGCCGCAGTTGCGGTCATGTCATTGAAATCCATATTCAACTGCAAGGAGAAATCCTTCCTCTTCTCATAATCCAAGCCTCTAAGGCATGTAGTGAACCTAACGTAGTCATCCCATCCAAGGTGAGGACAAGCTCGGAGAAGTCCTTGGAATCTCTGCCAAGCTTCATAAAAATTCTACTCCGAAGCACTTGTAAAGGTTGCTATATGTGCCTTGAGTTCCTTGGTTCTAGAGGGTGAGAAGAACTCTTCAAGGAATGCTTTATCCAGAGCATCCCAAGTAGTGAAATGATTAGGCGGATGATCATACAGCCATTGTTCTGCTTGTCCCTTCAGAGTAAAAGTGAATAGCTGAAGCTAAACAGCATTATGATCTGCTTTGTTGTTGGAGATGGTGTGAGCAAGCCTTATGAAATTCCTCACATGAGCATTAGCGTCGTCATTAACATCTATAGAGAAAGTATACCCATTCGCTTGGATCATACTGATCATGTGAGGGGGAATGTGCAGATTCCGAGTTCTCGTGTTGGAATCTGAATGCAAGAAATCGTTCCATCAATGGTAGGACGACCATAGTAATTCAGTGTCCTTTCTGCCATAACCTCTGACTCAGGTGGAATAGGAGGATTTGTAGTAGCTATCGTGGATGGTGTAGGTGAAGATGTAGATGGAGAAGTAAAAAGGGTCTTCTTTGCCTTAGGTGTCAGCTATATGCTTACTCGTTCGTCTTTCTTCTGTACCTGCAATCTTGCCTGAAACACCAAAAACAAGAAATACCGAGTATTATAAAAGTGTGGGAGGTAAGAGATGATAAAAAGAATGAATGAAAAGCTTAAACGCACAATGCCTTTCCTAAAAAAAGAAAAGTCCCCGGCAACGGCGCCAAAAACTTGATGCGAGAAATACGCACACCAAATTTTACTCACTAGATCGCTCTAGCAATATCGTTTTCCCAAAGGGTCTCTCTTCTTCTATTACTTAGAAATGTGTGTAAAAGCTAATTGAGGTTTCGTGTTGGTTTGAGAATTGGTTTATGAGCTAACTAACTAAGAATGCAATTTAGATCAAACAAAGCAAGTAAGCAAATTGGGGTTTCAAAGATAGACTAAGGCGGTTGTTCATACTCGAATCCACGCTAGTTCGGTTAAAATGGATAATGCAATGCAATCTCAGTTTCAACAGACTTGATGACTCGACACTTTCTTTGGTATTCTCTACTCCATGGTCAGGCCGTAGAGATTCTATTCTATCAAACCTACAAGCTTCTATGGTCAAGCTAACCTGCAAATTATCAAGAACAAATCAAAAACAATGAAATGTCACAAAATCATGCAAAGAGGTTAGGTCTTCCAATCCTATGGTCAAGCTATCGGCAGAACCTAACGACCTCCTAAACTCTAGAATGACTCACGTTCATGGTCAGACCCGTGAAATCAAAGATGAAACAAATTCTACGATATGGTCAATCTGCGAATTCTTAGAGCTTCAAATTAGGGTTCAGGAGAAATCGCATCTAAGTTTGAATAAACATCGAGTAACAAAAATGGGTTAAAAACCTGACATCATCCATACAAATCCTCACTAACGCTTCATCTAATCTAAAAAAACCTAGAGAGTTTAGCTACTCATAGCAACAGAAGAAGTCAGAGATACAATGGAGAAGAGAACTAGAGAAGAAGATATCTTACTCCGAAAAAAACCTAATCCTGATGAATCAATGAAACTCCCGAGCAAATCCTTGCTTCCTCTCGCTCAATCGTCTCTTCACAGCTCCAAAATCCTCTTGAGAGAAAGTCTGGTTCGTCGAAATCAGAATGAAGTATGAATTCCCTCTTTTTTTCCCAAGTAGGAATAGGATTAAAAACCCGTCAGAGGATGATACACGGTCGTGTAATGTAATACACGACGTGTATTTGTTACACGGCGTGTTTTGTAATACACGTCGTGTTTTGCTTCAGTTCCAGGTCCATCATTTTCCAGCCTCACGATTCATCCCCAATCATCATGGATCACCTGAAATGAACCAAAAACATGCAAAACACATAAAACGGCCCAAAGGGTACGAAACTCACTCAAAATCATGCTAATCAGACAGATAAATCATCGAAAATGTCATCTAATGCGGGAATAAATACGTTAATAATAAGGCGCATCACATGTATTGTAATCTTAATGTCACATTGACAATATTTCGTATTAGGACCCTCATGGTCATATTTGACATATTTTGGAGTGTTTTTGGTAGACTTATCAGCCATGACAAGATACTCAAGGTGATCATGGACCTCCTAGTCCAAGAGGAAGTGGATAAGAGATTGGGGGTAACGATTCTTTACCGTTACCTGATTTAGTTAACGATAATCGATACACATCCTCATCGTTTCATCCTTCTTCTTCACAAATAAGACTGGTGAACCCCAAGGTGAGACACTCGGTCTTATAAACCTTTTTCTAACAACTCTTCTAATTACTTCTGATGGTGCTATCTGATAAGGTGACATCAAAATGGATGCAGATCCTGAAACTACTTCAATGTCAAATTCAACATCCCTATCTAGTGGAAGGCCTGGAAACTCTTCTAGAAACACATCCAAGAAACTAGTTTTTATATTAACCGTGACTAATATAGAAACATTGACTAATAGTTGTCACGGTTCATATAGAAACTGTTTGTTAGTCATGGTTTCTTTAAAACCTTGACAAAATAGGGTCAATTTGGTCACGGTTTTATTAACCGTGATTAATTTTTTTAGCCACGGTTAAAACTGTGACTAATCTTCAGTTTTCTTGTAGTGGTAAACCATGATTTTAATTGATTGAACAATTGATCGATTCTATCTTCTTTTCTAATTTTGCGGGCCAAACCTAGGAAGAGGATCATTTGGGAATTTAGGAATTCGTAAGGTTCTACTAGTAGCTTGACCATAGTTCTCGAAAATAGAAGAAGACCAGAGCGTACAAACTACACCACTCACTGCGACTTCGCCTCCTGTCTTCCTATTTGGAATCGGACAGAGTTGCAGTAAGCTACAGAGTCGCCGTCTTCTCGCCTATCGTTAGACGCCGTTCATCAACGATTCGTTCACCAAACTTCATTGTCACTCTTATCTTGCCGTTAGTAGTCTTTGAGAGGAGTTAATCTATTCGACCATTATCAGTCGCTGATTAGGGTTCAAATGGTTAGAGGAGTTCAGAGTGTTAGAGAGATAAGGTTGAGAGAGAGCAGCGTAGACGCGAAAGGGGATAAGGGTAAAAAATATTAAAACAATAATTTTTATTTTTATTTTACGTAGGTTCCTTTCTTTGGCCATGCGGATGTACACGTCATACGTGTATCCGAGTCATCTTTTGCCACGTCATGTCCGAGTCAGAAGCCCGTGAACTTCTGTCAAATATCGTTAACGACACAGAAAGATAATGGACGGAAATGATGAAAATGGCAAAAATGGGGTTTCCAATAGAAGTGACTAGAATTGACATAAATATGAAAGGTTTGGCTAGATTTGTGTAATAAGCCTACATAAGTATTTTAGCTTTTTGAGTCTTGACACCTAGGATTCTCCACACCTATTTATTCCTAAGAGCTAGTACGGCTGTGGTAAGAAGCCTACTTTTTTTTTTAGTAAGAAGATTCCATTCATTTCCAAGGACAGTGAAACAGCTGTGAAGACAGCCAACAATCATACAAACATAGACAAGAATTAGGCATTGAGGATCTCTATCCAGTTGTCGGGAAGAGCATTTCTGCGGACGGATCTCGCAACCCAATCAGCCTTGCTATTGGATTTCCTAGGCGTGAAACTGATCGAAATCCATGGACAAGCCATGAGCTTCTGACTGATCTGTGAAATGAGAGCCTCGCATTCCCATGGCCACTGAGCATGCGAGTCATTAAGTACTTTCACTAGAGAGAGGCAATCAGAATTAACCAGAGTTGAGACCTGACGATCAGAGGCCAAAAGGACAGCTTCGTTGATTGCTCTTGCTTCAGCTACCAAAGGAGATGAGCAGAAAAAAGTACCACTCCTTCCATCGCACACTTGTCCATGTCTGTTGGTCATGACAACACCATAAGCCGCCTTCGGGGAGTCTTTTGCAAAAGACCCGTCACAGTGAATCACTAGATCAGCAATTCTCGGCGGTGGACTAGGAGGTTGATGGGGTGGGGCAGAGTGGTTGAAAGCGTTGTTTGAAATAGGTGTTCTCTTGTGTCTGTTGACGGATTCGCTATCTTTCCATAACTCAAGATCCTGAGAGATTTTAAGAGTTGTAGCATACAGGACGGGATCGGAGCCTTTGAAGATTTTCTCATTCCTAGCTTTCCATATATTCCAAAGAATTGCAGCTAAGTTCCTGACTTCTGTCGTGCCTGTCATAGAGAATCGAGGGAAAATCCATTGAGAAAAATCTGTATCATTCAAAGGCGGAAGATTAGAGGGAGAGAGGGATGACCAAACTTCCCTAGCATGAGAACAGGTGAAGAGGCAGTGCCACGTAGTTTCCATGGCCCTGAGGCACAACGGACATAAGGAGTCGAGGGCGCAATTACGTCTATAAAGATTCACTTTAGTGGCCAAGATGTCCTTTGTACATCTCCAGAGGAAGAACTTTATTTTTGGCGGGAGAGATAGATTCCAAAGCCATTTCCATAGATTCACCATAGTGTTCATTCTTCGAGGGGAATCGGTTGAAGAGGTAACCTTTCTCTTTGCGTGATAAGCAAACCGAACAGTGAATTCCCCATTCTTTGTAAAATTCCATTTCCAATCGTCAGTCATCCCTAGAGGACCGATTGGAATCGAGAGAATCGCTGGAGAGAGGGATGGAGGGATATAACGAGTGATCTCTTCCTCCTTCCATTTGCGCGTAACAGGGTTGATCCACTCAGAAACGTAGCGAGAAGGAGATCCGTTAAACGGCGTTAGAAACTTTGGAAGAAACGGGACCCATGGGTCATAGTTGATATCCACTGTGCGCCCATCTCCAATTCTCTTAAATGCCCCCAAAGCAATAGAATCTCTAGCTTTGAAGATACTGGACCAAATCCAAGACGGGCGGGCTCCCTTTTTTGCATTGAAGAAATCACGCTTTGGGAAGTAGATGCTTTTAAGGAGCCTGACCCATAGATCATTTGGGTTGTTCATGATTCTCCAACCTTGTTAAACGGCGTTAGAAACTTTGGTAAGAAGCCTACTACAACTCAATAATATTTGTTTCTTCTCCCAGTTGAGTAGCTGACTTTGTATTAGCAAACCATGTTAGCATTCTCAATTCTTATATAAACAACTTCTCAGAAGTTATTATTGTAAAATTTTGTTTCGTGTAAAAAAATCTCTTAAAGGAGTCCACGTTGAGAAGTGATCACTAGTTATGGTGGTTGGTGGTCATGTGGATTGAAACATGATGTTGTTTTGTTAGCTTGGTAAGAAAGCTATTGATCAGGCATGTGGGGTGTTCATCAGTTGCTCCTTGATGTATTAAGATTGGTGTAATGATCTTGAGGTGATAATTGAACTTGTGTTCTTAAGACTTAGGTATAGATTAAAATATGGGTGTTATATTATATTATTTGTGTGGTCTCTAATTTAGATTGACTTGTGATTGTGTCTACTTATTCTTTCATTTTACTAAAACAATCAAGATCCCTTTCCGCCAGTTGGGCGATCGAGATGGACGTATGCAAGAACTTTTGAAGGTGAGTCATTAAGCAGTAGAATACACAAACCCATGATCAAGATGAAGAACATGGTTAATTAGATCCAAGAACGATAAGGAGATGAGCAGTGGCGGAGCCAGGGGAGGCCATCCTAGGCCTGAGCCCAGGGTCCCCTGGACCCAAATAGCTAAAATATATATATTTTTTATACAAAAATATTTTTGTCTCATTATATTTTATGTATCGGGCCAGGCTCTACTTGCGTCCTGGCTCCGCTACTGGAGATGAGCATATCCATTGTTCATTGTTTAGTAATGAATCAATATTCCAAGCAGTGACGTGATGAGATACGTGTGCATTACTATAACTTAATTCCAGCTGCATCTGCAGTACTAATGGGGGAGTAGAGCTACTAGCTAAGGGTATAGCTAAGGCCTAAGCTACACAACTCTGAAATGGGATGACCAATAATTACACATTCCATTAACATTATCATCTTTCTTCATACACGCTTTTAGCTCTCAGTGGCTTGGTTGTAAACAGAGTAATCCACTTACCCAAATAAAAAGGAGTTTCAATTGTTTGGTTAACACATTAATTATGGGTTGTAATTAATTTTCCAAGGAAATGAAGGACACGTTCGTTTCTTTGGCCACGATTGAGTCTTGTTATTCAATAATATTGTTGGTCCAGATTCCATAGTGGAACTGATACCAAACTCTCTCATTCCAATATAAACAGAGGCTCAGGATATCATCATTCATTATGATACTTTCTAAATGTTATCTTGTTTGTTTCTTCCTTCAAAATTTGAACTAATAAGAAATTAACGTTATAGTAAATGTATTGTTATGTGGATGGAGGGAAAGGAAAGGAAAGGCCCTTTTTACTTGGACATCTAGTCACAATACAACTACCCTTCCTATTTTTACGTCCGGTTGATTCTCCACTGTTTAGTGATAATTTTAGTCTGATTTCAAAACATATAATCAACTTCAAAATAAAGAATAATTAAAATGGAAATATATATATATATATATATATAATATATATTAAGTTGACTAATGTAAGAGTTTTGATAAAGGAAAACTGATATTAAAATTGTTTCAGTCTGGCCGCCTGACTCAATAGATTATAGTTGTCTCATCGGCTCGATGGGCTTACAGTCACCTCGTATAAGAAGAATGGGATAGTAGTTAGTTTTAGGAGATACAACATGAGGGTATTTAAAGTAGTGTGTGTGTTCATTACATGTACCGAGGGAATGTTCTTTGCCAAAAGTCTCTGACCGTCTACAATAGGCTACACCCATATTTATAGTTTGAGTGATACTGTTAGCGTCTCCCTCTTATTGGTTGACTGTACAGAGGCGACGACCATTGTTGATGATCAGACTTCACTCATCCAAATTTAGCCATGTGTTCATCTGTTAGGGTTTTGCCCCTAAGCGCAATGTGCCTAGGGTTTAATTTGGGCCCCTTGCTGTTGGACCCTCTGAAGGTTGTGTCACTCCTTATGACGCTGGTTGCTTAGCCCTTCTTAGGCCTTGGGCATGGGGTTGCTTGGGCCTATCATGGGTAATCTAGTCTTAGTCGGGCTTTCCCAGTGGGCCTATAAAAATTTGATTAGTGAAAATGATACTTTCAAGTAGAAGTTGTATCTAAAATAATACTCTCCATATCAATATATTTTAAAAAAATTATACTCAAAGTCAATCAAGTACTTTAAGATTTTAAAAAATTAGGGAACCCTCTACTTTACCAACTCAACAAATAGCTTACTATACTATAAATCACACTTTTTATCCTCTTCTACTTTGACCACTTTGCATTTTGGGTCCTTCATTCTAACTATCGTCTTCTTAACATTAAATTTGGACACATCTTCACATTGACAGAGAGAGATCTCGGAGATAGGAGACGAAGAGTTGGTCCTTTTTTATTATTATTGAACAAAGAATTGGTTAGTGAGGTAAGAACTCTAAGAATTCAAGCATATCTGATATAGTTTAGTCGGAACCAATGTAGTCAAAATCGTGATTCCACGTGAAATCGAAAATATGGGTGAAATCGGAATCGTAGTTTTTAATCGTAAAATCGTAAGATTTTATGAACTACTATCGAAACATTTAAGTCAACAACATATTAAGAATAAGAAGACCATTACCCAACTTTGAAAAGTCTAAATAAGAAAAAAGAGAATGTCGGCTCTTAAGCGGTCATTCGAGGAAGTAATAATTAGATTTTAGACAGTTTTTAGTAATAACTTCTAACTTAATTAATCAAAATCTAAAAAAATCAATTTAATTTTAATTGTCTTTGTTCTAACTTATATGTAGTTGTACAAAGTTGTAATTTCCTCTAGAAAGTGAAATCGTAAAAAACAAGAAAAATCATTGATTTTATAAGATTCTAAGATTTTGATCGAGATTTTACGACCCATAAATTTTGCATGGAATCAAGATCGCTAGAGGCCAGTGAAATCGTAAAACCGTAAGATTTTAAGATTAAAATCAGGATTTTGACTACATTGGTCGGAACCTTCAGAGTATAGATGGTCCCAATGAGCAAAGCAAGCAATTTCAGGGACATCCAACAAACAAATACGCTAGAACGGTCCATTATTCATAATTTTCCAAAACAGCAAGCCATACCAAGAAACTATTACGAGAGGGACACAAACCTTTACCCCATGCAAACCAATTGATAAACAAGGACAATAGGTTTCTTCTCTCTCAGACAGCACCATATTGAAGAGATACCTAACTTACCAAACAACAATTACCATCCCATAAATGATCCCAACCATTAAGGGAATATAATCTAGCGAAATCACTCTTGAGTTTCATGATCCTACACCACACCCATGACCCTGCACATATATATAAAGCTAGAGTTTTGTAGTTTTGGGGACAAAAATACATAACAATTTATCTTTGATGGTACATTGCATTACAAAGTACAAAAGTAGACAAATATGACATGTGAGTGGCGTTCTGCCACCCACCCACGTGTCATATTTGTCTGATTTTGGATATAGTTCAACAATATGCTACTAAGAGTAAATTGTTACATATAAGGAAATAAATGGAGTAAATTGCAATTATTAGATTCTCACCATTATTAGATGCACATACTTTCTGCAGCTTTTAACCATTGACTAGTCAAAAGTGAACAAATCTTTCTAGAATTTGAGACTAGACAAAAGTGGACAAAGTCTTTTAATGAATTAACTACACACGGACTTCTAAAATTTAACAAATCAGAAATAATGCCTTCAATGCATTTAAAATCTTAGATAAATTTGGGATTTCAAAAAGTTTAAAACTTTTAATTACAGATATGAGGCTTCCTATAAATAATAACAAGGACAGATTCATCTTAGTGTGCAGCTTGACATCAAGGATGAGGGTTCCTTGACCCCCATCAAGGATCTCAGCAGTTGGATTAAATGTCATTAATCCAACGGTTCAAAATATAGGTGGATTTTGGGGATTTCAAAAAATTTACCCAAGTCATTGGTTGCCAGTCATCGCCGCCGCCGCTTGTCGCCGACCATCGTATGCCGGCCACTCACCCCGCTAGGCGTTCACCATCTGCCACAGTAATAATTTTAAAAAAAATATTGGTGGTTGTGTATATGGTGTCTATGAGACCATACTGATGTAGGGCAAATAGTAATTCTGGTGTTGATTCTTCGGTTACTACGGCCTTTGGTCCTCCCCTGTTGACAGGATTTTATGAAGACAAATTGGAGCAAAATACAATGATGGAATTTTATCTTGTCAACCGGGGAGGACCAAAGGCCGTAGTAACCGAAGAATCAACACCAGAATTACTATTTGACCTACATCAGTATGGTCTCATAGACACCATATACACAACCACCATGAAGATATTTGAACACTTTCCTTAAAAGATGAAGTTTATCATTCGAAGGTATTTGGAAGCATTTGCAAAAGGAAGAGAGATCTTCCTCAAATATACCAGCAGCTACCCAATCTTCAATGAAGAAGAAAAACTTCTACTAGGAACAAAGGCAGTCATCCTTATGGGAGTATCAAACAATGATTATCCGTCCAGAGATAATCTCAAGGACTATGAACGAAGACCGGATCATCTGGTAAAAGGACTATTCGCAGTATGCAGGGCATTAACCAATATTGAACCAGACAGTCCATTAAAAGTTAATTACAGCAGCATGGACATAATCATAATCAGTAGAGCAAAAGCAAAATTAATTGCTGAAGAATGGGAGGCAATAAACAGGATACAAAGGACTTCACCGAAATAAGTGGAACCCTCATGATATTACCAGTACCAATAAAAAAACAGTTATGTAAATTACTAATTAACTATGAAGACCATTTGTGTGAATGGTGCGGAGAAGATAATGAAGAAAACGACGGGAAATAACAAGACAAGAATCAACAATATCATCATCTCCCGTGACAAACAAAGAAATAAAAAGTGGAAGTCATTATCTAAAGACCAATAATGAAGGACGAAGAATTCATCATCTGAAGAAAATGGAGTAAAAGAAGACAAAGGGGGTGGCCAACTTCCCCACTAATAAAGTTGTGCAATAATGTATCTTTTGCTTTTTATCTTTTTGACTTTTTCTTTTCCTTTATGCGATATGATGTAACTAATGACGCATTCAGCGTCCGATCTCTCCCTATATAAGGAGAGTGTAAATCATAAATAAAACTCAGAGTAGTTTGGAGCAAAGAAAAGTCTCTTTCTCTCTCGTTGGCTTGAACATTCTTGTTCTGGAGGCCAAGCAAGATTGGAACGTAGGTTCCTGGAGTCTTGCCAGCATCATATAACTACCAAAAATACAAAACCACCAACCATATCCACTAAATCAACCACAAAAGAAAATACGAACATCTGCATCACCAGACGAAGGAACAACTCAGAGGCAGCCAACAGAAGAGTCATTCAGGTATGAGAATCTCAAGTGTTAGAACTTCTTAAAAAAAATGGCAGAAAATAACGATAATATGTTTGATTATCTACAAAGAAAAGAAGAGGATAATTATTTTTTGGATGGATTAATAGATGTTAAAAGAATTAAAGAAAGAACAAATTTTACGCTATCAGAAACACAAAATTTTGTAACAAAATCCTTTTTAACAAAACTTTTTGATAGAGATAACATAATAAAATATGAGAAAATGATAGGAGAAGTAACAATTCCATATAACCAAGCAAACGGAAATTTCTTAATTCAAGTCATTAATAAAGAGCAAATCAAGAAAAGATTAAGTAAAGTAAAAACGGAAGAACGAACAAAAATAGCATACATACATATTAGTACTATTCAAATCATAATCAAGTCTACCATGAAACTAGGAATTAACGCACCTATAGAACTAGAGATAAGAGATGATAGAATTATAGATCAAGAAGAAAGTATCATAGCTAAAGGATCAGGAAATCTAAACTGTGGAATCATAAAATTCGACATAAATTTACAACAAGGACTAAGCTTAACTGACGAGAATCTAGATTCATTAATAGTTATAAAATACGAATTAAAAAGAGAAGATCTTATGAAAGAAAACAACAAACCATTTTCGGTAACTTACCAAATAAACTATGCTCTAACAAATAGCCATCATAGTTTAACATTCAAGGATAAAGAAGTCATCACTATAGAGGATTTATTCAAACCAATAATACATTTAGAAGCACCATTAAAAATAGTAAAAGCCGAACCTAGTCGGAGATCTATACAACAAGATCCTAGGAAAATTAAAGAAAATCGAATAGAAAGGTTAACCCAATCAGAAAGATTCCAACCAAACGAATCAAATAACCAAAATCAGGAGGAAGAAGACATAAGAAACATTACGATAATTCATCAAAACCAGAATAGTAGTGAAATAGAAACATTAAAACAAATGATTACAGATCTAGGCAAAAAATTATAAGAATGGATAACGAGCTAAATAAGATAATTTTTTATTTCAATAAACTCATTTATAAAATATATGTAAGAATAAAAGAGAACCCAGAGGCTTGGAAAGACAATAAGGAAGAAATTTTAGAATACAAAAATTTCATAAATAACGAAAATAAAGAGCTAAAGAAAAATCCTGAAACTATAACTGAATATATTCGTGAAGATCAGTTTATGACAGATCTTATCAAATTAATCGAGAAAAACGCTATAGGACCATATAGTGATTACCCATTAGAATAAGTAAGAACAAAATGAGTAGTAGACCAATCCGTAGTGTTAGAAAAATAAAACAAAATCAGTGGAAAAATAACAAGAAAAAAGTTGGATACCCAACCTATAAATTAAGTGATAGTATCAGTCTTTATGAAAAATGTTATGGTACAGAAATAGTAAAAATAGTAATATGCATTATGATAGCAGTATGCATAATAATAAAAAATAACAAAGTTAAAAATGTTCTTAAATTTGGATTTTTTTCGATAAAACTTAAGATAAGGAAAAAACAAAAAAGAGATGAAAACAAGGAAAGATTAGTCAAATATAGGGAATTGGAAAGAAAGGGAATCAAAAGTAGTTCGAAAGAAAGGGAATAAAAGATTTGTATCAGAGCCCGGGAAAAGACTAAAAACTCTCTTACGAAAAACCGAATTGCCACCCCTATTTGTATATGTGCACACGAATACGAAACATGTGTACACTAGTATAAAAAATAGGTGAACATGTGTACGAATAAGCGTACACGTGCACAAAATGTGTGTACACTTGCACAAAATGTGTATAAACGTGTACAAAGAGTGTGTGCACATTGTGCAAAATGTGTACACGTACACAAAAAAATGTAACGGAACTTGTGTACACGTCGACAAATATGTGTACATGTATACAAGATAAGTGTACTCGTGTACAAAAGTGTACGTGTATAGAAACGTGTACACATGTATAGCACATGTACGAAAATGTGTGCAAATGATTACACAAATATGTATAGAAATGTGTATACAATATAGAACGTGTACATGTAAATATTAAAAACGTGTAAGAAACGTCACCGAAAAAAATTTCCTGAAAAATAGGCACGAAGACGGTGGTCCGGTGACCGAATTTTTTTTCGAAATCGGGCTCTGCTAGCCGGAAAATCTGTCGGCCAGCGGAAAGTCGCCGGAGCTCCGGTTTCCTATGACTGATACTTATATTTTAAAAAATGAAATTATGAAATGACATATTTACTCCTATTAATTTAAACTATTAGATCTAAAATGATTCAATGAGTGAGATTGCTCCTTGATATCATCAAGTAGGTTGAATCTCCTTCAGAGTAATCCGGTGTGTATATCTTAAACACGTTAAGCTTCTAAAAGCTTAAAAATCCAGAATTTTGGGCGGATATGCCCTTTGCATAGTTCCAAATATCTAAACAGTATATTTCATTTCCATATATTGGGGGAGAAGAGAAGTATGTCGATCGGCTACCCTGTGGCTGAAAAAGATAGCCAAATATGACAACCTCATCATCTCACTTGCCAACACTGTACATGGAGTTTACTAGGTAGCTCTGGTTGTAACTTGTGGAAGTCCCCCAAACTTGTTATGTAATAACAATCTCATGATCACCAACATTTGAGATTGATTGTTGTTTTTCTTCTTCTTCTTCTTCCACTTTACTTTTTCTTTTGTATGTTTGATTATGACTAATGAATGATATAATTCATTCATCCACCTCCTGAAATGCACCAACAGTACTCCCCACATTATTAGCTACTCCAGTATATGGAGATTAGGTAACAAAAACAGTGTTTTCATTGTTGTATATATATATATATATATATATATATGTTCTTCTTAGGGGTCAACTGATTAAGGAGAGACATCAAATCTGAACCCCATGTTGCCGGAGGAAGTACTGTTTGCTGACGCCGTAGCTGCCCATTACACTTTGGGAAAAAAGATGTAGAAAGTGAGAGTGAGGAATAAACTCTTTTGGTGAACAAGTATATTCTTTGGCCTCTTCCCCATATGTCGATGTGCTTGTTAATTAATTCCCACATCTCTCCCTCCCCCATATCCACTAATAAGTGGATTCCACTTTCTACTTTGTGTCACATTCATATTAATACAACCTTTTTCTCCATATATTACTATTACTACATCCATTTTGCTTCGGTGCTAAGATTCAAAAGTGTCTGTCGCGACAGATATTTTTACCTAGTTGTTATCCCGTATCGGTGTATTATCATTGGCATTAGTCGTTATTCATGTTTTATTTGAGTATTACTTTATCCAGAAATAACATATGCATAGTGTGTGAAAAATGGTGTATTATTCATGTATTATCTGTAAATATGAATAACATAAGAATAACATGTGAAATAACACCTAGATAAAAGTATCTTTCGCGACGAAAACTTGTAGTCGCCATCATCAAAGCAAAATTACTACCACATAATGAGAAAATTATTGGCACAATCTAAGTATGAATGCTTAAAATCCATTTGTTTCATATTCATCAATAATATGAGTTATTGACTTATTGTTAACATTTAATATTTCATCTAATATAAGAATTTTTATCAGATGTTGTATATATGAAAACCCTTTAGTACAAACTACCATTTTTTCAGCCCGTTGGCCGATCTGTAATATTTCAACTATTTATTTAAATATTTACTATAATTAGTAAATTAGGAACGACCTTTTATAATGATAAATTTAATATTATGATTAGCAAACTGTAAATCAACTAAAATTTTGAATTGAAGATTCAAATTAAACTTAAACTCAATGGGTCAAATATACATATTAATTAATTGAAAATTTAAATATTTTAATTTATAAAAAATAAAAATAAACTAAATTTAAAAATTGAGCTACATGTTAAAATAAACCTTAATTTTATTTAAAATTTAATTAAGATAAATGGAGAAATTTTCTTTTTTGAAAAAATATTTATTTTTTAGTGATTAATTTATAATTTAATAAATTATTTAAAATAGGAAGAAATATTTTTTTATGAATTAATATCCCTTCAACTTAATTAATTTGATAATTGGTTAGTATCCTATTATTAAGAGAAGGATTTTAAATCACATCACTCTAATTTTAAATGATCATATAATAGCTAGATAATTGTTTATATTATACCAAATATATATCATGTTTAAATTGAATATTGAGATTAATTTATAATATTTTTAAAATTATTTAATTTTATTTACACTTTTCTTTCAAACAAACTTTTCAAATGATTGATGTCTTATTAACTTGTATGACTTCAAAAAATTTGATCACCAACAAAAATAAGTTCAAGACAAACGATATGAAATTGCATCTCTCTCGAAACATTTACAAACAAATAAAGTCGAGAAAAAAATAATCAACACTGCTAAAAAAACTTATTTTGAGGAATGAAACCTCATCTAGCCCGTTGAAACTTAGAAAAATATGAATATATTTAGGTTTGATGAATATGCCCAGTTCAAACTCACTCAACTCGATCAATACTCTGCATTTGATAATAGTAAATGACTTGTAATCCGATTTACTTACGATCTAATGAACAATACTATTACACACTCATGATCTGACTAACCATTGCTTTTATTAAGGTACAAACTTATTTATCCAATTTTCATTAGCTCAATAAATATATTAATTGACAAACATTTCTCTTAAATATTTATTAATTTATGCAACTCATCACTTCTTGACTAAATTAATCAATAACTTAGTTAGCTTGAAAGTCTTTAACACGTATAAATAGCGTGCTTTAATTTTTAAATAATTTATGACTCGTATTTTGCTTGAATGTCTTTTAAGAATTCATGTAAAAAAACACGATTCAATATTTGATTTAGCAATAAAAGTAGTTCAAGACAAACGGAACATGAAATTGCAACTCTCTCAAAATATTTATAAATAAATAAAGTCAAGACTAAAATAAACAACTCTGAAAAAATCATTTTGAGGAATGAAACCTCAATTGGCCCGTTTAAACTTAGAAGAAATATAAAAATAAGAATCATGTTATATGTATATATTAGGTTTGATGAATATGCCCAATTTTAACCGACTCAACTCGATCACTACTTTGAATTTGTTACTAGTGAATGACTGGCATAAATGTTTTAGATATTGTAAAAAATGTCATGATTCAATCAATACCAAGTTTATATGTCTCTGTCATTGTCATCACATGTAAACATCTTAGTGTATATATACGTACATAGAGTGATAAGTAAAGTGTTCGAATATAAAATATAAGAGATTGTTGTGTCAAAGAAATAAATTATCTCATTTCAGTCTCAAATTAATTAAATATCAACACAAAGCCCGATTTGAACAAACGAATCATCATCTAACAATAAACTATATGAATTATTACATATTTCAAGTTGTTAGTTCATTTCTACAATAAGCGGTTGGTTATCATAATATTAATAAATCTGCAAAATCATTAAGGCAAAAATGTGCTTCAGTTTGTACATTAAAATGTTGAGGAACAATGTGCTTTAATATTCTGATACAATAATAAATTAGCTTGTCTGGCTTAGATGGTAGATCATAACACTTTCACCTTTGAGGTTGTAGGTTCAAGTTTAGTAGTCGGAGAAAATTATCATTTAAAAAAAAAACATTGATTGGCTACCTTCCTACAATCAAGAGAAGTATGGAGAATCCTAGGTGACAAGGCTAAACGAAATGCTTATATAGATTAGTAGATAGATTTATAATAAATTTAATTGTTAAACATCTCAAGCAAGTCAATTATTTAGAACAAATTATTCATTTATAAAGAACCTGATCATCAACTTGGGCGGGGAACATTGAATTTGAGCAACTAATAACTTTCACTGAAGGCCCTATAGAAGGTCCACTGAGGGCATGCCTGAATGTGTATTTTCTATAACAAAACAAAAGTAGTGGCTGGTTGATATACTAATTGAAATAATTAAATAACAACTGCTGAAAGAGAGACTCTAGCTATCACACTAACATCATGATTCATGACGTAGGTGATCTCAACAAATTAAAAAATGATTATTTTATATTTGTCTGATATGCAGCAAAATAATTATTAGAGTTCATAGAGGAGAGGAGATATCTCCGTAATGGAGCTGTTCTCTCTCTCTGGTTTGGAGCCTGGATTTCTCCGTAATGGGGCACCATTAATGGCCATGAATAAGCATGTCAGGAAGCATTCATTGCAAGGAATTAAGTCCGCTCAACTACCAAAGGAAGATGGAGATGTTAGGTATTGGATTAATGACTTAGGGAGAGAAAAAAGAGTCATTACATTCTATTGTTGCGGTCTGGTAACATTTTCTCCAGATTTTTTGTGTGGTGGTTCACTGTGTGGTGGGTGTGGTTAAGCGGAGGTGTAGATCTAGGCAACATGGACGCCTCTTTGGATGACATTATTGCGCAGACAACACTCCTACATTGTGAGGAGCCCATCGTTGAGCTTACAAGAGAGGGTGAGAGAGCCTCGAAGATGGCAATACGCTCACTGGTGGGAAGGTTTGTTGGGGATCGGGAGTGCAGCGTGACAACGATCCGGAACAATGCGCAGAGGTTTGGAAGTTGGAGGGAGACCTAAAGGTGAAGAAGCTGGAGAAGAATCTGTTTCTGTTCACTTTCTTTGGAGAAGAAGACAAGATTAAAGTGGCAGAAGGAAGTCCATGGAGGATTCTGCAATCACATCTGATTCTTAAGGGATGGGAAAAGCTTAGAAGCCCTGAAGATGTTATCATAGATTCTACCGAAGCGTGGGTATGGATGTGGGGGCTAGCCCCAGATATGAGAGGGAAGGAGAATCTTAGAACTATTTCGAGGATGTTCAAGGGCTTGGTTGAGTTCGAAGAAAATGAAAGTGATCTGCGGGATTGGAAGAGCTTTGTTCGTGTTAAGATGGAGTTGTTTCTAGCCAAGCCTTTGCCGACTGGTTTCCAAAGTCCTGACGGGAGAGGAGGGAATGATAAGGTTGAGTTTGCCTATTATGAAGGGATACCCGACTTCTGCTACTGTTGTGGGTTTATGGGACACACGATTTCATTTTGTGAGATCAGAATGAAGCATGTGGACTTCTTCGATAGGAATCCGACGAAATACGGAAGCCACATGAGGGTGGAAGGTAGAGATTGGGATGGAAGGAGAGGTGGCCGGATGGGGAGGAGAGGTGGAGCGACGGCGACGCAAGGGGGATCGGCACGATATTCGAGAAACAGCTGTCAATGTGCTGGAAAATGGGAGGGAAACAGAGGAGGCGGAATCTGTTTTCCCGCCCATCACTAACGGGGGTACGCTAGGGTTGCAGCGAAATTTGGGGATGGGCCGGAATAATGTGATAGGTTACAACAGTTGGAGCGGCAATATGGGTCTGCAACAAGCTTGGGGAAATCAGTACAATTTTCAAATGAGCCCGGGCCAAAGAGGCAATTGTGGGGAGAGGGATCAGATTCCATGGGAAAGACAATGGATAGGTCCGAATAACATAAGGAATAGCGTGGAGAATATAGCTGTGAACTTAGCTATGGTGGCTCCTTATAATTTACAATTCTTTTCTACACCGAATCAGGTCAGCTTCTTTCTTGGGTTGGAAATTCCATATGTAACAGAAGCATTGAGGCACTGCGGGAGCTTGAATCAAGGAGGTGCTGGAGGGAGTGACCCCTATTGTTGTAATCGAGTGGAGAAGTTGCAACGTGAGGAACAGATGACGCCAGCTGAGATCAATGGCCTTTCCAATCAGGAACGGGAGAATGAGGAAGGCAATATGAGGTCGATAAAGAGACAGAGAGGGGAGGGAGGCGTGATCCGAAACATAAGTGTGTGGGATGATTCTGCCATAGAGGTAGGTGAAACGAGAGGAGGAGGCATTAACATAGAGAGGAAAGCGAGAGCAAATCAGAGGAGAGGTGACAAGGGGCAGAGCTCCAAAGGAAAATCGAAGGCGGTGGTGGCAAGCCGATTGCCACCAAATCAGATATGATCGTCAGCTGGAACTGTAGGGGCATGGGGCAGTCCCGTACAGTTCGACACTTGCGTGACCTGATACGCAAGCACTGCCCCTCTGGAGTGATCCGGGCCACCCGACCCGACCCGACTGATGCCGACCCGGCCCCAACACTAATACCGGGCCGAGACTACACCAGGCCTAGGCCTACACCAGCACCACCTCCGGAGCCTTGGAGAGACAAAGCCCCAGATCCAAACCCCGAGCCAAGCCTAGGGCCAAGACCCGCCCTAAGCCAAGGGCCTCCACTAGGCAATTGTGGGGAGAGGGATCAGATTCCATGGGAAAGACAATGGATAGGTCCGGATAACATAAGGAATAGCGTGGAGAATATAGCTGTGAACTTAGCTATGGTGGCTCCTTATAATTTACAATTCTTTTCTACACCGAATCAGGTCAGCTTCTTTCTTGGGTTGGAAATTCCATATGTAACAGAAGCATTGAGGCACTGCGGAAGCTTGAATCAAGGAGGTGCTGGAGGGAGTGACCCCTATTGTTGTAATCGAGTGGAGAAGTTGCAACGTGAGGAACAGATGATGCCAGCTGAGATCAATGGCCTTTCCAATCAGAAACGGGAGAATGAGGAAGGCAATATGAGGTCGATAAAGAGACAGAGAGGGGAGGGAGGTGTGATCCGAAACATAAGTGTGTGGGATGATTCTGCCATGGAGGTAGGTGAAGCGAGAGGAGGAGGCATTAACATAGAGAGGAAAGCGAGAGCAAATCAGAGGAGAGGTGACAAGGGGCAGAGCTCGAAAGGAAAATCGAAGGCGGTGGTGGCAAGCCGATTGCCACCAAATCAGATATGATCGTCAGCTGGAACTGTAGGGGCATGGGGCAGTCCCGTACAGTTCGACACTTGCGTGACCTGATACGCAAGCACTGCCCCTCTGGAGTGATCCGGGCCACCCGACCCGACCCGACTGATGCCGACCCGGCCCCAACACTAATACCAGGCCGAGACTACACCAGGCCTAGGCCTACGCCAGCACCACCTCCGGAGCCTTGGAGAGACAAAGCCCCAGATCCAAACCCCGAGCCAAGCCTAGGGCCAAGACCCGCCCTAAGCCAAGGGCCTCCACTAGGCCCTACCCTGATGGCCACGAGCCCTGGAGGTAAAGAGGAGCATTGAGAGTCTCTAGGAGCCTTCCTAGAGCATCCGCGGAGGACGAGAGGAAAGGGCCTGACTGGAACTCACTGGAGCCCAAAGTCAGGTCCCGGAGCCGATCGAGAACTAGGCCTAGTACCTAAACTAGGCCCCATGCCAATTGTCACGAGCCCTGGACCAGTCACCAACCCTGAAAGCCTCCTGTGGACATTCCTGAAGAGCTGCACGAAGAAGAATGCAAGAAGCCCTGACAGATTTGGAGAAGGCCAAGTTTTGAGCCAAACCCGAGCACCAGACCTGATGTCGGGCGTCACAAAGGAGCACTTATGGCCGAGCTCCCAATTGGCTCAGGCCTTTTGGGAAATATCAAGTGCCTTGGATAGCTTGAAGCCTCAGGAGAACCCTCCAACAAACGGAGCTGAATTTGGAGGAGAATCGAAGGAGATAGGGCTAAAACAAGTCCTAGTGATGTTTGGCCTAAGCATCAAGGAGAGGAGCTCGGATGCTGACCCGAGGAAGCCAATGCTCAGAGCTACGATCAGGCCACCACCTGAGCCCAATCCAATGAAGGATGGCTGACCATTTACGATACGGGAAATGAAGAGGAGATGTCAAATACATCCAAGCAAGGAATCCTAATCAAGCTAGGATTTCCCGGTTTTGGACAGATTTCTAGTCTGACGAAGATTGACGCATTTGGGCTACTTGGAGATAGAATTTGTGCTGAAGCCCAACATGAAAGTTGAAGCCCATGACGTCTACTAGTGATCTGACAAAGGGCTTATTTTTCCTATTTTATTTGGTATTTATTTGGTAATTTCTCCCAGAACCCGTTATAAACCGTTTTTTAGGAATTTCCAGCTTTTTCCCTTTTAGTGTTTTTGTTTAGGAAGGAGTCTTTTGTTTGGTGAACAAGGCTCCGAATTTCATGACTCTTTTTGTATTTCTTTATTAGTTTATTAGCTAGTTTCATAGGAGGAAAAGGAGAGCCTGTTCTCCCTTCCTCTAGTATAAATAAGAGGCCTCGGCCTCATTGTAAACTCGAACCCCTTTGAATCAAATTATAAAACAGAACTTTGTTCTTCAATTCTTTAGTTTTATGCTGCGTGCATAGCTTAGAATAGGTGTTATCAACAGAAGCATCCATCTTCTCTCGTGGAGCCATTCCTGGACACTACGGGTTCCCGGTTACATATAACCGACAGGTCGTAGTACTTTTCCGCCCCCGGTGCCAACGGTGATCGAGCGAAGGTTCAAGACTTGCGGTGGTTAGGGTCGTCTGCCCATGGTTATGGCGGTTAACACCACCCTCCATGGTTTTCTTGATGGAAACAAAACAAGAACGAGGAACCATGGAAAGGATAAGGAAGAAGATGAGATTCACAAACGGATTCTATGTTGAGCCAGAGGGGAGAGGAGGAGGGTTGGCCCTATGGTGGACGAGAGATATGGATGTTCGGGTGCTTAGGTACTCAACGAATTACATTGATGTACAGTGGGATGAGCAAGGGTTGAAATTCATAACGTTTGTGTACGGTGCCCCTAACGTACAGGATAGAGGAAGGGTCTGGGATGAGATCAGTGGTTTCAAACGCCCCCCCCCCCCGGAGGTGCCTTGGTGCCCAATCGGTGACTTTAACGCTATCAGGAGCCGTGAAAAAAGGAAGGGGGTAACCCCACACCGGTTAGGAGGCTGCAACAGTTTAACGGGTTCATCGCAGACATCAGAGTTATGGATATGAGGTTCTTGGGGGATATTTTCACATGGTGTAATAACAATAGGCAAGGGAATGTGATTAAACAACGTTTAGATCGGGGAATGTGCAACGGTGGGTGGTGTGAGATATTTCCACGATCATTTATCGTAAATGAGGTTAGAATACAGTTTGATCATAGCCCAATTGTTATGTTAACTGAGAATGATGGAGAACGATATGGTAGGATGAGGTTTTATTATGAGCAAGGGTGGCAGAACTTGGAAGGATATGATGATATAGTCAATGGGACTTGGGTACAAGGAGTCGATACTAAGGAGAACTTAAAAGAGTGTGCTGCCAAACTTAGAAGATGGAAGCATGAGACGTTTGGAGGGGGAAGCAGCGAATTGAGAGGCTAAAGGAAGATATTAATTCCCTCACTACAGGTGTTATCTGAGAAGAAGTACTGAGAGTGATTGATATGAAACAAGAGGAGCTAGCTAGGCTGTGGAAGGCGGATGAAGATTACTGGGCAAGTAGAGTCGGGGTTCAATGGGCAAGATTCGGGGATCGGAACACTCGATTTTTCCATCTCTCGACAATTCAGCGAAGAGGCAGAAATGGAATCACCAAGATTAAGAATGAAGAAGGAGTCTGGTGAGGAGAATAGGGAGATCCGCCAACATGCTATGAATTTCTTTCACTCCCTTTTCAGAGCAGAGAAAGTGGTGTGTGATTTTTCCATCATTAGTGATTTACCAAAGGTTATCAGTGAACAAATGAACATGAAGCTAAGTAGGCAAGTGGAGGAATGGGAGATCAAAAGGGCAGTCTTTCAACTCGGTCCGAATAAATCGCCAGGCCCGGATGGTTTTTCGGGAAGTTTCTTCCAAAGGTATTGGGAAGCCGTTAAAGGGGATGTGGTTAGGGAGGTTAGGGGTTTCTTCGAAGATGGGGTGTTTTCGGAGGATTGGAATCTCACGCACATTGCTTTAATTCCGAAGGTACAACATCCTGAGCTTATTTCACAGTTCAGGCCGATTAGTGTGGCTAATTTTAGAGCGAAAGTGATCTCAAAGATTCTGTCATCCCGATTGAAAATGATTCTCCCAGGCCTAATTTCATAACTACAAGCTGCTTTCACAGGCAATCGGGCATCCAGGATAGTGTGATTTTGGTTCATGAAGTGATACACCGGCTGAAGCATAGAAGAAAAGGGGGAAATTATGACTTTATCCTTAAAGTCGAGATGATGAAGGCGTATGATAGGGTGTCTTGGGACTTCTTCTTTGTGATCCTTGAGAGGATGAGATTCAACGAGAGCTGGATTGGGTGGATAAAAGCTATTGTCTACTCTGTTAAGTTTGCAGTTGTTATAAATGGAGCGGCATCAAGCTTCTTCACACCAACGAGAGGTTTGAGACAAGGGGACCCGTTGTCCCCCTTTCTTTTAATCATGATTACGAATGCATTATCCTTTATGATTCATTCTGAAGTGGCGGGGGGAAGTCTATGAGGGATTAAGCTTAATTCAAGGTGTCCAGTTCTTACGCACGTCTTATTTGCTGATGACACTGTGGTTTTCGGCAAGGCTAAACAAGAGGAGGCATCCAAGGTGAAGCAGATTCTAGCCCGTTACTCGGTCTCTGGACAAAGGGTGAATGAAGAAAAATCGACCCTTTTTTTCTCCAAGAACACGCCGGCTGAAGTTGCAGATGAGGTGGCAGCAATTTTGGGTGTTCCACGTGAGATGCAGTTTGGAAAGTACTTAGGCCTCCCCGCGGAATGGGGTAACTCTAAAACGGAAACCTTTCACTTCCTGGTTGATAGGATGATTAATAGAGCAGGGAACTGGAAGAGCTTACTTTTATCGCAAAGTGGAAAGGAGGTGTTGGCAAAATCGGTTCTGCAAGCCATTCCGACATATGTCTTCTCATGCTTCATGCTCCCAGATACGTTGTTGAAGAAGCTTGATGGGGTTGTGGCCAAATTCTGGTGGTCGGGTGATATCATCCGAAAGTCTATACACTGGTGTTCGAAGGAAAGGCTGACAGATTCAAAGTGGAAAGGGAGCTTGGGGTTCAGAAGCTTCAAGGAGTTTAATTTGGCTCACCTTGCGAAGCTTAGTTGGAAGATTATACAGCAGCCAGAAGCACTTTGGGTCCGTGTTTTGAAAGCTCTCTATTTCCCTAGATGCGAGTTCCTCGAGGCTAACAGTAATAATCGCTCGTCATGGATTTGGAGTAGTATTATAAAGGGTCGAGCTGCTTTGCTCAAGGGTTACGAAGGAACCTAGGAAATGGGATGGAGACGTCAACTGGGGATCCATGGCTGCCAGGTGCTGTGAATTTCAAATGCAGCATAAATGACTCGACTGATTGCAAAATTGCTGATTTTATTATTCAGAGTACACGTCAATGGGATGTAATGAAGATTCGGATGACTTTCGAGGAAGCGGTGGTGCGTGAGATAAGAAAAATACCAATTGGACCTCCCAATATGAGAGACAAATGGGTTTGGCACTACGAGGCTAAAGGTTCCTTCTCGATTAAATCGTGCTACAGGATGCTCAAGCAAGAAGGAGGAAGAGAAGGAGTTCACCGGCTTCAATGAAAGTGGATCTGGCAGCTGTCCCTGCCACCAAAAATCAAGCTCTTTGTCTGGACAATATGCTCTAATCTTGTGCCGACACGGGAAAACTTGATGAGGAGAAAGTGTGCCCAGAATCCTCTTTGTCCGTGCTGTTACCAGACTGATGAAACGGCGTTTCACCTGCTCTTCGACTGTGAAGTGACAAAAGAGCATTGGAAGGAGCTGATGCCGGCGATCTCTCCTCCACCAAGACAGCAAGATGTAACGACATGGTTCCAGGAGATGGGGAGTGAGGTAACGCTGTTAAGATTATGAGGGCTGTCTTTTGTTGCTGGGTAATTTGGAAGACAAGGAATGAGTTGTGCTTTGAGAATGTGGTTCCCACGCAACAAGGGATGAGGATCCGAATGTTTAATGAAATCAGTTTATGGGAACGAAGCAAGGAGGTGATGCAGATTGGAGTTAGCAGGGAAAGATCAAGAGACGTGGAGCGTCTTCACCAACGACAAGATTACCAAATGTCGAGTAACCCGAGTTTGAGGTTTCTGTGCGATGGCTCCTTTAAAGGAGAGATCCAGAAGGCAGGTATTGGGATTATTGTTGTGAATCCTGAAGGTAGAATTTTCGATGGAAAGACTCAACGTCTTTTGTGCAAAGGTCCAATTGTCGCGGAAGCTTATGCGGTTCTAGGAGCTTGTAAGCTGGCGATGCGGGAGAGGGTGGAAGTCAAGGTTTGGTCCGACTGTAAACAAGTCGTTCAGGCGTGTTGTGAGGCAGAGGACGTGAGCCCATGGGAATGTGCTGCCGTGATTGAAGAGATTAAGGAGATCCTGAGAATGAATCCTAATATTTCTATTGTGAGCTGCAGAAGGGATGTTGTTGCAGATAGGATTGCAAAGAAGCAGCAGGATCAAACATTAGAAACAGGCTGGCTTCGAAATTTATTAGGATCTCAATGTGTTTGATTTCAGAATGTTTGATATTGCTGTATCTGAACTTTGATTTTGTCTCCCGTTTTTTGGAACTTCGAAATGATTAATGAAATTAGTCATGTTATTTGCAAAAAAAAAGTTTATAGAGGAACAGAATGAGTCTTAATTTTATGGACATGCTAGGTTTTAGCAGTGTTTACATAATTTACATGGATTGATTCTTGGGATTCAGATTCGGATTCAGGAGTTTGATCCTTGATAGCGGATTGGAAGTGTTGCCCGCTCAATTGCGTGAAGTTTCCTTAGCGTATGGTGTTGATAGAGGGGTTTTAGTACCCTCTATATAGTGGTGTAGAAGCCCCTACAGGCCGTCAGATCAATCGTGTGATAATTTAGGGAAGAAAATCGGGCCCGCGAGCATTAGGGGTAAAATTGGTAGAATGAATTCATACGCAAGCCTTGATTTGACTTGTAGATTGATGGAGAGAGAAATTCTAACCATATATAAACATCTTGCAGGTCATCATAAATACTGATTTGAATTTTCTCAACGAAACCTAGGATATGGGTCAGTTGATGAGCTTTTTTATATTTTTTTCCTGTCACATATATGAAAGATGTAAATTTAACATGCACATTTTCTTGCAGGAGCACGCCCACCATCACCGACTGCCGATATACGAGGCCAGTTTGGGTCGTCGTTCAACAACTTCGTTGAAACACATATATGACTCTTCAAACTAAAATAACGTTTAAATTAGTAGTGTGTACGAATAATAGGGGTGTATAAATGAGTAAGCGATTAAAATAAGCGCATTGATTATGTTGCGTACGAAAAAAGGGGTGTATGAATGATTACGCGTTTAAAATAAGCGCATTGATTATGTTGCGTATGAAAGAAAGAATGTATATACAAGTTAGTGTTTAAATAAGCGCATTGATAGGGATGCGTATGAACGTGGGCATTGTCTGCATATTCATGAATGTGTGTATGGATACGTATACGTATAAATGGGTGTGTGTTTGTGCGCTTGAGCGTATGAATATTCACCAGTAGTAAGTTCACATCGTACTCAATGTATCCTTTGACATCAACACGCTGCATGACCTCCAACAAATGTTGAGGCTAGTTGAGAGCTTTGAAATCTGGAGAATCCCTTCGAAAGAATATCCCAAGGTACGACGGACAGACGTTCCGCTTAGACAATGGCTTGAACAAACGGCCAATGACATACTGGATAAAACCGGGATAAAATCCATAACACAAGCGGCTTATTGTAACTGCTAATAAGCAAGAACTTTACAAAGTCAAACCCTCTCTATTTCAAAATACTATGTCGGGGTGAGGGAGAACCTTCCAAACAGCAAAGATTTTCATTGGCGTGCACCGCCACTACTTATTCGGTGATCCACTAACTCGACAGACGAAGAAGAGACCATATTTGAGAGATAGGTATGAATGAGAACTACATATTAATGATCAGATAGTTCATTAGGATGCAACTGGGGGTCACAAACTGGGGCTCGATATGTACAAGTCTCTTCAAATTCAAAAACAAAAATTGTTGAATGTCGTCGACGTATTTATTCCAAAACCAATAGTCATTGGCCGATCGAAACGGCCTGATTATGACTGGTAGGCGTAGACTGCACACGATTGGATCGGGGTACCATCCCCCATTAAATCTCTGGCGCAAAGTAAAAAATGTCACAACCTTCCCGCTTTATCCAAATGATCCAAGTCGCAGCAGTCGGATTGAGGCGTATGGTCGAAAGCAGTTTAAACCAAGATAAACCTAGAACAAACCCATTAAAAATCCAGAATAAATCCAGAACGAACTTGAAATAGACTCATGACAAACCCATAACATAGCAAGAATAGACTTAGAACAAACGAACCCAAAAGAAACCTAGAATAGATCAAAACAAACCAAGAACGAATAAGCCAAAACAAACCCGTAATGGACCCAAATAAACTCAGAACAAACCAAGAACGAACCCATAACATAGCAAGAATAGACCTAGAACAAACCCAAAATAGTGGGGGGAAACTACCAGAAAAATTATGTGCATGGTTCCTTCGACTTTCTTCTGTTGCTGGTTTGCTCTAAGTTTGGATCGAGAGATAGAGATGAAGAAGAGGTTAGCAATCCCATTTTGAAAACATATTGAGAGGAGAGAGAACAAGTCTTGAAAATGAAATTAAATCTTCATTAGCCTCATCCGTCAAATGAAGAAATTATCTAAGATGAACTCCCTATTATAAGATTAACGTCTCAGTTTGAGTTGAGATAAAAATCCATCTGTCCTCTGGCCAAATTGTTCTCATGATGATTGGATTCATGGGCCAGATTCCCCTCAAACAATTGGGATGATGAGGGATTAACAATACCAAACCCAATTTCTTTCATACAACTTTAATTAATCCAAGCCCACTTCTTAATTTATTTCTTTCGGACCCCACTTCTCCACCAACTGTTGCATTTCTTTATTCACCATGGAAGCATGTTGCACATAATTATCTTCAAATTGCGTAGATGAGAGCCTTGGAAATTTTTTAACTTTCACTTAACTCACACAAAACAACTTTATCTTAATAAAAACACAGCAAAAATGTCATCTAGTCTAATGGGGATTTTTTTCGGTGACAACGGAGAAACTTTGTCTCCTACACAAAGTTGAATCCCCACCTTTGATCCCATCCCATCTTCCCTATTAAATAAATGAATATAAATTAATAATAAATTAAAGTGTATCCGGCGGTTATAGCAAGTTAATGATTTTAATTTATTTAAATTATTAATTTAATAAAATGTTTTAATTATCCCTCCCTTAAAATGCGGTAACAAAATATTTTCTCAATCCTCTTCCCCTATTTAATTTACACGTTCGGCTTCTTCTTCTTTATTTTTCGCTTGCATAACCAAACTACACAGTCGCCATTACTAGTTATTTTTAACATCCCTTTTCTACCCCAATTCACGATGTTTGCAACCACAAACAAACTAGTTTTAGGGATCAGACATGCATTTGTGTTAAAAAACATACTAGTGCTACGAGCATACAAGTATTGAATACATACAAGTATTGCTTGATTTATACAAACACATATCACGCTACCGATTCAAGTGTGAATGGAATTCATCATAGTCATATCAAATTTGCCCCATTTCAAAAACTGATCTATCTCACTGGTATTACACAATATAACAAATACTAAATCAATCACAGTATACACCGAACCACGTACCAATCATACCATCTAATTCAACGAGCCTCCATCAATCAGAAACAAGAAGCAAGTAAGACCGAAACTTGACAGAACCGACAAAGCCCCAGAACCTGAACCTATTCTACCACAATTCACAATGATTGCAACCATATACATACTCAAACATACTAGTACTAGGGATCGAACATGAATCTCTGTAAAAAGCATACTAGTATTCGAGCATACAAGTATTGAATATATACAAGTATTTGATTCATGTTCCAATAGCATCCCAATCCATCCATAATCTAACTAAAGAACAGTAAAAACATCACAATCCATGAAAAAAAGTGCCTAACCAATGGCAAGAGCTGTGCTATATAATCAGAATTTCTTGAATTTAGTTGAGTTTCTTCGTCTGCGGGTGAATTTGGCTGGGGCAATGATACAATCGGACGAGGGAAGAGTTAATGGGTTACTGGCGGAGAACGCGAATACCACTGGGAAACAGCTACGGCGACGCGGGTGGAGCGAACCAGAAGAACGACGACGGCTGCGGAGGGTGCGGTGGTCTGCGCCGGCGCTGAATGGGGGAAGAAGGATCGTTGACTCGGGAACTCGAACCGGGTGCGTCCATTACTTAAAAAAAAAAACTTAAAATCATATTTCCCTTAACAATGGTGGCTGGCCGCTTTTTAACTCCAACAAGAAGATGACTATGTGAGGGAATTAGGGGGAAGATAATATTACAAAGCCTCATTTTAAGGAAGTGAGATAATTATAAAATATTAAAATAATCAATTACCATTAAATTCAGAAAAATAATTAATTAGTGCAATGCTTAAGGGAATTGAGGAAAGAGAATTAACAAAAACTCTTTTAAATACAAGTATTTGGGACCGTTAGATTAAAATCACATAGATCTAATGGCTGGGAATTAACTTTGTATGGGGGACAAAACCCAGCTTTTGTCACCCTCGCGCTCCGCTAATGAGGGACTAAAATCACTAATATTTAGGTGTATATGATGTCTTCCTCATCTGTACCATCTTAATGACCTCTGTCATCGGAGCAATGATATGATTTTCTTTGGCCAGTTTTCTAATATACTAAAGTTACCACTTGACTTTTATGTTCTTATTTTGTGCATCCAGGCTCTAATGGTTGACTCCATGGCTGACCAAATTACCAGCCAGGTGAGAGTAGTTATCAAATCAACAACCTTCTCATGGCTGAACCACTTCTGGTTTGATATAGTACTGCTTGCTTCTGCATTTGCCATGATCTGCACCTGGGATGCTAATGCTATCAGTTCCTGCAACTACGGATCAAGAACATCATCAAGAAAGTAGCAACAGATGATCTATGCGCATATATGGTCATTCTTAACATATTCTGTATCAAAACAGTTTCAGCTCTAAGGATGAGCCACCAAAGACTAACAATATTACATCACTCCTTCCACAACTTTATTCTGGACTTCTCTATAATGTGTTTGTAAGAACAATTATTAACAGAACGAATCTAAACCCCACCCCAGGTTAAATGATATGTGATCTCCTCTTGTTTATCTTATCTCCAGTGTCTCTGCAATTCTCTTGGATAAACAATAAGCAGTGGACTGAATAGTAATCATTGGGTTGATACCAACAGCAGTTGGTAGAACACTACCATCACATACAAACAATCCTTCAGCTTCCCAACTCTCTCCATTCTCATCAACCGCGCCATCTTCCTCTCTATACCCCATTCTACAGCTTCCCATCTGATGAGCTGAACTATACATCATCCATTCTTTCTTCCCCATACGCATCGCCCCTCCTGATGCTGTCACGCTCTTTATAAACTCCTCCAATTCCTTCTCACCAATTCCTTCACATTTCAGCCTCTGCCCATCGCTCCGGTGGGTTCCAACCTCCACTGCTCCTGCTGCCACCAGAATCCTCAGCGCCTGCTGCAATCCGGCACTGATGTTCTCCCTGTCACGTGAATCCACATCATAGCTTATCCTTCCTTCCTGCTTCACTTCTCCCCCCTCCTATATCCTTCACAATGACTATGATATGAGATGTTCTGGAATATCTCAACATTCTGGATTTAATATCAGCTCCAGACTCCCAGGGACACATTGCCACAAACGAACAAGGTCCTAATGATGGAGTTTCAAGTATGGCTTTCATTTCAGAATCTGCTCCCTCTGAAAAAACCTTATGCATCGATGTTATTATCCCACCCTCATAAACTTTACCTTTCAGGTCTGAATTCGATTCTGGGAAATACCCCCAGGCCATTGTAACAGGGTGGAGATGAAGGTTTCTCCCAATGTGCTTATTCTTTAACCCGCTTCTGATCATAAGGGGAGGCGTTTGTAAAGAACCACCGGCTGAAATAGTTACCTTGGCCTGAATTTCTAGCTTCGATTGGATTTTGTAACCCATGATTCTCGCTATAGCTCCTGAGCATCTCAACTTCCTTCTCCCATCCGATCCATTGTTTTCTTGTAATAGGAATCTCTCTGCTTTACAACCTGTCAGAATCACTGCGCCTTGATCCACTGCGTCCACCAACCACGTCGTGTCCGTACCTTTCTTGTCTCCTCTCCGGCAGCCATAGCCGCATGAGCCACAGTAATGATCCTCGGAGGAATTTCGCGCTACTGATTGAACTTCAAGGCCAAGATTCTCACATCCCTTTCGAAGAGCTTGGTTCTGTAGCCCCTCCGCTGCGCATTTCTCCGTAACCCTAATTCTCTCCCAAACCTTATCCATAGCTGAAATATACTCGCGGCTCCCGAAAACATTCAATTTTTTCTCCTCTGCCCATTCTCTCAACACCGATTCTGGCGTTCTGACGCAAGCGGACCAGTTGACGGCTGAACCTCCTCCGACAGTGGATCCGGCGAGGACCGCAATGTTCCCGACGTCGGAGGGGAAGATACCGCCCTTCTCATACATTTGATCCAAGGAAGGGCCTTCGAGGGAAGAGTAATCGGAAGAAGTGAAGTAGTTCCCTTTCTCTAGAACGAGAACCTTGTGGCCGGAAGCGGCGAGGACTGCTGCCGCGACTCCTCCACCGCAGCCGGAGCCGACAACCAAGACATCGCATTGGATCATGTAGATGTGGCGCTGGGGATCTCGGGTGACGGCGAGGCCTTTCTGGGTGAGGGATTTGAGAAAGGTGGAATGAGATTCCTGAGCAGTTTCCACAATTCCATTCTGTAGCGGCCTCTCTATCGGAAAGTCGGAAGAATTCTCGTCGGCGGTGTCGACTTGGTAGCCGATTGCTTTCCATGCTGGATTATCGCCTTTTTCGTCCACCTGAAACGAGAATATCTATCATCTTTATACCTCTTTATTTTTTGGAACTTATAGTCGTTACATGAAAAATAATAATTTTGTCATTTCTATTATTTTGCTCTAATTATTTCGGGAAAAAATATATTTTGCTCTAATTTATTTAGTCGCTCTGACGGACGACGGTAGTAAACTTAAAAAAAAAAAAAAAACTTTTCTATAGTCTATATTACATTTCGTCAAAAAAATCCAATTAAACTAACATGTAAACTAGAGACTCTATGTAGCTGCTAATTTATCATCTGAAGATATTTATATTTTATAAAATTAAAAATGTTTGAAGGGATATACCAAATTGGGAGAATGAGAATAAATATTTAATTTTTATACAAAATAATTATTTTTAAGTGATAAGTTAGCGCATACATGTAGTCAAAGTGATACGATAAACTAATTAATTAGATATTTTTTAACAAAGTTAACAAAAGAATAAACTAGAGAGCTCAATTCTAACCGTGTAACTTTAACTTTTCATAGTATAGAAAGTTTGTTAACTAGACATCGGCTATGTAATATTCCTAACTGTATTTTCGGCTATGTAATATTCCTAACTATATAATACCAGTCTGTTTTTTGGTATTAAATGACTATTATATTTTACATTTCACAATTTATTGATGTTGTCTATTTTTAATAACATAATCCATATTTTACTCATCGATCTATTTTTTTAACGAAGTTCATATTTTATCAACGCAGTTCATTTTTATTAACATAATTAATTTTTTACTAATGCAGTTCTTTTTCATATTGTCCATTTTTTACTATTGTGTTTTGTGTTTTTTAAAATTTTAAAATAAAAATACTTAAGTAAATTAATTAATTATTTAAATTAAGATAAATACACATTCAAAAATACAATATATTATACCAATTGATATATGAAATCCGTATATTACGAATGAGTCTTCTTTTACTAACGACCCAATCTATTTTTACTAAAACAGTCTATATTTTACTAATGAAATTTGTTTTTATAATGCAACCAATTTTTATTTAAGATTATAACAGTGAGTCATAAATAATTCCAATTTTCCGCAAAAAAGCAAGAAAGAAGGGAAATATTCTACCGTTACACTTTCCCCGATTTAGCCTGACTCATTCTGCTCTTCTTTTCTTGTTGTTTGCTGTGTTATACAATTATTATTACGAGATTACCAAACCAAATCAATTATCCCGGCTCAAGATCCGGACCCAACCTTTAATGGTTGGACCGGTCCAACCCAACAACACGGAGGGGCAGTTTCGGCATTTTAAAAAAATTATATACCTAACCCTAAAACACAGCCGCCTTCTCCTCTCTCTTTCCTTCTCTTCTTTCTCCGCACACCAGCCGCAAAACTTCTAACTCCCCAGAAATCTTCAATCGGAAGCCAGACTTCCATTATCTCATCGGAGCGACGTGGGCCGGAGCGGCAAGGAGGACTGCGGAAGTATCAGCGGTTGGTGAGACGCATCAAGGAAGTTGTTGAGCAGCGGTCGAGGCGATAGGCGATAGGCGTGACGAGGTAGAGAGCGGCGGATGATGAGGAAATCGAGACGATGCGATGCCTATTACTATCGCCGATGACGAGAGATCCGAACAAGGGGTGGTGGTGTTGATTGAGGTGGAGCAGCGGCCGGATCGGAGTAGCAGTGGCCGGTGGGGTCGGAGCAGCGATGGCCGGATCGGAGCAGCGGGTGGCCGGATCGGAGCAGCGGTGGCCGGATCGGAGCAGCGGTGGCCAACCTTCTCCGACGACAATCCAAACCACAAAGGGCTCCGATTTAGTTTAAGTTTCTGTACTGGAGCTCTTCTTCTTCCTCCCACAATAAGGATCCCAGCTCAAAGCTCCCTCCTTTCATCCTCAGCTCCTGAATCAACCTTGTCACATATCTGCCCTCCACTCTCTGTTTCTGCAACTGCATCTCCACATTCCAGTACCTATACAGCTTCACCTGTACCAACCACACCAACACCACTGATGTCCACAACGACACTGCCCCTGGGACCCACCACCATTTCTCACTAGAAGATGATAATGATGTGAAGAGGATGGTGAGGAAGAATCCTTGGAAGAGTAGGAAGCAACAACAGATCTCAAAGATTTCACCCTTTATCTAATTCATCCTTGATTCCTACTGTACACATGTATTGGGGCTGGTGGGAGGTTTTCTTTTCTGTACACGTGTGTTGGGATTAATGGAGTTATGAGACATGTGGCGTTTGGATGATAGTATTAGTGCAAAGATGGTGATGCAAAAGTTTTGGTAAATCTTAATGTTGATGTATAAATATTAATATGTTTAATGTAACAGTAAAGTTTGGGTAGTTAACAAGTTTCGTTAACTAGTTAATTCGATTAGTTAACTAGTTAACTAACTTTGATAACTAGTTATCATCTTAAAAAATGTTAACTAGGTAAAAATAGCATAACTAGTTAGATAACCTGTTAACAAAAAATTAGTTAACTAGTTTGATAACTAGTTATCGGCTAAATAAATCGTTAACTAGTTATCTGATCATGATGTTAACTAGTTAACTTGATTAGATAACTAGTTAACAACTTGATAACTAGTTAACTCGGTTGGTTAACTAGTTAACTCGGTTGGTTAATTAGTTAACAACTTGATAAGTTAACTAATTAACTCGGTTGGTTAACTAGTTAACAACTTGATAACTAGTTAACTCGGATTGTTAACTAGTTAACAAAAATAACTGCTATCGAGTAAAAAATTTGTTAACAAGTTAACTCGATTAGTTAACTAGTTAAGAACTTGATATGTTAACTAGTTAACTCGGTTGGTTAACTAGTTAACAACTTGATAACTAGTTAACTCGGTTGGTTAACCTGTTAACAAAAAATCTCGTTAAAATTTTGATTATATGATTATTCGTTAACTAGTTATCAGGTTAAAATCTGTTAACAAGTTATCAACAAAAAAACGATGTTAACTAGTTATCAGTTAAAAAACACTGTTACCTAGTTAACAGAAAAAAGGTGTTAACTAGTTAACTAATTTTGATAACTACTTATCAACTAAAATTTTTGTTAACTAGTTATCTAAAAAAAGGTGTTATCTATAAAAAATATTGTTACTAAATAAAAAATATTGTTAACTAGTTATCAAGTTAAACTCTGGTAACAAGTTATCAAACAAAAAACAATGTTTAACTAGTTATCAGTTAAAAATCATGTTAACTAGTTATCAGTTAAAAACCATGTTAACTAGTTATCAGTTAAAAAAACATTGTTAACTAGTTAACAGAAAAAAGTGGTAACTAGTTTTTTTTGAAAGCAAAAAAAAAAAAACCTCGTCGGAGTCTCGCCGGAAAAGTCGTCGGCGCCGGCGGCCGGTCGCCGGAGATGAGCTGCTGGTCGCTGGAAAAATTAATTAATTTATTTATATATAATAATTAAATTATATGTGTAAAGTCTAAAATACCCCTAACAATCTAGACCATTTGATTGGTCAAAGAGTCAAAGGTGATCTAATGGTTAAGATGAAGGTTGGAATTTCCAACCCTTAGAAAGGGTTGGATGGGGATCCACCTCCAATTATCCCGTAAATATATTTCATGTAATCTAATTATAATACTCAAAATGATTACCATCCAATTAAAAACATCACAATCTCGATTAACCAGGCGAAGAACAAGGATGCACCTACATACGTACGTACCAGGGCGACGATTGTATAGAGGCAGAGGATTTTGATAAGAATGAATGCTAGCCGAATCGGAGTGAAGAATCGATGCTTCAACCATTTCTGCAGAAATCTCTCCCTCTTCTCCAACGACATCTCACTAAAGCTCTTCACATAAGGCCACTTCTCTCCAAAACACAGCGATCCACTCATCATAAAAGTCCCCAATCTGCTCCACAGAGCTATCAGCACTACTCTCACCAAAGCCACCGCCTCCGGCAACAGCTTATTCGCCAATATCTCCGCCACCTGTAACCGACAATTTTCAATTCCGCCTTATACACTAATCAAATTAATTAGGTACTAATTGATTCAATTGTCTTTCCTCAGCTTACCTCGTCCGGGATCGGGAATTTACCGGCGGACGATCTGTAGAAGAGTTGGTGTTGGCGATCATCGGACGGCGGCGGTAAGGATGGGAAGAAGGTGTCGCAGAGGGCGGCGAGAGATTGAATCTCGATGGAGGAGAAGCCGTGAGTGTATTTGGTTCGTCGGCTGGGTCCGTTCAGAAGGGGATGAAGGTGGCGGCCCAGTTTAGCCATTGGACAATTGTTGTTGGTCTGTAGGGGGGAATTTTGGAAAAGGGAAAAATGGGGATTGTGTGTGTTTGTCACCCTGCAGTTGGGCGTTGGTTAAAAACTGCTTTATATAGTGACCCACATGGGAATTGGCCCAGCTTACAGCTACGACTCTTTGTATTCATAATTGCACATTCAATTCACTTTTGATTGAGGCCACGTTTTCCTACAAGGAATTGGCAGAGGAATTCGGCCAATTCCGGCGGATTTTCCTGATTCCTTGTTTTCCTCGCATTTTACAACTGCTGAATTCCAACGGAATTACGAGCTCAATTACGGCTCATAATTCCGACAAAAAAGCAAAGGAATCTGACGATTCCGCCAGAATTGTTTTTTTTCCCCAATTTGCCCACCTCTCTCGTCGACTTCTCCATCACTCTCGTCGACTTCTCCATCACTCTTGTCGACTTCTCCGCGGCAACGATCGGCGAGACGGCATTCCGGCGATTCGCGTCCTCCAGAAGGCTCTCACCGCCGAGTTGGACGAATCGTTCAACCCCGTCGCGCGATTCGTTTGGTGGTGGTTGGATTGGGCGTCTTCTTGTTGTTCTCCGTCGGTTTCATCGTCATCGGCGGAGATAGGCTAGTAATAGTCAGGTGCTTCGTCGGTTTTGGTGTCGAAATATACCGGCGGGGAGAACAGAGAAAGAGAGGGAGTTGGCGCCGGCCGGGGAAGAACAGAGGAAGAGAGGAAGTTGGCGGCCGTCGTGAAGAACAGAGGAAGAGAGGGAGTTGGCGGCCGGCGGGGAGAACAAATGAAGCAGAGAGGGAGTAGGCGGCCGGCGGGGAGAACACATGAAGAAGAGAGGTAGTTGGCGGCTGAGATTAGGGATTAGGGTTAGGGATATTTTTGATAAGGTTAGGGTAGGGATATTTTAGTAATTTAAGTGGGCTTAAATTTTAATTCCTATGTGTCAATTTTGTAGGAAAACAAGGAATTGAGATTCGGATTTGTGTGGATTTCAATTCCCCCGGATTTACATAATTGCGGTGGAATTTGACCAAAAAGCAGGAAAACGAGGCCTGATTGTCCTTGTAGTCGGGAATTAGGGGTGGGAAATGGGTTGAGTATGGTTACTCAACTCATATGTCGAGAAATTCGTATTCATAAGAAATGGGTTGGGGATGAGATACTCACACTATTTGTTTTATTCATAATAAAAGACTTACAACTAGAAATAAAATTTTAGACAACTCTAACCCCAACAAATTGTCACAAATAGAAAATGTTTACTGATATAGCACCAAAAACTAGTCCATAATTGATAATTCAATGTAATTTCATCACATTACACGTCCATTAGACCATTACACTATATTACATTACAATTGCGCATATAGATAATTAGTAGCAACAACTAGTTAACAGTGCAACAACAAACATTAAATGATTAGCGAAATAGAGGGCCATACAATATTGTCAATGTCATAATAGAATGGAAATGTTGTCCGGCAAACATAAATCTATAACCATTAAACATTTTAGGGTTAAGTATGGGTATTGTGGTACCCGTGGGTATTCCCATACATGTATAATGATTACCCTAGATAAGAAATTAAGCGAAAATCCTACTCAAACTCAACTCATAGCAGGCCGTGAATACCCAATATGGCATCCCTAGCAGAGTGCATGGATACCCAAAATGGCATTCCTAACAGAGTATATGAAAATGTATCTACACATTTTTATGTAAATATTCAACAAAATATTAGCAATCATATATTTCCGTAACAATCATCTCAGAGAGATGCAACTCTCCATAACAGTAAAATGTTTTACGTATTGAAGCTTTTTTAGCAGAAAATCATTGAAATTTGTTCCCAGATTTGCTTCTTTCTTTTTCTGCTTGACAAAATCACAATAAGATTTTTCAAATTTTAGATATAATTCATAGTTATCAATATATCATATCATGTCTGGTTAGAAGTTACACAATAAATAGTAGCTGAATAATTTAACCCTACATATTAATGGTTCAAAAAAAGTAGTTAAGAAAGAAGAGAACATGAATGCTTGAGAGCTACTGAAATGTTTGGGTTCTTTCCGGTTACCTGTACCTGTTAATCATTATTATAATACGATGAATGTGCATGAGGCAATTTATTCATGTCATGCATCGTTGGAGATTAGATAAGTCATTCATATAGATAGAGAGTGATAATAATAATGAATGTTGATTATGACCGATTTAGTTGGTTGGATAGAGATTAGCGGAAGACAATTGAGATACGTAACACTTGTAGATACCACTTACTCCTTTCTATGAGAAGGATCAAGACCAAATCATCACATAGGGGACCAAGCTTATTACGGTCTAGGATTTCAAATCTGGATGGTTTGGTTTATGGAATTGGATCTAGAATTTTTGGTTTCAATTTTTAGTTCACTAAGAATTGTAATGTAATTATTTGGGTAAATTCCTAGTGGATCGGGAATTGAAACATAATTCTTATACTCTATTCCATCATCCAAACATCCCTTAATTAGTTATATATGTATGATAGAACTCTATTGCTCAACTAAAAGCTAACCGTCACACAAAAACTGTTTTCATTCCCTCTCCTCCAAAAATTATTTTTTTAACAAAGGGTACTAATTAGTTAGTTAATATCCCAAACATAAGAATAAGATATTGAATGAACTTATTAATTAGTACTTATGTAATGCTATCACTTGAATCACAATTAAGATATGTAATTAAATGGAAAAAATGATTTTCATGAGAAATAACAGAACAATTTTGACTATTTAGTATGATATTCATGTAAAATGATTGAAATCTGCAGATCTATATATTTTACATAGGTGCATATTGATAATTAGATTCTGGTTAAACACTAGCAGGTGATCACATCAAATGTCATGTTTCAGATGGCCTAGTTTTCCATAATCGTCTACAACTTTTCCAGCAAATCTCTCAATTTTTAATGAGCAATTACTAGTCTAAGAAGTTATTTGGGTGGCGGAATATCAGGCAGGAATCTATCTTATTGTTTGATCCGGATGGGAAATCAAATTTTTCTTATGGTTGATGATAAAGAGATTAAATGGATGTTATATAAGAAGGAAAATTCTCAACTCAAGTGGAATTGTGTTTTCAAAGCTTCTTAATGAGAATTTTAACGTTCTTAGGAATAATTTATGTCCCTTAACTCACTAGCCTCCTATAGTATCTCCCAACCTTAACTTTCACTATAAATTATCTAAAATTTTATAATTGGGAAAATTTTAAAATTTACGTAATTATAATTCATAATTGAAATTTAACCATTCATCAAAAAAAAAAAAAATTCATAATTGAAATTCTGTTTACTTGGTATTTTGTAAATTATGAAATTATATAATTTTATAATAATAATTGTGTTCATTACTTTAGTTGAATTACAAATTATGCATACTTCTAGAATTCAAGTGAATCACATATAACACTCATCTAAACTCGACTAATTACTAGCACACCCATCATTCCACATCTAATTTGCAATCTCGTCACGCTTAGAAACCATTTCTCGCACCTGTGATGAAGACATCCCAAATTCTATACGAGCCACTGATTCACTTGAATGAAACCAAAAGTATGCACCAGACCAAAAGCATATATGGAGTGAAGAGGTAATACCTGAGCTTCATGAGAGAGATAACATGGAGTTCATATCCTAACAGAGTACGGCATAAGAAGTTTGGAAGATGGGGATGGTGTGATTTGATTATCTAATAAATAATAGTGTATAGTTAGGTATTATGCCCTAAATTGACATTGTAAGCTGTTAGGATTTTGGTTTGTTGAGGGTGGGGAGGATGTGAGGATTTTGCGTTAGAAAATGTCATTGCTGGGGGTGGGACTTGAAAGGGGGGAAATTGTTATGAAAATTTACATAATTTCCTGTGTCCACATTTCATAATGTGAATTTTATAATATTCATAAGTGACTTTTTTCACTTTTTTAATTTGGACGAAATTGTGTTAAAATTATATAACTGAATTTTTTAATTTACAACTAAACAACATTTTTGGTGTATTATGAAATTAATTAAGTTGATTATGTAATTTTGATAATTATAAGTGATAGTAAACAGGGCCTAAACTTCTACTTACCTCAACTTAATTTTCTTAGAAATCATGATTCCACCTCCCAAACGACTCCTAAGACATCTGAATCTTCGTCAAGTATTCATTGAGTCTCCCAATAACGCAGCACACGATCACAAAACCAAAAGGGTACAATCTTAATAAGCTTCAAGGAAAGATGGCAGCAAAATAAGAAGTGAAGCTATTCAAGACATGGTGTCAAAGTGGTTTGGGCACTCAAGCTTAAAAGAATACCATATGAGTCGTAACAGAGTGCCAACAGTATGTTATAGTACCAATGTATATCCTTTGATGCACCAGTTTACAAGTACCAACATAACACGTATTTTGGTTGCAGCTCATTGTCTATTCCAAAGCATGTTTGTTGACGGACCTCTTGTGTTGTGGATGTTTTTAGAAACTTGCTTTGTTGCTAGGCTTGGGTTTGTTAATGTTGTGTTATCTACTAATTGGATGGCTAAAGTATGTGTATACATTACTTGAGTTGGCCAACATAAGCAAACACTTTGAGTTGATGTCATTCGTTAATTGTGTTTATGTCTTGCCATCATTTTCAATTGACATAAAAGAAGTTCTGCTTTTTTCAATTTAGGTTACTATAAGATTTCTGGTTGGCTCCCTACAAGTATTCTAAAACAAGTCATGCCAGGTTTGGACTCAATATTCTTGGAGATGATGGCAAGCGGTTTAGAACTCGATCCACAAGAATGAGTCCAAAAACCCTAGTAAACAAGTACATGTTGAACGTGATATGATAACTTGTGGTTTGATTTTTTATTTTTTATTTTTTTGGCAAAGGCAGTTCCTTGCGGAGATACGGAGACATCACACACAATAAAAAAAGGAACATCAAGTACCAACCCAGGAAGTCATGTCTACCTCCATGACTCCTAGGAGGTTAGTCAGGGCCATGCAAGCCACGTAATGGGCGGCCCTGTTACCTGAACGGCGAACCGTCATGAAGCGCAAAGTTGGAGCAGGAATCCTCATGCGAATGATCAATCTTGGAAAGCAATAACTCAACATCTCTTGTTTCATCCAAAAAAAAAAAAATTTAACTCAACATCTCTTTCTATGTCAGTCTGGGTAAGTAATTTCATCCTACCAGCTCCTAATTGGTCAATGCCATTTCAACCCAATTAGATAAAAAGATCATTCGCACATCAACAAACATCCAACCGTTGATGAAAAATAACGGATGACAAGGGGGAGGCGCCCCATTTGCCCTGTGCCGTGCAGCTTCCTTCCGACAATGCCTTGATAATTGCGGTCTTTTAGATCTTGGTTTTGTTGGCCTTCGTTTTACTTGGTTTCGGGGGAGGTTGGGTGAACGGATTGATTGGGCGCTTGCAACTCCGGATTGGAAGTGTTGCTACCCTGATTCGGTCATTCGTCACATACCGCGGCTTAGATCGGACCATAGACCGATTCTTTTATGTTTCTTCGGACTGGAGACTCCTAAAAGGGAAGAGAGGCCATTTCGGTTCCTTGTACCTTGGATGGCACATTCAGAGTTCCCGGGGATTCTTTCGGAGTCTTGGCAGAGATGGGGTGACGCGCCAACTAATCTCTGCAGGCTCTCCACTAAGTTGAGAAAGTGGAATAGAGTGAGCTTTGGCAATATCTTCAGAAGGAAAAATGCCCTTAGCCAACGTCTTGCGGAACTAGAGACGAGAAGGATGTTAGCACCTTCTGATTCTTTACTTCGACAGGAAGCTTATGCTATGGCAGAACTTGAAAAGACACTCTGGGAAGAAGCTCTGCTTTGGAAACAGAAAGCTTGTAGAGAGTGGATTCGTGATGGGGATAGAAACACCCACTTTTTTCATATTGCTACTCTTAAGCGGAGAAGCTTCAATAAAATTACTTGTCTCCGTAGAGCAAATGGGTCTTGGGAGGATGATGCGTCAGGACTTAAGCGGATGGCGCTTGAATATTTTAGAGCTGTGTATAGAGAGGAAGCAGCTAATCCGGTCCAGCTGCCTCTCGGTTTTTGTCGCCTTACGACGTCTCAGTCGACAGATGTGGGCAGGGTGCCGCAGATTGATGAGATCCATGCAGTTGTCAAAAGCATGGGTGGGTTTAAAGCGCCTGGTAAAGATGGTTTTCATCCGGTGTTTTTTCAGAGACAGTGGGCGACTGTTGGTTTCTCTCTTGCTCAACTCATTCAGTCTTGCTTTATTAATCCGACGGGAGTGGAACGTATTAATGATACAATTATTATTTTGATCCCTAAGCGGCCCCATCCTGAATGTATGCAGCATTTCAGACCGATTAGCCTGTGCAATGTCAGCTACAAAATTTTGACGAAATGCCTGGCAACGAGGCTTCGCCCGCTTATGCCATCCCTGATTTCGTCCAATCAAGCGAGCTTCGTTCCGGGTCGACAGATTTCTGAGAATATTATTATCCTTCAGGAAGTCATTCACTCGATGGAGCGTCTAGGCGGCAGATCTAAACGGACGGCTCTTAAGATTGATCTAACCAAGGCTTATGATCGCATCAGATGGTCCTTCTTAGAAGAATCATTGATGGCGACGGGTCTGGCAGATGGTACGGTGCAACTTATCATGTCCTGCGTTCGGTCTGCTCGAATGGAAATCTTATGGAATGGTGGACTTACATACCAGTTTGCACCCCAGAGAGGCATTAGACAGGGGTGCCCACTCTCTCCTTTCCTCTTTACGTTGTGCATGGAGCGACTTAGCCATGTCATCGATGAGGCTGTCGCTGCCGGCGATTGGCGTCCTATCACGCTTAGCAAAGGAGGGCCTCCTTTGTCGCATCTTTTCTATGCAGATGATTTGATTTTATTTGCCGAAGCATCCGAAGACCAAGCGAGAGTGATCAGAAGATGCCTTGACCGCTTCTGTTCGGCATCTGGCCAAAATGTGAGCAGAGAGAAATCTGCCATCTTCTGCTCTACAAACACAAATCGCCATGTTAGCTTTCTTATCTCTCTGCACTTGGGGATCCCGTTGACTCAAAACCTGGGCCGGTATTTGGGAGTTCCCGTACTCCATGATCGGATTACTACTCGAACTTATCAGGATATTCTTGATCGGATTGACAGTAAACTGACAGGATGGAAAGTTAAAGCTTTATCATTGGCGGGACGGGTCACTCTGGCTCAGTCGGTCCTCTCTACAATCCCTGCTTATGCTATGCAAACTGCTGTCCTCCCCTCTAAGACTTGCGACGAAATTGACAGACGAATTCGAAACTTTGTGTGGGGAACTACTGAAGAAGAAAAGAAAATCTGCCTTGTTGTTTGGGATAAGGTATGCTTACCGAAAGAGAAGGGGGGTCTTGGGCTTAAGCTGGCGCACCAACTAAACAGAGCTTATCTCACAAAGTTAGCTTTCATCTTTTTCAAAGAGAAGGATAAACTTTGGGTTAAGGTTCTGCAGCATAAGTATTTTAGACAAAACGAGGATGGTTTGGTTAATCGGAATTTACGTTCGACTTCCCCGCTCTGGAAGGGTATGTCTCATGAGTGGGGGACGATGCTTGAAGGTGCTAAATCGGCTATTAGGGATGGCAGAGACACGTTGTTTTGGACAAATAAATGGGTGGATGCTGACCTATGCCTTGTCGATTTCGCGAATATAAATGATCCCGAGATTGATCTAGACTGTTCGGTGGCGGATATGGTTACTACAGATGGGCAGTGGGATTATCATAGATTAGAGAGATTCCTTGCCCCGGAAGTTATGGATGTGGTGGCGGGGATGTCACCGCCGCAAGCCACGAGAGGAGCCGATGATTGGGTTTGGGGCCTTGAAAAGTCAGGTTTGTTCACTATCAACTCTGCTTATAATCTCATCTGTCAAAGTAATTCTAATCCAGATTCGAACCTGTGGAGTGTGGTGTGGAAATGGGGAGGTCCAAATCGAATTAAGCCCTTCATCTGGCTTGCTGCGAAAGATAAGCTATTAACCAACGATGGCCGTCGGCGTCGAGGTTTGAGCGTAGATGGTAGCTGCAGGTGGTGTGGGACAGCAGCTGAGACAATTGACCATGTGCTCCGGGACTGTGAGTTTGCGAAGTCAACTTGGCTGGCAGTTGGAGAATTTGACGTGGATGGGCCGGATTGGAAGCTTGCAGCTGCTGATTGGCTTAAGCACTTCCTTAGCGTTAGCAGGGGTCTTAGATTTGGAATTGTGTGCTGGTATTTATGGAGGGCAAGGAACGAGCGATTGTTTGCAGGCAGTGTTGAAAGTGCTAATGTGATAGCTTCCAAATGCCTTTGTTGGGAGGCCAAGGTGGCTGATGCGTTGAGGTTCGAAGCCAATTTCCTGGAGTCGGGAGGGAGGCAGAGGCAGATTCAGGTTTCGTGGCAGGCGGGTCCACAAGGTTGGTTTATTGTTAACTCCGATGGTTCGGTGCTGGGCTCGAGAGGTAAAGCAGCGGCGGGTGGTCTGTTAAGGGATGGAGAAGGTAGATGTCTTCATGCCTATTCTATCAATCTTGGGATTTGTTCTATAACTCGGGCTGAAATTAGAGGAGCGTTGGAGGGAATTAGACTTGCGTGGAGGGAGGGTTTCAGGAAGGTGGAAGTTCAGATGGACTCGAAAGCTGCAATTGCAATTCTTTTGGACAAAGATCAGTCAATCGACCATAGTCATGCTCTTGAGGTGCTTGAGTTTCGAGATTGGGCCGCAAGAAACTGGGATCTGAGGTTGAAGCACATTTACCGGGAAGCTAACCAGGCGGCTGATTACCTGGCAAATATCGGCCATTCTCTCCAAAGGGGTTGTCATTCCATTCCTCTGTCGGATTGTAATCTTGCTTATCACGTCCGTTCGGACTGTATGGGAATTTCTGTACCCAGATTGGTTAATTAATTGATTCGGCGATCCTCGCCTTTCCACCAAAAAAAAAAAAATAACGGTAGAAAAAAGAGTCATTTGCTCAACACCATGCTATTAAGCCTCTTGAACTCCGAATAAATCTTCTAGAACATGTGATTGTTGCAAACTGCTTATGTATCTTGTGCATATTCATCCATTTTCCTTTCTAAAATTGTGTTTTTCCATATGATCTTCCAACATGTGTTTCTGGATGAGAATCATTTGAAAAGGGGTGAATAGTTTATCATTAGTGGAATGAAAACATGTGTAGATGTTGTAAATGTTATTTAGTATTTTCATCCCATGTTACGACAAATGTTCCAAAGATGAATAAAGAGTAGTATGCTCTATCAACTTTAATTCTTCTTATTCGGATATTGTAATTTTCTTTAGTTTGGCCATGACTTGTTATGTTACCTATCATTACTATCATTAGGGTTGTTGACGAGCCAAGCCGCTCGGAGCTCGGCTCGGAAAAATGACTAAAAAGCTCGCTCTAAACTCGGTTCGTTTGTAAATGAGTCGACTCGATAGTAAATTAGTCGAGCCCGAGCCTACCCTGTCTCAGCTCGGTAGGCTCACGAACTGGCCCAACTCGTCGACTAGCTCGTTTTAGCTTGCGAGCTGGCCCGTTAAACGCTCGATTTAAAAGCTCGTTTACAGCTCACTAGCTAGCTTGAATAATATATATAGCTCACAAGCTAGCTAGTTAAGGGCTCGATTAAAGAGCTCGTGAACCAGCTTAATTATGTGCTCAATCATTCTAAGAGTTAATGTTGGATCTTAAGAAGATTGCTATTTTAACTTTATTTTTAGTCCAAGAACATTGTGATTAATATTGCAGTATTCAGAAGTTCTAATCATCAAATTGCATTTGGTGAAACTATAATAATTAAATATGCTACACTTACACCATCTACCGAGAAAAGGAAGTTTTCGTCACTACAAAAAAACTAAGTTTTAGCCACTGCAGTTTGCAACAGCATAGGGAGACCGTGACTAATAATTAATACATTGCAACGGCAGCTAGGGCTGGCTAATGGGACGGGCTCGGGTACCCATACCCATTAAGAAACGGGTAGTGGGTACCCATTAGACTCGAAACTCATCCCGTAGCCCGAACCCGTTCGGGTAGTGGGTACCCATTAAGGATAATGGGATCGGGCCGGGATACCCACTAAACCCACTAAAACCCATTATCAAAAAAAAAACCAGCAGCTAAATCAACGTTACATCAAAATCAGTAGAAAGAAAACAATCTCATATTAAAATCAACGTTATATTAAAATCAACCAAAGCAACATAGTTTGTTTCACAATCTAAACATCAACATAGTTTGTTTCACAATCTCACAATCTGAACAGCAACATTAGTTTCTAACAATAGCAACATTTGAAAAGGAACATTAACAGCAGAGGTAGTTCACAATCACAACACATCAGTAGTAGTTCACAATCACAGCAGTAGTAATTAACTACTAGTCTCGTTAGTGTTCGTGCTTGCAGTTCCAAATCCACGTTCACCACCTCCACTAGCACTTCCACTCCCATGTGAATCTTGATTCGGGTTTGGAAAGACATTAAAGCTAATAAGGCCAATTTGATTTAACACTACAAATATAAAACAAACTATAGTTAGGTCATTCGAGCAAGAAAATTAAAATAAACTACAGTTTCAAAAGACTTACCCCTTCGATACTCCCTTTCTTGTTCTTCTTCCGGTACATCCTCCTCGTCAATGGGAGCACTTTCTCCGCTCCGCAACCAATCCGCTGCACAAACTAGGGCTTCGAGCATAGAAGGAGTCAAAGATGTCCTAAACTCGGTCATGATTCGCCCACCCAAACTAAAGGCGGACTCCGAAGCAACAGTGGAAATGAGAATAGCAAGTACATCTTTGGCGATTTCAGAAAGAATTGGATAGGCAATACCGTAAGATGACCACCACTTCAACACATCGAATTTGTCAACGATGTCCATCTCATTACCATCTTCTCCATTTCCAGACCTCGGCTCCTTGAATGTACCCTCAGCCAAATATAGAGACAACTCTGAAATCTCCGAGTGGTTATCTTCTTCATCACTTTCCGATCTCAACGAACTCAATGAGCCTCGACCAGATCGCCGCTTCAGCTCATTCGTAGCCTTCCGCTTTTGTACTCTGATAGCAGAGGAACCCTCAGAAGCACCCCCTCCACTTCTTGGAGGTCGAGGTGGGTAGGCCCTAGCCTTGTAGACATCAACCATCTCTGTCAGAATGCTCCTTAACCCTCCAGCTAATTCAGATGCTCTTTGTGCTCCATATATGTGTTTCAAACACTTCTCAACATGTTTCATTTTCTGTCGGGGGTCTAAAATAGCTGCAATGTACAAGAACTTGTTCATCCTCACATTTGTCTCAAACTCCTCCGACCAATATTTACCAACTTTGGCCTTCATCCTCACTGCCATTCCTTGTATCTCTTCATCTTCATTCTCCCCAATATCAGTAATAAAATCAAACAAATCACACATCTCCTTAAAGAATAGATGAGATGTGACATACGAAGTGCCAGAGATGAGACAAGTGAGGTCGTAAAACTTCTTGAGATACTCCATCATCCACCGTACCTTAATCCAATCATGAGGTCCTGGCGGGCCAACCACAACTCCAGCATGCAACACCTTGTTCAAATCAGTGACAAATGCGGGAAACATGCCTTCGAGACACCTAAATGCACTCTCATATGGCTCTGCATGCTCTAGCATAGTGTACGTTGCATTCCATCTTGTAGGCATATCTACCGTCAACTCATGCTTGTAAGTTAAAAGCATATTTGCAGCAGCACGCTTAAATGTTTCAGTCCTCGCTGGTGAAGCTTTAATCCACTTACACGCCTCGCGTACTCTTCTCATTGAAATTCCAATCTCCTCTAGCCAATCTTGCACAATCAAATTAATGATATGTGCTACACACCTCATATGGAGATATTTCCCTCCGAGAGTGTTCCCTCCCCATAACTAAAGACGCTCTCGCATATGACGAATTGCGGCATCATTAGAAGATGCATTGTCAACGGTTTATTCTAACCTGCATTTTGTTTCTTAATGTTGCATATGTTTCTTAATTTCCCCTAATTCAAGTTGGCTCATATGCAGCATTAAGAAACAAAATGCAGGTTAGAATAAACATATGCAACATTAAGAAATAAAATGAAGGTTAGAATAAACCGTTGACAATGCATCTTCTAATGATGCCGCAATTCGTCATATGCGAGAGCGTCTTCAGTTATGGGGAGGGAACACTCTCGGAGGGAAATATCTCCATATGAGGTGTGTAGCACATATCATTAATTTGATTGTGCAAGATGGGCTAGAGGAGATTGGAATTTCAATGAGAAGAGTACTCGAGGCGTGTAAGTGGATTAAAGCTTCACCAGCGAGGACTGAAACACTTTAAGTGTGCTGCTGCAAATATGCTTTTAACTTACAAGCATGAGTTGACGGTAGATATGCCTACAAGATGGAATGCAACGTACACTATGCTAGAGCATGCAGAGCCATATGAGAGTGCATTTAGGTGTCTCGAAGGCATGTTGCCCGCATTTGTCACTGATTTGAACAAGGTGTTGCATGCTGGAGTTGTGGTTGGCCCGCCAGGACCTCATGATTGGATTAAGGTACGGTGGATGATGGAGTATCTCAAGAAGTTTTACGACCTCACTTGTCTCATCTCTGGCACTTCGTATGTCACATCTCATCTATTCTTTAAGGAGATGTGTGATTTGTTTGATTTTATTACTGATATTGGGGAGAATGAAGATGAAGAGATACAAGGAATGGCAGTGAGGATGAAGGCCAAAGTTGGTAAATATTGGTCGGAGGAGTTTGAGACAAATGTGAGGATGAACAAGTTCTTGTACATTGCAGCTATTTTAGACCCCCGACAGAAAATGAAACATGTTGAGAAGTGTTTGAAACACATATATGGAGCACAAAGAGCATCTGAATTAGCTGGAGGGTTAAGGAGCATTCTGACAGAGATGGTTGATGTCTACAAGGCTAGGGCCTACCCACCTCGACCTCCAAGAAGTGGAGGGGGTGCTTCTGAGGGTTCCTCTGCTATCAGAGTACAAAAGCGGAAGGCTACGAATGAGCTGAAGCGGCGATCTGGTCGAGGCTCATTGAGTTCGTTGAGATCGGAAAGTGATGAAGAAGATAACCACTCGGAGATTTCAGAGTTGTCTCTATATTTGGCTGAGGGTACATTCAAGGAGCCGAGGTCTGGAAATGGAGAAGATGGTAATGAGATGGACATCGTTGACAAATTCGATGTGTTGAAGTGGTGGTCATCTTACGGTATTGCCTATCCAATTCTTTCTGAAATCGCCAAAGATGTACTTGCTATTCCCATTTCCACTGTTGCTTCGGAGTCCGCCTTTAGTTTGGGTGGGCGAATCATGAACGAGTTTAGGACATCTTTGACTCCTTCTATGCTCGAAGCCCTAGTTTGTGCAGCGGATTGGTTGCGGAGCGGAGAAAGTGCTCCCATTGACGAGGAGGATGTACCGGAAGAAGAACAAGAAAGGGAGTATCGAAGGGGTAAGTCTTTTGAAACTGTAGTTTATTTTAATTTTCTTGCTCGAATGACCTAACTATAGTTTATTTTATATTTGTAGTGTTAAATCAAATTGGCCTTATTAGCTTTAATGTCTTTCCAAACCCGAATCAAGATTCACATGGGAGTGGAAGTGCTAGTGGAGGTGGTGAACGTGGATTTGGAACTGCAAGCACGAACACTAACGAGACTAGTAGTTAATTACTACTGCTGTGATTGTGAACTACTACTGCTGTGCTGTGATTGTGAACTACCTCTGCTGTTAATGTTCCTTTTCAAATGTTGCTATTGTTAGAAACTAATGTTGCTGTTCAGATTGTGAGATTGTGAAACAAACTATGTTGATGTTCAGATTGTGAAACAAACTATGTTGCTTTGGCTGATTTTAATATAACGTTGATTTTAATATGAGATTGTTTTCTTTCTACTGATTTTGATGTAACGTTGATTTAGCTGCTGGTTTTTTTTTTTTTTGATAATGGGTTTTAGTGGGTTTAGTGGGTATCCCGGCCCGATCCCATTATCCTTAATGGGTACCCACTACCCGAACGGGTTCGGGCTACGGGATGAGTTTCGAGTCTAATGGGTACCCACTACCCGTTTCTTAATGGGTATGGGTACCCGAGCCCGTCCCATTAGCCAGCCCTAGCATTAAGAAACAAAATGCACATATACCCTCAACAGAAACAAGACCATGGAAGTAGGCTCATATGTTTATTTATCACAGAGGCACATATACCCTCAACAGAAACAAGACCATGGAAATGTATGGATAGAATCATACCTGGAGGTCGAGAGAATGGATTCGGCGAGATGGATGGAACCTGCAACAGCGACGACGAGATAGCTACGGCGGCACAGCTACGGCGAGATAGCTACGGCGGCACATCTACGGCGAGAGCTTCGACTCAGAGAGAAACTGATTCCGATTGTATTTTCAGTTGCGAGAGTTGAGAGAGATGAACTTGAAACTTCAGTTGCAAACGAGGGAGATGAGATTAGGGATTCATATCTGGAATTGGAAACTGAGAGTTTGAGAGAAGATGAACTTCACTTTTTTAGGGATTCATATTTTTGACAGAGAGAGAGAGATCCATATTCAGATGGATGGTGGTAGGGGATTTAGTTTATTATTATTAGTTAATTAGGGATTTTATTTATTATTATAATAATATTTAATAGTTCGGGCCAAACGGGCTTAATGGGTACCCACGGGTATTACTCGTTCGGGTAGTGGGTACCCATTAGCCTCGAAACTCATTTCGTAGCCCGAACCCGTTCGGGTAATGAGTACCCACTACCCATTAAGAAACGGGCCGGGCTCGCGGGTACCCACTACCCGGCGGCCCAACTTCCAGCCCTAACGGCAGCGTCCGGGTAGCAAATAGTTCAATATATAGCTACAGTTAGTGGCTACCGTAGCAAAGACATGTATCATCATCATCATTGAATAAAAGAAGGAATAAGTCTATTTAATTTACTCGTATCACAAAAGACATAAACTTCAAACAAAAAAAAAATTAGAAAAGACATAAATGATCCCCTTCTTCACAGGGCTAACCTCATTCTCCCCTATCACTCGTCAAAGTTCCCATCTCCACATCGCCGACATCCTCATCCTCCTCCCGACGTCGAGTCCTTCCTCAGCAGTCCTTATTCGATGACTTCAAGATCTGGAATAGTTACGATTTATGCTTTTAGAAAATACGCCGACGACGATCTTTTGATGACCATGGATCAGCTCCGCCACTTCCTTGCCGAAGTCCAGAGAGGCGACGAAGACTGCATTTCCGACACCACGGAGAAGATTATCGCGTCGATTCTTCACAAACGGCACGATCTCGTTAGTAGATTCAGCAGGCACGACCTCTTCGTCGACAGTTTCTATCGTTACTTGTTCTCCACCGATCTCAATCCCGCAATTGTCGCGGATCAAGTAATTAAATTAGATTTTACACGTTTGACTTTCCTGATTCTTTTCCGAAGAGCTGATGATCTGATAGTTTGATTACTATATTGTTGAGCCCTTTGGTTGCCGACGATGCTCATTTTCTCCGGATTAGGAGTGGTGACAAATTATGGATTATGTCTATAAGACATAATCCATAAGAGCCATTAGATCTCTATAGAATTGATCTAATGGTGGAGGGATAATAGTAATAAAATAATGGGATTCCTCAATTTAATGTGGCATATTAAATATTTTAATTACCACAAATTTTCATTATATTATTTACCTTTTACATTTACCTTCCTCTTTTAACCGTGACCACACAAAAACCCGCTCCCCCCATTCTCCGGCCGCCCATTGTCTCCGTCTCCCTCTTCTCTGTAGTCAAAAACCGTCGCCCTTAGTCGCCGAGTGCAACCGCCGTCGGTAGGAGAGCAGAGGCAGTCTTCTCGCTCAGGTAAGCACTACCGCGCGACATCCCTCTGCCGATTCATCCCATCCCACTCCGATTTCTGATTTGGTCCAGTTATTTGGTGCAGCCGCTTTCGTTTCGTGGAACCATAAAGAGCCGACAAGACCCATAACCAGGTATTGATTTCTAACTCTACATGTGCAATCAGACGTAGCTGTGGTTTCGATTGTGTTCGGAATTAGGTTTAGTGACAGCATTCATCGCGTTTTTCAGTTAGATTGTTGTGGTTTGTGTATGGTTTCGGTACTTTTATTTGGGTAATACTATTATCCCAAATGATCTGGTTGAAAGTACATCTGGACTGTGTAATACTATTACCATATAAAGTGATTTGTGTGTTTTCCTTCCAGAATGTGAAATTTATGATATGAATTGTATTGTCCATGGTTCCTGCATCTTTGTATTGTCCATGGTTCCTGCATCACAGTCCATGGTTATTGCGTTTGTTTGAAAGATTATAACTGTTGCAGTTCACAGTCACTGGCCAATAATAGTATTGTAGGATTACTGCGTTGAATGAGGTAAACTATGGTGTTTGTTTGGGGTTGATTTGAGCTGATAATAGTATATTTGAAATACTATTATCAATGTAACTTGTAATGTAAATTGTTCCTGCAACTCTGTTTTGTGTGTGTGGATTGGCCTTTCTGATGCAATTATTGTATGAGTACTGTTTGTTCCACATATGTGCAGCCATTGCGTTAGATTCTAAGCATTTAGTTGTCGTTGTTCACAGCAAAATGACAAATAATAGTATTCAAGCATTACTATTATTGAATTAGGTGAGCTGTATTGTTTCTGTGGTGTCTGGATGAGAAGATAATAGTATTTCTGTAATACTATTATTAACAGTTAAGAAGATAATAGTATTTCTGGATGAGAAGATAATAGTATTTCTGTAATACTATTATTAACAGTTATACTTGTGATGACATGTTGTACAAGTGTGTGGTTTGATTGGTTTTTGTTGGGCTCACGTTCTTGATTGTGGTGTTTGATGTTAATGAAGTTTCTTTGTCAAATTCAGAGAAAAAGATGACGAAAACTCCTGTTCCTCAAAAGGGGAAAAGAATTAAGTTGGCGGTATCCAAAAAGCCTAAGCCGAAAAAAAATGTTGCACCAAAACGACCCGAAGACAGGGCTGAACCAGTTAATAGGCCTGCTGAACCAGTTGGAGAATCTCAAATGAATACATAGCAAGCTCAAGTCAGGTAAACGTTGCAATTTCATTTATGTTGTTTATTTATATTCTGGATACTAGTATAGAGCCTGTAATGGTATGTAGTTTTTGAGCGGGAAGAATACATAGACTTGTGTTTCTAAACTGTTATTTTGGATAATTTGTTTGCAGATATGGATCAGCAGTGGTAAATGCAAGATGCAGTCCAAACAGAATTTTGGAACTGCACAAGAAGCTTGAAGAATTGGGATTGAGTGAAAGAGTGAATGTGTTGGATAGTATTGGATTCGGTGGTACGCTTAAGGTTAAGATGAATCAGTTGCCGTTCGAATTCAGGAGGTGGGTTGTAGATGTCTATGATGTAGAATCAAGGAGTTTCATAATTGGAGATGATATGAGGTTGAAAATTTATGGAGAAGATGTGCACGAAGTTTACGGGCTGCCAAAGGGTAAACGTGAAGTCGACTTGTCTGAAACAACGGAGAAGGAGATGAATGATATGGTTGCAGAGCTTGGTCTAAAATTTGAAAAAGCAAACAGCACAAATGTAGACCTGAAGCTCCTGAGAGACAGGCTGTATGAGATAGAGGTGGACAAACAGACATGGTGTCAGATGTATGTACTGTTTGTGATGGGATCGTTACTATGCCCCAAAACTCGGCCGGTTGCGTCTATGGATTATGCACGTTTGATACAGAAGAACCGGTTGAGAAAACTCCTCGAATACAACTGGTGCAGCTATGTGGCAGAGCAACTTCATGAGGGCATGGTAAAATCAAAGAAAGGAAAATACATTGAGGGTGATTTGCATCTGGTCATGGTAAGTAAGGGTAACAGTAATAGTATTAGTTAGATAATAGTATTGACTAAATACTGTGTGTTAAGCTAGTTAGATAATAGTATTGACTGAATACTGTGTGTTAGCTAGAAAGGAAACCAAACTAATCTGGTCGCAGCATGTTATTAAGACATTTATTTTCCTTTAGAAAGTTTGTTTTAAAGGTTTGTTGTATTGTATTTGTGACAGGTTTCGATTTGCCAGAAGTTTGGTAGCCGTCCATCTCGACCTACACCTACACTTCCATTCTGTGATTATTGGGATACACAGAAGGTGAAGACTGATTTGAAGGCAGTTCGGAGGAAATCTGGTTACCAAGCAAATGAAGGAAGTGAAACTGATGGGAAACCAGTTTTTGTGCCTACAACGAATTTGACATTTACTGGAATGTCAACAGCTAAGGTAAATATCAAGTCGATTCAAAAAAATTAATTTTCAGCTTACTATTATTCAGAGTCTGAAAAATCTATTTGAAACTAATTTCCACCATGTATTGTAGATGAGTGATATGGAACAATGGATCACATCAATCCGTGATAACTGTAATGTGCATCTGACGAGACTAAGAGAAGCAAGGCGGCAGAACATCGCTGAAGGGAAAAGGCAGCAACAAAAAGACACACCTAGCGATGTAGATGATTCTAGTGTGAAAACTGAATCTATTGGTCTCAATGATGTACCAACAAATGCAGAGGAAGAGGTGATCTCTGTTTCTAAGGGAAAAGGAGCTGGGGGATCGTCGAAATCGGAGGCAAAATCTGGAAAAAAGAATGCTGATAAGGGGCCATCAGTTAGTGAAATAGCTGCTGAAACTGTTCGGGTTCGAAAATCTGTGCCCCGATAATAGTATTGCTAATATTGACAATTTGTTTAAGGCGGCTATGACGGTCTGTAGAATACTATTATTGATGAAATAATATTTTTAGGGCTTGTACTATTTTCGGTACATACTAATGTTTGGCAATGGTTTTCATCTCTTGCGTCTTCTTAGGGTCTTGATGTAGATGATGATGATGACTTTGAAAACATTCCATTGCAAGACCTACTTAAAAGGAAGCGTGGTACTGAGAACATTGAAAAAGGAGGTGTAAGAGAACGTCCAAAGAGGAGTCGCAAACCTGCTCCATCGACTGTCAGTCCATACACAACTGAGGGCAAGATGAAGAATCGAGCGGAAACTGTTAAAAAAGCAGCAAAAACAGTCAGAGTAACCCAAGTGGACGAGAATGAAATGTTAGAGAACATTGATGTGGAGGTGGAGGCTTTGAAGGAGTATATTCTCCATGCAAAGGATGAATGGTTAGTTGCCTAATTTTGGGATATTTATTTAAACACAGATAATAGTATTTAAATATGTAAATGGTGTGGTATTGAATTTGCAGGAAGAATACTATAATTGATTTTGGTTCGGCTGAATTTTGTGTACAAGCGGCACAAATGGAAGAATTCCTTAGCATGGAACCGGTTTGCTCACACATTGTGGACAGTTACGGGTACGCTTTGAACTGGTTGGCGGCTGAACATGGGAATATTAAGAAGTGGATTTTCCCTTTGGCGGTGGCGGTAAGTAGTTTGATCAAGGCATGAATTATTAATCGACATCTTTTTTTTTTGTGTATTGAAACTAAAAATTTGAATTTTTCTCATACTTGACAGGGACAAGTTCACGCCAACATTAAAAATCCAATTATGAAAGATGGGGTATATGGCTTGATTGCTGATAGGGCCATTCATGAGCACACCTGGATGAGCAAATACGAAGACCTAACAACTACTTGCGAAATTGTAAGTTTATTGCAACTTAATAATATAATAATTCATGCCTTGGTTTGGGTTTGAGTATAATACTGTTATTCCTACGATACTATTATTAAGGGCTGACAGATGGTTTTTTTTTTGCAACGTTCCTTTGCAGTGGTGCTTCCCGATTCTACACGCTGAGCATTATTCTATGTTCATTTTGAACACGAGAGATCAAAAGTTTCAATTCTTTGACAGCAGTAGCACAGACGGTTTTGATCATCAGTGGATGACGACGGGGTTCCGCGTGATGAAACATGTATCTGAGTATTTCTCTAACCGTAGTAAGTCCGTCAATTTCAGCAGTTTCAAATGGGAGATGATTAAGGGTATTAGGCAAAGGCATGGCAGCTCTTTTTGTGGAGACTACCTACTGAGGATGTTGGAAAAATGGGATGGGAAGGTTCTTCCGTGGATGGCTAAGGAGTGGAAGAATGAGCAAGAAATTCGAGATTACAGGGAAATCGTATTTCTCGAAATGTTTGCAAACCCAATGAACAAGAGAGCGAAGGCTGTGCTCGAGACAGGGATGGTGCACTACACAATCAGTCCATCGCAATTTCCAACTCCGCGGTGAAAATAGTTCTCTAGTAGGGAGTTTGTTTTTGGACTAAAGGTTGTTTGAAGGGGATTGTTTGTTGAATGGTCAACTTTTCTACTTAGCATTTGGAATTTGGTTGGATTCTGGAAGGTTGTTTTTAAGGGGATTGTTTCTTACTTTTGTACTGAGAAGATTATTCTTCTTGAATACTAGTATTTAGCTGGATAATGAGTGATATAGTTTTTCTTTTCTGATTTATGGATGTCAGCTTTAGTAATGAGTTTTAGTATAATAGTATTTAGCTGGATTATGGATGTCTTCTTGAATACTAGTATTTAGCTGGATAATGAGTTTTAGTATATAATGTCAGCTTCAAACAAACATTCTGAACGAACAAATTAAGTTCTTGTATGAAAAATGATAAATTTTTTCAACTTATGTAATAGAGCCATAAATAATAGAACCAATAAAAAACACAGCCCCTTACACTTACCAACAAATTCATTTATCGAAATAATAGTATTCAGAAAGTTTAATAAATATATTGAAAATGTTCCACGCGTAGAGTATTCATGCGTTCATATGTAATCAAAGTAGACATAAAAATTGTTTGAGAAAAGATAAATCTGACTGTCATATTAAGGTAAACAAACTAATCCACTGGTTGCGAGGAACTGGCGTTTTGACGTCGAACTTTAGCTTGCTGTCTATGCCTACGCCGGTCTCTCTCGGTTTTTTGTGTTGACTTCAGCCTCCTATTTGATCTGTTTACAACGGTCTTCTCCTTCAATCCAGTCGGTATTGGACGGCCGGCATATACTGGTGGCGGGGGTGGTAAATTGATGATTCCTGGAAGAAAATAGTATCATTATTTATATAAGGCTATATATGGTTCGAATTATAAAATGGTAAATGAAGTAAATTGGAAAATACCTTGACCAGTGGTATTTGCAACATTGAATTGGAGATCGTGTTGCTCAAGAATCATGGTGCGCACACAGTTTCTACCAGCAGTTATTATTTCCTTCGCAACCTTGTAGGTGGAAACTAGTGGAGAAGCTTCTAATGCAAAGGCTGCAATTAGTGAGCATAAACTTTGATACCTGCCCGCTTCGGAATCAGGTTCCGCTGCTGTACTATTATTCAGTATAATCGATGATAGACCCAACTTTCCTGTCTTGGACCAACGATCCTTGAAATATTTTGCCGGTATATTACGAGGTCCAAAATGATTCCATTGCATTTCAAAATCCATAGTCTTCAAGATGTGACGGCATAACCAACCACACGAATCAAATACACGACATGTGCATTTGTAGTCCGAAGAAGAGGAGTTCACAATGACGCGACGCTCGTCGATCACAGTTTTTTGGTCTTCATCGAGCTTAAACCAGTCATAAGCCTTAATGTTTTCTCCAATATTTATGGGGAAGCTTTTTGGAAAATAAGCAGACATGGCAGAGTATTCCAGTTCGAAGTGCATGAAGATTGTCTTGGTGTAAAACTGGAATGAAATGTAATAACAGTTACTAACGGAATAATAGTATTGGTAAAATAATAGTATGCACACATGTAGAAGTTCTTCAAAGGGACATACCTTGAATGCTTGATGAACATGTGGATGGACTGTGTATCTTGCAGGAGATACTGAGTTCAATGCATTAAAATCAAGTTGTAATTCGTCAGCCCTCTTGCTTTCCAACAAACGGTTGAATTGAGTGAAGAATTGATGTAAGTTGCACTTCGTGTTTAGGAAAATTCTGAGGTTGCTATTGAAAGATTCACTCAACTGGGAACTTCGCATACCGCACGTGAAGTTGTTGTTAACCCATGCCGAAGACCACTGGTGACGAAACTTGTACATGAAAGCTAACCAAGGATGACCATATGAACCTTTCCCTGGGAAATATTTATTGATTGTCGACTCCCAACATTTGTTGAAGCCCACTTCATCGTCCACATCAAACAATAAGTTACAAAGGGATGACATCATACCCTCCTTCATGCCTTTCTTGATCTTGTCCTTTGCATTCTCTAAAATGTGAAAAGTACAAAGTCCATGAAATGTGTGAGGGAAAACGGCTCGAATACCTGCCGCTATGGCCGGACACTGATCAGTGAAAATTGTAGTTGGATGTTTCTTCTTCATGCACTCTAGGAAATTTTCGAACAACCATTTGAACCCCTCAGTAGTCTCCTCGAAGATCAAGCAAGCTCCAAAAACAACCAACTTCCTGTGGTGGTTGAAACCAGTAAAAACGGCTGCAACAAATGTACGTGGGGTAAACTATTAATACTAGTATTGACTATATACTTGTTTCGTGAGTTAAAAAGAAATATTAAAAAGTTTGTGCCAAGAAGACATACCTAAAGGACGGAAGGTATTGTTTGTCCTGTATGTCGTGTCAAAGCTAATAGCATCACCAAAAGCTTCATAGTCACGTTGCATCCTAGCATCTGCCCAAAAAATACTCTCAATGTTCGCCTTCGCATCCAATTGAAATACATGGAAGAAGCCAGGATCCCGGGCAGCTTCTTTCCCGAACCAGTTGTGTAAGAACATGTGACCACCATCTTCAATATGGCTGGACCGAAAGGCTTTGATGAAAGTAGAAAGATCGCTACGGGTGAATCCAAGTGATTCAACACCACCGCTGCATTTGGCCATCAAATCGTACGAATCACGACCACGGATACCCACAGAATCATGCATTATTGCCATCTGTTTATGGGTTTCCGAAATTTGTCGGTTAGATCGAAAGAATTGCCTCAAATGAGGGGGCATAAGTACGTGATTGTGCTTCCAAACCCAATGGAATATCTGATACACATCTTTCTCACTATCCAGCTTCAGTGACATCAATGCTATGCACCCACACCTAACCTCACCTTTTTTATACACAGGTTCGGATTGGTCCGGGACCGGAGGGGAATCTTGGTTATTCGGATTCAAATCGCTGTTCTTTTTGAAGGATTCCTTGGTGCATGTAAGGTAAATATACTGAACCTTGTTTCTCTTCACTCCTTTACTGTCATTCTTGTTTGTGGCTCTTATTTTGATCTCAAATCCGAGACTATGAGCATAATCTCTGTAAAATGATTCGGCATCCTTGACAGTTTTGAACTCCAACGCCTCCCAATCAAAATCCACCTCAGGCACATCTATTAAGTGAACAAAAATTAAAGTTAAGTAATATTATTATATTTAAAACACGTATAACACACACAATAAAAGAAGATACAAAAAACAGTAATGTACGAATAACAAAACATCAGAAATGATAAAATACTATTATTAGACATATAACATTATCGGTTATTTGAAACTAAAAAGGAACAATGAACGAAATATTCACTGAAAATGATTATGAAACACCAAACATAACAAATATATCACACCGTATCCTTGACAAAGTTTATTATCGTATTGACAATCGAGTTCATACTGAGTAAAGTAAAAAATGATTGTTTACAAGTACTAGTATTGCTGGATAATAGTATTAGTTACATACCGTGTCCTTGCAAAATTTCGAGATTTCCTGGCGATGGTACAGTATTCTCAGACGATTCTGCATGATTTTCGTCGATTGGATCATCAGGTATGAGATTAAGATCAAAACCTCCGCTCCTAGGCTGCTGGTTGGCTTCATGATTACAACATTAGACTTCATGATACAAGCAAACAGCCGCAAGCTAAGGAAATGAGAATAAGTACTGAATAATGAAAAAATAACAGGTAATAATATTTTTAAATCTCGATTTTGAGCATGAATACTATTAGTAAATAATTTGGTAACAAAATAAACTATTGATTACAAAGAATAAAATAATATCATTATATAAATGCCTTCCTAAAATGACTCAAACATAATCAATGCATTTAATTGCCTATTTCCCTAATATTAATAGCCCAATCCATCATATCCTAATGCTGGTGAATCAAAGGCTGAGATTGGATTTTGTTAAGGTGACATAATTTAAATTATGTCACCATCCTTCAGCCGCATTTTCTTAACTACTTGATGAATTTCTAGATTAGGTCATTAAAAAGGGGAAATACTATCAACTGATTGGGAAAGCTAAGAGGAATGAATTTGGGGCATTTTTTATTTCTATTTCAGGTGTATCAGGACATGAAAAAGCCATTGTCTCATTACTTCATATACACATGACACAATTCATACTTAACTGGGAACCAGCTCAACAGTGATCGCAGCGATCTGTCTTGTAGGTAATGAATCTTGGATGTCAGTTCTGGTATGAGTGGTTTTTGTTCAGCTTAGAAGTTTCGAATGCTCTGTTTCTAGAATTGACGAGACTTTAATTCTTCTCAGTTGTTTGTGTGGCAATTGTAAAAAAGTTGCAATTAAAGAAGATACACGATGTTTTCGAGCACATCTCTGATGCTATTCGAATTTTGAGAGAAGTCAAGTTGCTTAGGCTACTATGGCACCCTGACATCGTTGAAATTAAGCGGATTATGCTACCCCCTTCAAAGAGGAATTCAGAGACATTTTTATTGTTTTTGATCTCATGGAATCTTATCTTCACCAGGTCATCAAAGCTAATGCTGAGTTAGAATGGTAATTGCTTGTTATGACCACTGTTATATTGTGATTCTTTCATATCATGATGTGCTAAATTGATTCAGGCTTAACAAAGGTGAGGCATGCATGCGATTGAGAACTTGAATGGTCATATGTTCGGTATGTCTCTTAATTGTGCTATGCTTATATATGATGAGTTAGAATGGTAATCGAATTGTATATATCTAGGTTTTTTCCAGAATAATTGAATGCTTCAATAACGTTCAGAATGAATTATGCTTCATTTGACGATGGCAATTGTGTTTGGATATGAAAATGCTAGAATATATAGAAGAAGCCTATCTAAAAGGTGATGGCAAATATGGTGATGGAGCAGGCCAGCAGGTTACAATTTTGAGTTTGATGTGGTCATATCATCTCCAAGAACCAGCCCTAAGGATTTCAGGTAAGTGGAATTAGTCATACTTTAAAAATGCTCTAAGTAGCTTCTCGATCAGCAGCTTTAGTAGTTCTCTTTGAACAATGTTTCATGGGATTGTCGTCGTAATAAAGGTTGACCTAATTTTGTTTTGTGAATGATAAAACTCTTGAGATTAAGTTCAGTTATTTAATCAGTACTTGAATTAGTTAGAAGACAGTGTGGCTGAACTGTAGTATGATATGTGCATTGGTATTCACTAGCGGATTACACAGGATGTTATGATTCCTCTGTTTTGAACAAAAACGGACTAATTAAATGTACTTAAACTTGACCTTAATCATTCTTGTTTTAGTTTTGTAGGAGATATGTTATGTGTGTTGATATTCATTGATGGGTTACATAGTTGATAAAACACAGTTCCTGCTTCCTAACATGATAAACATGTTATCAACTACAGGTGCTTTTCAGCAATTATGAATTGCTCAAATATGGGAACTAAGAGTAGGGTTGAAATAATAAGGCTTTCATTCTTTACATTGCCATTATCTATCTTTTGCAGGTGGATGTCCATTATTTTGAAAAGGGTGAATGTTCAGTTGGACTTTGAACATGAATGCAGAGATGGAACAATCTTCAGGTCAAGTTCTCAGTCTTCCGTTTAAGATTCTAGCTGTAAAATCATTATACGTTGTATACTACATTGGACATGCTTTAGTTTCGCAACTGTGAACAGTGAACTGATACACTAGCTAGGATTAGCAACTTATGATATTATTCCTTCTACATGTTAGACAAAGTGATGGAGATGATTGCGTTGAGCTTAGGACTGAAGCCAGAGAGGCTGAATGGATTCTTCAAGGACCAAACCAGAGAACTTAGGACTAGCATGTGGGTTGTTCTCATCTGGTAAATATCGTCCTTGAACAGATTGATTGTTAACGAAGTGTTTGGAGCAATGAGGCATATGAAAATGTGGAGCACAGAGTGATGATGAACTTTAGAAGTTTTTTATGCTTTGTAATGCAATAGTTGAGACTCGGTAAAGCATCGGTAGTTTGTAGAAGGAACTGAAATTGACATTGTGGATTATTTTATGGTAAAATTATGTTCATTGTATCAATCAATATTGTTTTGTGAATTTATACAATAATTTATTATAAAAAATAGCGTATATTAGACATGTAGAGTATTATCAAGCATTGAGCCGTAATAGAAGCAACCTAAAAACGAAAACACAACTGTTATTTACCATGGCAAATTATGTTGTAGCTAAAGGTGTAGCCAGAATGGAAATAAGCTACAGTGGGTATTTGCAGTAGCTAAAACTAATGCTACTGCACAAATTGCCGTAACTATAGTATTTGCGACACCATTATTCTCTACTGCAGCGCTGCCGTGGCAAATGGTGTCGCAAATACTATTAGCTACAGCAAACATGTTATTAACTACTGCATTGTGCCGTCGCTAAAATGGATTTTTTTTGTAGTGCGTTTTTGCAGGAATAACAACGAGATCAATGCTGCACTGATTTACTCGTTACATACATGGAAAGAATACACCCTGGAGCAAGATATGCAGTAATGGCTATATGGAAGATTGGAGCTTTTAAATAATGAAATATACAATGAAAAAGGGTGACTTTCGGGAGAGTTAATCTGCAGAGTTGAAAAGATCAGCTGAAAGGGTGTCACTCACAGAAGAGCATTCTCTGTGAGGTTTATACGAAAGGACCTATGTGTGGTATTACCTCAGGCGGTGTAATTCGAAGTTCTGGTTTAGAGCTTAGGTGTTCGAATCAATAAAAGTGACTCTCTCGAGACGTGGATGTAAACCTAGCATCTGCTAGTGTTGAACCACGTTAAATACTGTGTTGTGTGCTTTGGTTTTCTGTTGTCTCTGTATTACTGCTTCTAACCATTGTTTCAAGACTAAGCTGCAGGTTGAAGACAAGAAGAGAAGAGGCTGAAGTAAGAGTTGAAATATTAAGGATTTGGGCCTGAAGGAATAAAATGAGGCACATGCCCTCATAGTGTTACCAAAATGCACGATATGCCATGATAGTTAAGATTCTGCATCGCGTGTCATTATAGAAACTTTTAGGTGCATCGCGTGCCATTATAGTAACTTTTATGTGCAATTACCGAATTTTGCAGGTTTTTCAAATTCTAGCAGGTTACAAGTTGATGACGTGACTGTAAAAAATTATAATAATGATATTTATTGTAACATTTTAATTTTTTCAGGTGACAATTATTATTGTAAAATACTTTAATATGTTAAATAAGAATTTGAATGTAAATAATATTAATTATTTTAACCACGTGACAATTACTTTTGTAAAATACTTTAATATGTTAAATTTCACACAAAATCTTTCTGTGCCGATCAAGACACTTTGTTGAATCCGTGAAACCATTTGATAGAAGTTCGCCGATATCTATTTTTTCATCCCATAGAAAGACATCACGATTTCTAGAGGCAGTTCTTTCTCCTTTTTTTAAATTGATCGAAATGGGATGATAAATCGTGTTCGGCCTGTTCTAAATATCGGTGCTATTTTATGGATTGGGATTTCTTATTTTGAAGTATTTCAGTTATTGATTGAATTTAAATAGGTTGGGATTAACATTTAACATCGCATATGCGAGATCTGCATGAATTTTTGCAAATATAAGAATACGGTTGTTCTCGTAACTCCACTCTCGACTTGAATTATATCCAAAAAGTATAATTTAACATATTAAATTATTTTACAAAAATAATTATCACCTGGAATAATTAAAATGCCACAATAAATATTATTATTTACATTCAAATTCTTATTTAACATATTAAAGTATTTTACAATAATAATTGTCTCTTGAGAAAATTAAAATGCCACAATAAATATTATTATTCCATTTTCTTACAGCCACGTCATCAACTTGTAACCTGCTAGAATTTGAGAAACCTGCAAAATTCGGTAAGTGCATCTAAAATTTACTATGATGGCACGCGATGCGGCTAAAAGTTACTATAATGGCACGCGATGCAGAATCTTAACTATGATAACATATCGTGTATTTTGGTAACACTATAAGGGCATGGGCCGCATTTTATCCGGGCCTGAACGTCACTTAAGCCCAAATACTAAAACTTCAACACCTTTAGCCACGCTTCTGTCAAAATTCAAAGAATCAGACTTGGACAGAAAGCTCTCTCAATCGAATCCCTAATTTCGTTTCTTCATCTCATTTCTCGTTCCTTCGAAATCGAAACTGTCACTGAAATAATCGATAAACACGGACTAGATTATTTCAGTTAATACGAGGCTTAATACACACAATACATTTTGAGATACATTATTACATTTAGGCTAATAAGATTTAGGAGTTAAAAATAACATTTTTTTGTTTAGACTCTATAATTAAGATTTTGACTCTAAAAGTGAATGTTAATATAGGGTTGAAGTGTAAGAATAATAATTTACAGTCTAAACTTAATAGATTTTTATTTAATCTTAAGAGATTAAAGTTGAGAGTTACTAATTAGGGTTTGGAAATTGAAATAATGATTTAAGGTTAAGTCTATATATGAAAATTAAGGTTTATAAGGTATATGGTGAAAGAGTAACGATTCATCGTTTAAATTCGATACTTTAATAAGGTTTAGGTATTAAAATTTAAAAGTAATGAATTTGGTTTATACTTTATAGTTTAAATGTTAGAGTTACTAATTATGGTTTGGAATAACAATTTTAAGGTTTAGACTATAAAAATTATGTTTAATAAGGTTTATGTTGTAAGAGTAACAGTTCAAGGTTTGAACTTGATTCACTAATAACATTTAGGGATTTAATTGTAATTTGGTTTATACTTTGTAGCTTAAAGTTTAGAGTTACTAATTAGGGTTTGGAATAACGATTTAAGATTTAGGCTATGAAAACTAAGGTTAATAATGGTGTAAGAATAATGTTTCAAGGTTTAGACTCGATTCATAATGATTATCGACGTTGATGCTTCAAATTATCGAAGGAGGAAATAATTTATTTTGATGTTTTGATGAACGTTTGTACTTGGTAATGATTATTGTATGTGACTACTTGGTAATCTTTGAACTTGAAAGATAAAACAATAGCTTGGAATGTTTGTAGGAAATAACAAGAATTATTAACGTTTCTATTTTTATGCAAAATGAATAGTATATTAATTGATGTGCTCGATAAGCTTATTGAGTTAAACTCGAAATGATCATTGACGAGCTCAAGCTCGACAATCTTATCGAGCTTGGGCTCGTTATCACTCATTTCTAACCGAGCTCGAAAATCTTATCGAGCTTGGGCTCGTTAACGGTCATTCTGAGCCGAGCTCGAACTCTAATTTAACAAGCCGAGCTCGAGGTCGAATTGAGCCTGAACCTGCCATATTCCTTATCGAGCCGAGCCTGAGCCTGGACAAAAGTCGACTCGACTCGGCTCATATACAACCCTACCTATCATGTGGCTGCTTTTCTTATCTTCATATAGATGTAAGCAGTATTATTTTCATTATTAGGAGGGACCTGGTATACTTAGCTTGTTTGCGATGAAGCTCACACAATTAAGAATGCTAAAGCTGGTACATTACAACTTCAATTTAAATCTGGAACAGATGGTTGATTTTGTAAGACAAGGTTTTCTTAGCAGCGAGTTTCTAATTTGCAATCCTCGTTATTTCCAGGGTTGGTGGAATAAACTTGTACTAGATCAAGATGATTATAAAGACCCTAAGTATAGCGGGGAAATGGTTCTGCTACTTGAAATTCTAACCATTTGCTCCAGTATTGGGGACAAGACATTGTTTTTTAGCAAGAGCATACCGACATTGGTTTTTTATAGAATTCCATATATGGTGCCCTACCTGAAACTCATTACTTACAACTATTCCAAACTTGTATTTAATCTTATTTAGCTATCAACCCGGCCCATTATTTGACTGTTGGGTTTCCTTGACCAAAAAGAAAAAAAATACTGTTGGGTTTCTAATCTAATAATCAAAAATCACAAAATGGTAAATGAATATAATCACAACATATAATTTAGTTTGGCGCCAACCTAGTAATGAATCATTTTAATTCAACAAAATTAATTACTTAATCTTTATCTAAAACATTAAAAGAAAATTAATTTATTTTTCGCTAATGAGAATATTTTATTATAATTAAAATTTAAAATAAACAAACTGTACTTTTTAGAGGCAATTATTATTACCTAGGGAGGCAAATAATGTAGTAGTTGTGTATATATAGTTTTGAAGACAAATGCTATATATGTGACGGAAAATTAGAGGCAAATAATATCTCAAATGGAGACAAATAGTACATATGTCATCTTAGTTTACTTTTATGGACTAATATGCTAATTGTCTCCAAGTATTTGTTGTTATAGCCATGTTTTCTTGTAGTGAGACTAGATGGAAGAACATAGAGCTCTGAAAGGCATGAGTTGGTAGAAAGGTTCAATAACCTAGAAAACAAGACGGTTAAATGTATGCACCCTGATATCTAGAAGAGCATGACTCTACATTCTGCTAACTAAGCCATCATTGTTGATGGTTCAGGTTCTTCCACGTATGCCTTCAAGCCATTTACCGAGCATGTAGGTTGGTCGTATGTAGTAACTAATATTAACATCATACGAAGCGCAATCATTTTATTTTGTACTAGTGAAGTTGATATATCTTTTTTCTTCAAGACAATTAGGTATGGCCAGAAGATAAAAAAAAAAAAAAACTCGGTATTTGCTTACAGGATGATGGAAAATGGAATCATGGAAGAAAATATTTACGAAAGAAGGGCTTGTTGCAAGGGTGGTTGATAGACAACAAGTAGTACATGGGACCATTTTAAGAGAGGAAATGTTGCATCTGTTTGAATTTGGAGATGAGGAAAATCCGGACACATTGAACGAGAATGGTAAAGAGAGCACAAGTGGAGCTTCAGGTAGACAGTGAAGCATAAGGTGCCACTTTGTAATGGGAGCTGTCCTTTTGACAAGGTTATGGAGAGCTTGCTTGGAAACCAAACCATCATCTAAGGTTACAGATTAAAAATGTTCTTCAATATATGCTTATGTTCGCCACCGCGGCTAAGGCTAAAGGAAACAATGAATTACAAATTGTTCAAGTCTTAATTTGTGAGTTTTCAGGTCAACTTAAAGGTTGGTGGGATTTTTATCTAACAAGTGAAGCTAGGAATCATGTCTTCACTGTTGTTAAGCAAGAAGTTGACTCTAATACGAATCAACCTCACCATTTGCCTGATAATGTTCATACACTTCTTTTTACTATAGCCACACACTTTATATGTGCTACAACTATAAATATGGATAGGACTTGTGAATACTAATAAATTTAAGATGTCCTACCTTATCCCATTTTCAATGGTATAGAGATGTATTTTTCTCTAAACACTACAACAAAACCAGGCTACGGAGGCACACCGTATTTGCCTCTAAAAGTCATTTTTCTGCCTCTATAGAGTTTTAGAGGCAGATAGCTTAAGTGCCACCAACGCTCCTGTCGCTAAAGGTCTTTTGAGGCAAATACAGTGGCACATATTATATGCCACTAATGAAGAATTAGTGGCAGATATAATTGTTGGTAATTACGTCTTTAAACAGCTACTTATCTGTCATCAATGTAGTCAAAATCCCGATTTTAATCTTAAAATCTTACGGTTTTACGATTTCACTGGTCTCTAGCGATCTTGATTCCACGCAAAATCTATAGGTCGTAAAATCTAGTAAAATCTCGATCAAAATCTTAGAATCTTATGAAATCAATGATTTTTCTTGTATTTTACGATTTTACTTTCTAGGGAAATTACTAGTTTGTACAACTACATATAAGTCAGAACAAAGACAATTAAATTAAATTGATTCTTTTAAGATTTTGATTAATTAAGTTAGAAGTTATTACTAAAAGTGTCTAAAATCTCATTATTACTTCCTCGAATGACCGCTTAAGAGCCGACATTCTCTCTTTTTTCTTATCTAGACATTTCAAAGTTGGGTAATGATCTTCTTATTCTTGACTTAAATGTTTCGATAGTAGTTCATAAAATCTTACGATTTTACGATTAAAAACTACGATTCCGATTTCACCCATGTTTTCGATTTCACGTGGAATCACGATTTTGACTACATTGTCTGTCATCTTAGCCACCTTTTAGAGGCACTTATTTTTGTTGCTGGTAAATTTTTTTAGAGGCATATATATATGCTTTTAAAAAGAATTTACTCCTACCCAGATATTTTCTTTATTGGACTCTTCCGCTATTTACATATATTATTTTCTACTCTTTTGCTATCTACTGGGTTTGAACCCGGGTGGGTTTAAGGAATGTGCTAAGTTCTTAGTTCTTACCAATGGCTAGGTACTTACTGAACTTTTACGTAGTTTTTAAATATGAACTCTAAAACTCAATGATACGGAGAAACTATGCAAAGAAAAAGAAAAGAAAAATACTCATTATTAGAAAAGAAAATCGTTAGCGTTATTATATATAATTAATTATATAGTATCTAATATTTATCTACACAAAATAGTACAAAATTTACAAATTATCTACCTTTACAATTTTTTTTTGAAAGTAATCGAAATCTTATTCATCAACTCTCATGAGAAATCAAACAACACTCCAACAAAGTCTCATCTAGCCAAATCGGATGGCTATCACCCACAAACGGTGACATGCAAAAGGTGTCATTTGTAAAAGGACACCTTTACAAATTTTAATCATTCAAAATATAGAGAGATCAATTATCTACCTCTAAGCTAATCATACAACCTATAGAGGCAGTTCTAAATTATCTGCCTCAAAAAAAGTTTTTTTGTATAAGACAAAAAACTTATAGAGGCAGTTATAAATTATCTGCCTCAAAAAGAGTTTTTTTTTATAAGACAAAAAACTTATAGAGGCAGTTATAAATTATCTGCCTCAAAAAGAGTTTTTTTGTATAAGAAAAAACTTATAGAGGCAGCTATAAATTATCTGCCTCTAAAAGACTTCTTCAGATAACTTATAGAGGCAGTTATAAATTATTTGCCTGTAAAAGATGTAATCGTATGACTTATAGAGGCAATTATAAATTATCTGCCTCTAAAGCTATAAAAATTATTTATTAATATTGAAATAAATAAATAAAATACAATTAGAGGCAAAATATTTGCATCTATAGAGGCACATATAGTATTTATTTTTTAAAAGTATGTTTAGAGGCAAATATTCTATGTGCCTCTATGTATCTGCCTCCGTAGCCAGGTTATGTTGAACTTTAAAGTTTTCCTTCGTGAAGATTGTCAACATGATTTCTGGAAGGAAAAATTATTATCAGGATTACCATCATTATTTGCTGAGAGAATTAAAAATAGAATCAAACTTAGATATGAAGGAATAATTCCCTACTCTCAATTTACTTATGGTGAACTTGCTTCGGAAGTAGTTGCCGAAGGAATTAACCTTTGTAATGAATTATAACTTCAAAAACAAGCTAAAATGGACAAAATGTCTGGTAAAAGGGCTTTAGGAGATTTCTGTGAACAAATAGGTTATCCTTCTAATATTTCTCCTTACCCTAAGAAAAGAAATAAATTTAGGGAACCATATTATTCTAGATCTAATAAACCTTATAGGTACCGTAAAAGAAGACCCTATAGAGATAACCGACCAAAAGAATATAGGGGGAAAAGATCTAATAAATCAAAAGGTGATAAGCCAAAATCTAATAAGATAGTTATTTGCTATAAATGTGGAAAACCAGGACATTATTCTAACCGATGTGCAATGAAGAGAAAAATTAACGAGTTGAGTGTTAGTGAAGATTTTAAAGGTTCATTAAAGAAAATAATTTTATCTGAAACTGATTCTGAAAATGAGGATATGAAATTAAATGATTATACTTCAGAATCTTCTTATGAGTCTAGCTCTCAGTCCGATAATTCCTCTAAGTCTTCGTGTGAATGTGATCAATATAAGGCTTTATGCAAAATGTATGGTTTATCTACCTTAACTAGTGAGGAAAGTCTAATATTAGATCTTATTGATAAATTACAAGATCCTAATGAGAAGAGAGCAATGCTCGAAAAATATTTAGAAAATTGTACTAGTCATACTAAACTAAGTAAACAAATGACTAAAAAGCATAATGCGAATCAATATAGTCTTCATGAGGTTCTTAATAGAGTTAGACATAATCAAGAAAATGAACCCACTATATCTGAGCTTAAAGGACAAATTAATGAGTTAAAAACAGAATTAAAGACCTAAAAGATAGGTTATTAATTCTTGAAACAGTGTCCATAAATAACCCAAGCACATCGCACCCTCCTACTGACCCGACTTCCGAATGGAGAGAAGATGATGACGGAGATGATGGTGACGATGATGACCCAATCTTGCATCTTAAAGATGAAACTTCGACTAAATCTTTGCAGCTAAAATCCCTGAAATACGTAGATGTAATTGATAGGGTTATTACCAAAAATGGCACACAAAAATTACAGTAGTTGTTAATAAAGAATATATTTTTAGTGCTATTGCATCAATTGACTCAGGAGCAGAATTAAATTGCATAAATGAATGTCTTGTTCCTTCTAAATATTTTAGTAAAACTACTCAAGTTTTATATACGGCTGACAATAGTAAACTTATAGTTCATTATACATTATCTGACGTTGTTGTTTGTAACAATGGAACTTACTTTACGGTACCATTTATAATGGTCAAAGGATTATCTAATGAGGTGATCTTAGGAACACCTTTTCTTGCAATGTTATATCCTATAAAACATATTGACAAAAATGGCATAATTGCTTCTATAGAAGGTTATGAGGTTAAATTTGACTTTTTGGAACCACCTCAATACCATAATATTAAACAAATTAAGAAACAAATATAAGCTAAATAAAAGTTTATGAACTTTAGCTCAAGAAATTATTTATAAACAAATAGAGGCAAATCTTGAGAGAAATGATATAAAAGAGAAAATTCAATATTTTCAGAAGCAAATGGAAATTCAAATTTGTGCGAAAATTCCAACCGCATTTTGGGAAAGGAAAATGCATATTGTTACCTTACCTTATGGACCAGATTTTGATGAAAGGATGATTCCTACAAAAGCTCGACCCATAGCTATGGGTCCAAGGTATTTACAACTTTGTAAAACTGAAATTTCAGAGCTTTTAAAAAGAGGTCTAATTAGATCAAGTTCTAGTCCTTGGAGTTGTCTCACTTTCTATGTGGAAGGCAATGCCGAATTAGAAAGAGGAGTTCCAAGACTAGTCATAAATTATAAACCTTTGAATAAAGCATTAATTAAGATGGATTAGGTACCCTCTCCCTAATAAAAGGGATTTACTAAATCGTCTTTATGATGCAATAATTTTTTCTAAATTTGATATGAAATCAGGATATTGGCAAATTCAAATTGCTGAAACAGATAGGTATAAAACTACATTCATGGTGCCTTTTGGGCATTATGAATGGAATGTTATGCCTTTTGGGCTTAAAAATGCCCACTCTGAATTTCAAAGAATAATGAATGATAATTTCAAAGCTTATAGCAATTTTACTATATTGTATATGGATGATGTTTTAATATTTTCTAAGACTATAGATCAACATTTTAAACATCTTAGAATATTTCTAAAGGTCACTACTCAGGCAGGTCTTGATGTATCAGCAAAAAAGTTAAAACTTTGTCAAACCAAGATTAGATTTCTTGGACATATATTTTTTATCAAGGATCTATTATTTCAATAGATAGAGCTATCCAATTTGCAGATAAATTTTCTAATGAAATTAGGGATAAAACTCAATTACAGAGATTTTTAGGAAGTTTAAATTATATTACAGAATTTTATAAAATCTTAGCTTATGATGTTAAACCTTTATTTGATAGATTAAGGCGTAACTCTCCAGAGTGGACTTCGATCCAATTGAAGTGGTGAAGAAGATTAAAATGCAAGTTAAAGAACTCCCTTGTCTTTCTATTCCTCACCCTAATGCTTTTAAGATTGTAGAAACTGATGCATCAAATTTAGGTTATGGAGGAATCTTAAAATAGATTCATAATAATAAGGGTTATTATTTCTAAAATGCTCTAACTTTGGCGATTTATTTTAAAAATGCACTAAGTTTTGGAAACCCCAAATCTATCCCAGACTTAACACCGTTAGTCCTTGTTTGTTAAATTTTAAACATTCTGAACCAAGTTGCTAACGGAATTAACTTTTAAGTTTTTGGTCTTCTAAAATCAGTAACCCAAGTTTCCCAAATTACATTTTGATCCTTCTTAATTCTATCCCTTACAAACCTTCTACCAAACTGATGACACTCGATTTGACGTGATTATCAACCTCATTTAAGCGACATTTCCTTGCTTAAGACATGGTTTTTAGGGTAGAATAGCGAATATTCAATCGATTGCCCTATCTTGTGCCATTTGTGTTACCTTGGCCCATTTCGGGTCTATTTGATGGTTTTCTAGTGTTTTTATGTTAGCACAGGTTTTTGCCGTCAAATAAAGTAGCCAAGGACGTGTCTAAGGCACTGGAACCTCGAGGAATTGCACCGGAATCGATCTAAGGAGCCAATCAAGTCAAAACAATTCCTGCCCCGATCTACAAAGGAATTTTCGCCGAAAATCCTTCAGTATTTTCGGCGAAAATATCAGCACAAATCGGCGATGCTCATCAACAGAAGTTTTCGGCGAAAATAGGAAATTTTCAACCGAGAACTAGGGGACCGAAATTCACAGGAGAAATCAGCCGGCGAACCATCCAATTACAAAGGAATTTTCGCCAAAAATTCCTCAATATTTTCGGCGAAAATACCAGTTAAAATTCGGCTGAATTAGGGTTAAGTATAAATACTTAACCGGCGGCCCAAATCAGATACTTGACTACACCTCATAATACATCAGAATTTAGAGAATCCTCTGAAATTCTGGAGCGAAGAGTTAGAGTTCGAAGAGCCGGAAAGAGATCGTGACGCCATCCCTTCCATCTCGAGGACTCGGAGCTAGGATTGCAGTCTACCGGAAGATCGAAGTTCTGTCGGAGTCGTCTAATTAGGTTTTTCAGATTCTTTTCTGTTTTTCCTTTGTATGATGAACTCTTTCATTGTCTTTGATTCTTTTGTAACGAACATGAGTAGCTAAACTCTTAGAGCTTAGACTAGATGAACCCTAAGTGACCCAGGGCTTTAAAGCGGTCACGGATCGGCGGTGATTAGATTCGAAGTTCAATCAGTTTCTCTTTCATGTTTGGTTTGTTCTTCATTGTTCATGTTTCTTGTCTGGATTGATCACCTAGATTAGATTCTTGTTAAGCTAAGGATAGAAGCGAACGCTCGCCTTACTTTAGAACATCAAATTGAACAATTAACCTTATAATTGGAGCGTGCCTTTCGTAGGAACCGGTTAGGGTTAATCCACTGCAAGAGTAACTCGTAAATCGTTAGTAATTCCATCAGTTAAGTTAAGTCATTACGAGAGGCGACCGTACCCGGGCGACTAATTAATCTTGGTAGCTAGAACGGATAGAGCGAACGTTCGCCGGTCTTAAACCTAAGGGTAAGGAGTTATGGTGGTGTCTTAGAATTGATTGAATGAGAATCGAAATCCGCTGATCTGTTGATTGCCAATGCTCTGGGGAACGAAGGGGGATTCAAAGTCTAATTTCGCCTGTCAACTCTATTTTAATCAACCAATTTTCGATCTGTTTTTAGTTTCAATTTTTAATTTCTCTGCATTTCTTAGATTTAGAAGTCGTGGAACTCACACCACGCACGAAGTGTTTAAACCCGAATAAATTGCCAGCTTCTTTGAGTAGTCAGTCATAGAAGACCCGTGGAATACGATCTACCCTAGCTTTTGTTAGCTTTGTTAGTTATTTGTTTGAACGTACGCACAACGACTGCGTTCCATCACAAACCCATCCACCTCTTCGACTCCAAACTATTCCCCAACCAACTCCCGCCGCCGGCTTCCACACACGCTTCCTTCCTCGGCCACCCGTCGTAGCCCGCTGACCCTCCTGCCGATTCCTGTGACCCACCTGTTCAAGGTTGCTCCGGAGCGTGTTCGCCGCCGCCTCGTTAGTCTGGGCCAAATCTCTCCAGATCTAATTCTCCACGTATAGAGATTTCACGCGCTCCTGTAGCACCCAGTTTAACTTCCCCATCCTTTGAATCTCCTCGTCTTTCTCCTTCAGCCTCTTCACGATCCCTTTCTGGATCGATGACACCAGCATTCTCGATTGCCTCCTCCGCCTCTCTTCCAGTTCCATCCTGACCCTCTGGTTCTGCAAATTTAAACCGATTCTTCATCAATCGTCGCTCTATTAATTATTATTAAATCGAAATGACGCATCATGAGGCAAAAACTGCGTACATGTTCAGCGACGAATCGGTCGATCTCCGACTGCTGTTGATTGATTTGCGAGATGAGTTCATCGTCGATGAGAGACGGCATGCCAGAGAATTTCGTTCTTTGATAAAACGACGCCGCTCCACCTCCGTACGCATCGATAAACTGATCAGCGGCGGGATCCCTGGCACGCTTCCTCGTCGCCAGAGGTGGATTCATCGTGTAAGTGACTCCACTGTCGGACTTGTTGTTATTGGTCGTAAAATTAGGCTTGATCGAAGCGAGATCGCAATTAACAAGCGATTGGTAGAAAGGTAGACCCGCTACTTGTTGAGGCATTCCCAAGTCGTCGTTAAACCCGCCGGCGGCAAGGAAGGAAGCGTGTGTGGAAGCCGGCGGCAGGAGTTGGTTGGGGAATAGTTTGGAGTCGAAGAGGTGGAAGGGTTGGGAGAAGGTTTGTAAGGGATAGAATTAAGAAGGATCAAAATGTAATTTGGGAAAACTTGGGTTACTGATTTTAGAAGACAAAAAACTTAAAAGTTAATTCGGTTAGCAACTTGGTTCAAAATGTTTAAAATTTTACAAACAAGGACTAACGGTGTTAAGTCTGGGATAGATTTGGGGTTTCCAAAACTTAGTGCATTTTTAAAATAAATCGCCAAAGTTAGAGCATTTTAGAAATAATAACCCTTATTATTATGAATCTATTTTAAGATTCCTCCAAAGTTAGAGCATATGTTGATGCTAGCTAAATGTTAAGATTAATAATGTTTATTAAATCGTGATTTTTGTTATTAGTTTCACGTACACTTTATTTTTTAAATTTTACTCATTGCCATACACATTAGTAGCCTTTAAAAATAAATTATAATGTTGAAATCAAGGTATATTAAGACTTAATATTCATTGTCTAGTGTTCTTTTAAGATTTAATTTATTAAAGAGGATCTTTGATAACCTAAATTAGAGATCATCATAAAAAAATATTAATATTTGCTTGGATCCATTTCGCGAATGCGGGATGTAAAATAAATTGAAATGTTATAACTCTATTATGTTAGGAGTGTTATAACTCGATGTCTTTGTCTATTTAATATGCTTCTGGGTCCCGCTAACTTGTACTGTGTTAGAAAGATTTTTTTATTGGTAATTATCGGCCATGGTATAGTCATATTTACAAAATTATGATAGAAAATAATAATTTTTTTTCTTACAAATATTGTATTTAGAATGATTTAAGTGTAATTAGTAATTACTAATTGCACATATGTCAAACCTCTATGCAATTATGTTGGGTTGGGCCATTATTCTGTGAAACTTAAACAAGCCCAAACTTTCGATACTCGTAAACTCAAAAGCCCATATTATTCCTCCCTCACCGCCACCTACCAATGAAAATCATTTCACTAGATTCAAAAATAGGCTACCGCCAACAGTTTCCTATCTGAGGTTTCAAATCTAAAAACAAATTCCCTATATTAAATTTATTTTCGTAGAAACGTTACAGAAAAAATTGATAAATTCGCCCAAATCAAAGTTACGACATAACAACAAAAGAGGAAAGAAAGAGAAAGAGAGAGAGAAAGCAATAAAAATTGATAGAGGAATGTCGCTGCCAGCCGGCCGAGCTGCCGACAGACTCAGCGCCCTCTCCACCACCGTATCCTCATCGCCCCCGATCTCGACCTCAAATCCACCACTGAAACCTCCAACCTCTCCCACTGTTGGCGATCCATTTGGAAATCATCGATCACAAGGCTCGAGTACCACATCCCGTAGTCTGACGTCGGCGAATGGCACAGTTTCATTCAATTCGTCAAAAACATTAGGTCATTTCACAACCGTGAGTATGCCACCGATTTCGAAGTCCTTTCGTGTGTGGACAGGGAGAGGACTACAAGGCCGTCGGCATACTCACGATTGTGAAACGACATGACATTTTTGACAAATTGGTTGAAACTGTTCAATTCGTCACTGGCGGGCGACAGGATATGGAAGTCGAGCTTCGTGAGGGGTGATTTTTAGATGGATCACTTGCGGCGGGAGAAGGGAGGTTTGGGCGGCAGATTTGAGGTCAAAATTAGCGGCGATGAGGATGCAGTAGAGGAGTTCGTAAGGGAGGGCGTTGAGTCTGTTGGCGGTTCTGACGGCCGGCGGCGAGATTCGGAGAAGCTGAAAACATTTTGGGCAGGGCTTCAAGGGTCCTTAACAAGAGCAAGAGGGAAAAAAAATCCTAGGCAGGAGCGCCACCGCCGACCAGGAGATGGGGGGACGGTGTCGTCGGGATTAGAATCAGTATGGGAAAGTTGCACTAGAGGAGGTGAAGGAACTGATGGATGACCTACTAACCTTTTGGTTTCATCCAATGAGGTTATTGGGCTTAGGCGGTTAGTGAGTTTGGAGCTCCAAGTAGGCCCACCTTACCAACCTTTCAAAGGGGCATTGATTTCAATGGGAGATGCGAGCCAGCAGAAACCCAAGTCCAAATCAAACAAAAAAAGAAGAGCAAAATAATTGAACCCTAGCTAGCTAATACTTCTTCTACTCTGTTAGCATCAAATTCAAATCAAGTTTATGTAGTTTGATGTTTACATATGCTGATGCTAGCTAAATGTTTAGATTAATAATGTTTATTAAACCGTGATTTTTGTTATTAGTTTCACGTACACTTTATTTTTTAAATTTTACTCATTGCCATACACATTAGTAGCATTTAAAAAAAATTATAATGTTGAAATCAAGGTATATTAAGACTTAATATTCATTGTCTAGCGTTCTTTTAAGATTTAATTTATTAAAAGGATCTTTGATAACCTAAATCAGAGATCATCATAAAAAATTATTAATATTTGCTTGGATCCATTTCGCGAATGCGGGATGTAAAATAAATTGAAATGTTATAACTCTATTATGTTAGGAGTGTTATGTCATTTACAAACTCGACGTCTTTGTCTATTTAATATGCTTCTAGGTCCCGCTAACTTGTACTGTGTTAGAAAGATTTTTTTTATTGGTAATTATCGGCCATGGTATAGTCATATTTACGAAATTATGATAGAAAATAATAATTTTGTTTCTTACAAATATTGTATTTAGAATGATTTAAGTGTAATTAGTAATTACTAATTGCACATATGTCAAACCTCTATGCAATTATGTTGGGTTGGACCATTATTCTATGAAATTTAAACAAGCCCAAACTTTCGATACTCGTAAACTCAAAAGCCCATATTGTTCCTCCCGCACCGCCACCTACCAATGAAAATCATTTCACTAGATTCCAAAATAGGCTGCCGCCAACAGTTTCCTATCTGAGGTTTCAAATCTAAAAAAAATTCCCTATATTAAATTTATTTTCGTAGAAACGTTACAGAAAAAAAGTGATAAAGGAATGTCGCTGCCAGCCAGCCGAGCCGCTGACAAACTCAGCACCCTGTCCTCCACCGCATCCTCATCGCCTCTAATCTCGACCACAAATCCACCACTGAAACCTCCATCCTCTCCCACCGTTGGCGATCCATTTGGAAATCATCGCTCACAAGGCTCGAGTTCAACATCCCGTAGTCTGACGTTGGCGAATGGCACAGTTTCATTCAATTCGTCAAAAACATTAGGTCGTTTCACAACCGTGAGTATGCCACCGATTTCGAAGTCCTTTCGTGTGTGGACAAGGAGAGGACTTCAAGGTCGTTGGCGTACTCACGATTGTGAAATGACATGACGTTTTTTACAAATTGGGCGAAACTGTTCCATTCGTCACTGGCGGGCGGCAGGATGTGGAAGTCGAGCTTTGTGAGGGGTGATTTTTAGATGGATCACTTGCGGCGGGAGAAGGGAGGTTTGGGCGGCGGATTTGAGGTCAAAATCAGCGGCGATGAGGATGCAGTAGAGGAGTTCGTAAGAGAGGGCGTTGAGTCTGTCGGCGGTTCTGACGGCCGGCGGCGAGATTCGGAGAAGCTGAAAACATTTTGGGCAGGGCTTCAGGGGTCCTTAACAAGAGCAAGAGGGAACAAAAATCCTAGGCAGGAGTGCCACCGCCGACCGGGAGATGGAGGGACGGTGACTTCGGGATTAGAATCAGCCTGGAAAAGTTGCACTGGAGGAGGTGAAGGAACTGATGGATGACCTACTAACTTTTTGGTTTCATCCAATGAGGTTGTTGGGCTTAGGCGGTTAGTGAGTTTGGAGCTCCAAGTAGGCCCACCTTTCCAACCTTTCAAAGCGGCATAGATTTCAATGGGAGATGCGAGCCAGCAGAAACCCAAGCCCAAATCAAGCAAAAAAAGAAGAGCAAAATGATTGAACCCTAGCTAGATAATACTTCTTCTACTCTGTTACCATCAAATTCAAATCAATTTTATGTAGTTTGAAGTTTACATATGTTGATGCTAGCTAAATGTTAAGATTAAAAATGTTTATTAAACCGTGATTTTTGTTATTAGTTTCACGTACACTTTATTTTTTAAATTTTACTCATTGCCATACACATTAGTAGCCTTTAAAAATAAATTATAATGTTGAAATCAAGATATATTAAACTTAATATTCATTGTCTAGCGTTCTTTTAAGATTTAATTTATTAAAGAGGATCTTTGATAACCTAAATTAGAGATCATCATAAAAAATTATTAATATTTGCTTGGATCCATTTCGCGAATGCAGGATGTAAAATAAATTGAAATGTTATAACTCTATTATGTTAGGAGTGTTATGTCATTTACAAATTCGACGTCTTTGTCTATTTAATATGCTTCTAGGTCCCGCTAACTTGTACTGTGTTAGAAAGATTTTTTTATTGGTAATTATCGGCCATGGTATAGTCATATTTACGAAATTATGATAGAAAATAATAATTTTTTTCTTACAAATATTGTATTTAGAATGATTTAAGTGTAATTAGTAATTACTAATTGCACATATGTCAAACCTCTATGCAATTATGTTGGGTTGGGCCATTATTCTGTGAAACTTAAACAAGCCCAAACTTTCAATACTCGTAAACTCAAAAGCCCATATTATTCCTCCCTCACCGCCACCTACCAATGAAAATCATTTCACTAGATTCCAAAATAGGCTGCCGCCAACAGTTTCCTATCTGAGGTTTCAAATCTAAAAACAAATTCCCTATATTAAATTTATTTTCGTAGAAACGTTACAGAAAAAATTGATCAATTCTCCCAACTCAAAGTTAAGACATAACAACAAAGAGGGAAAGAAAGAAAAAGAGAGAGAAAGAAAAAAAATTGATAGAGGAATGTCGCTGCCAGCCAGCCGAGCCACTGACAAACTCAGCGCCCTCTCCTCTACTGCATCCTCATCGCCGCCGATCTCGACCTCAAATCCGCCACCGAAACCTCTATCCTCTCCCACCATTGGCGATCCATTGGAAATCATCGCTCACAAGGCTCGACTTCAACATCCCGCAGTCTGAAGTTGACAAATGGCATAGTTTCAATTCGTCAAAAACATTAGGTCATTTCACAACTGTGAGTATGCCACCGATTTCGAAGTCCTTTTGTCAATGGACTGGGAGAGGATTTCAAGGTCATCGGCGTACTCATGATTGTGAAACGACATGACGTTTTTGACAAATTGGGCGAAACTGTTCCAGTCGTCACTGGCGGGCGGCAGGAAGTGGAAGTCGAGCTTCGTGAGGGGCGATTTTTAGATGGATAGCCTGCGGCGGGAGAAGGGAGGCTTGGGCGGCAGATTTGAGGTCAAAATCAGCGGCGATGAGGATGCGGTGGAGGAGTTCATAAGGGAGGGCGTTGAGTCTGTCGGCGGTTCTGACGGCCGGCGACGAGATTCGGAGAAGCTGAAAACATTTTGGGCAGGGCTTCAAGGGTCCTCAACAAGAGCAAGAGGGAACACAAATCATAGGTCGGAGCGCCACCGCCGACCAGGAGATGGAGGGACGGTGTCGTCGGGATTAGAGTTGGCATGGGAGATGAAGTTGCACTTGAGGACGTGAAGGAACTGATGGAAGACCTACTAACCTTTTGGTTTCATCCAATTAGGTTGTTGGGCTTAGGCGGTTAGGGAGTTTGTAGCTCCAAGTAGGTCCACCTTACCAACCTTTCAAAGGGGCATTGATTTCAATGGGAGATGCGAGCCAGCAGAAGCCCAAGCCCAAATCAAGCAAAAAACTAAGAGCAAAATGATTGAACCCTATCTAGCTACTACTTCTTCTTCTCTGTTAGCATCAAATTCAAATCAAGTTTATGTAGTTTGATGTTTACATATGCTGATGCTAGCTAAATGTTTAGCTTAATAATGTTTATTAAACCATGATTTTTGTTATTAATTTTACTTACACTTTATTTTTTTAATTTTACTCAATGCAATACACATTAGTAGCCTTTTAAAATAAATTATAATGTTGAAATCAAGGTATATTAAGACTTAATATTCATTGTCTAGCGTTCTTTTAAGATTTGATTTATTAAAGAGTATCTTTGATAACCTAAATTAGAGATCATCATAAAAAACTATTAATATTTGTTTGGATCCATTTTGCGAATGCGGGATGTAAAATAAATTGAAATGTTATAATGCTATTATGTTAGGAGTGTTATGTCATTTACAAACTCGACGTCTTTGTCTATTTAAGATATTTCTAGGTCCTGCTAACTTGTACTGTGTTAGAATGATTTTTTTATTGGTAGTTATCGGTCATAGTATAGTCATATTTACGAAATTATGATAAAAAATAATAATTTTGTTTCTTACAAATATGGTATTTAGAATATTTTAAGTGTAATTAGTAATTACTAATTACACATATGCCAAACCTTTATGCAATTATGTTGGGTTGGACCATTATTTGTGAAACTTAAACAAGCCCAAACTTTCGATACTCGTAAACTCAAAAGCCCATATTATTCATCTCTCGCCGCCACCTAAAAATGAAAATCATTTCACTAGATTCGAAAATAGGCTGCCGCCAACAGTTTCCTATCTGATGTTACAAATCTAAAAACAAAATCCCTATATTCAATTTCTTTTCGCATAAACGTTACAGAAAAAATGATAAATTCTCCCAACTCAAAGATACGACATAGCAGCAAAAGAGGGTAAGAAAGAGAAAGAGAGAGAAAGCAAAAAAAATTGATAGAGGAATGTCGCTGCCAGCCGGCCTCGACGCCGACAGACTTAGCGCCCTCTCCTCCACCATATCCTCATCGTCCCCGATCTCGACCTCAAATCAGCCACCGAAACCTAAATCCTCTCCCACAGTTGGCGATCCATTTGGAAATCATCGCTTTCAAGGCTCGACTTCAACATCCCGCAGTCTGACGTCGACGAATGGCACAATTTCATTCAAATCGTCAAAAAACTTTAGGGCGTTTCACAACCGTGACTATGCCACCGATTTCGAAGTCCTTTCGTGTGTGGACAGGGAGAGGACTTCAAGGTCGTCGGCGTACTCACGATTGTGAAACGACATGACGTTTTTGACAAATTTGGCGAAACTGTTCCATTCGTCACTGGCGGGCGGCAGGATGTGGAAGTCGAGCTTCGTGAGGGGTTATTTTAAGATGGATCGCCTGCGGTGGGAGGGAAGGGAGGTTTGGTCGGTGGATTTGAGGTCAAGATCAGCGGCGATGAGGATGCGGTGAAGGAGTTAGTAAGGGAGGGTGTTGAGTCTGTCGGCGGTTCTGACGGCAGGAGACGAGATTCAGAGAAGCTGAAAAAATATTGGGCAGGGCTTCAGGGGTCCTTAACAAGAGCAAGAGGGAACAAAAATCCTAGGCCGGAGCGCCATCGCCAACCAGGAGATGGAGGGACGGTGTCGTCGGGATTAGAGTCGGCATGGGGAAGTTGCACTGGAGGAGGTGAAGGAACTGATGGAGGACCTACTAACCTTTTGGTTTCATCCAATGAGGTTGTTGGGCTTAGGCGGTTAGGGAGTTTGGAGCTCGGGAGATGCGAGCCAGTAGAAGCCCTAGCCCAAATCAAGCAAAAAAAGAAGAGCACAATGATTCAACCCTAGCTAGCTAATACTTCTTCTTCTCTGTTAGGATCAAATTCAAATCAAGTTTATGTAGTTTGAAGTTTCCATATGTTGATGCTAGCTAAATGTTTAGATTAATAATGTTTATTAAACCGTGATTTTTGTTATTAATTTCACGTACACTTTATTTTTTAAATTTTACTCATTGCCATACACATTAGTAGCCTTTAAAAATAAATTAAAATGTTGAAATCAAGATATATTAAGACTTAATATTCATTGTCTAGCGTTCTTTTAAGATTTAATTTATTAAAGAGGATCTTTGATAACCTAAATCAGAGATCATCATAAAAAATTATTAATATTTGCTTGGATCCATTTCGCAAATGCGGGATGTAAAATAAATTGAAATGTTATAAATCTATTATGTTAGGAATGTTATGTCATTTACAAACTCGACGTCTTTGTCTATTTAAGATGCTTCTAGGCCCGCTAACTTGTACTGTGTTAGAAAGATTTTTTTATTGGTAGTTATCGGCCATGGTATAGTCATATTTAAGAAATTATGATAGAAAATAATAATTTTGTTTCTTACAAATATGGTATTTAGAATGTTTTAAATGTAATTAGTAATTACTAATTACACATATGTCAAACCTCTATGCAATTATGTTGGGTTGGGTCATTATTCTGTGAAACTTAAACAAGCCCAAACTTTCGATACTCGTAAACTCAGAAGCCCATATCATTCCTCTCTCGCCTCCACCTACCAATGAAAATCATTTCACTAGATTCCAAAATAGGCTGCCGCCAACAGTTTCCTATATGAGGTTTCAAATCTAAAAACAAAATCCCTATACTAAATTTCTTTTCGCAGAAACATTACAAAAAAAATTGATAAATTCTCCCAATTCAAAGTTACGACATAATAGCAAAAGAGGGAAAGAAAGAAAAAGAGAGAGAAAGCAAAAAAAATTGATAGAGGAATGTCGCTGCTAGCTGGCCGAGCCGCCGACAAACTCAGCGCCCTCTCCTCCATCGCATCCTCATCGCCGCCGATCTCGACCTCAAATCCTCCACTGAAACCTCCGTCCTCTCCCACTGTTGGCGATCCATTTGGAAATCATCGCTCACAAGGCTCGACTTCAACATCCCGCAGTCTGACGTTGACGAATGGCACAGTTTCATTCAATTCGTCAAAAACATTAGGTCGTTTCACAATCGTGAGTATGCCACCGATTTCTAAGTCCTTTCGTTAGTGGACAGGGAGAGGACTTCAAGGTCGTCGGCGTACTCACGATTGTGAAACGACATGACGTTTTTTACAAATTGGGCGAAACTTTTCCATTCGTCACTAGCGGGCGGCAGGATGTGGAAGTCAAGCTTCGTGAGGGCTGATTTTTAGATGGATCCCCTGTGGCATGAGGGAAGGGAGGTTTGGGCGGCGGATTTGAGGTCAAGATCAGCGGCGATGAGGATGCGGTGGAGGAGTTCGTAAGGGAGAGTGTTAAGTCTGTCGGCGGTTTTGACGGTCGGCAGCGAGATTCGGAGAAGCTGAAAATATTTTGGGAAGGGCTTCCTTCAAGGGTCTTACCAAGAGCAAGAGGGAACACAAATCCTAGGCTGGAGCGCCACCGCCGACCAAGAGATGGAGGGACGGTGTCGTCGGGATTAGAGTCGGTGATGAACGCGTTTTCACGCGCGTGTAGTCAAATAACTATCAAGCACAAAGCAAGATAGATCGTATTCCACATGTCTCTTCTAATCGTCTACTCAAATATGAAGGCAAATTACTCAGGTTTAATACAAGTTGTGCGTGGTGTGAGTTCCACGACTTCTAGACTATAAAGCAGGAAATAAGAAATGAAAACAGAAAACAGAAAACAGTTGAAAGATTGGTTGACTTAACAAGACGACAGACAAGTTTAGATTCCGAATCCCCCTAAGATCACCAGAACATTGGCGATCACAAGACCAACGGTTTTCAATCCTGATTCTTTCAGTTCTCAGACACCACCATAACTCCTGACCCTTAGGTTTAAGACTGGTGAACGTTCGCTCTATCCGATCTAACTCCCAAGATTAATTGACCGCCCGTGCGTTCGCTTCTGGAACGGAAAACTAACTGGCGCGATTACTAGTGATTAATGAGTTACTCTTGAAGCGGATTAACCCTAACTGGTTCCTACAAAGAGAAATTGTTGCAATGAATAGGTTAACTGTTGATTTGGTGTTTTGAAGTGAGGCGAACGTTCGCTACAATCCTCAGCTTAACTAGAGCCTTAACTAGGTGGCCAAACAAGAAAAAGAAACACAAAAGCAATTAAGAACAAACCAAACATGCAAGAGAAACTGATTGAAACTGGATTTAATCATCGCCAATCCGTGACCGCTTTAAAGCCCCGGGTCACTTAGGGTTCATCTATTCTAAGCTCTATGAGTTTAGCTACTCATATTCAATACAAGAGGATCAAAGACAAACAAGGAATAAATCTCAGGTAGGAAGAACAGAGAATAACTGTAAAACCTAATTTGATGACTCCGTGAAGCTTCAATCTTCTGAATCTTCAACTACTAGCTCCGAGCTCTCAGAGATGGAAGGATGACGTCATGATCTCTTCCTCGCTCCTCGAACTCTCTAAACTCTCTCTTGAACTTTTTTAAGTCTGAAAATTAATCCAAAGTAAGTGTCTTGTTTTTATGGCTGGCGGTTGTATTTATAGGGTTGTCCACATCTGGCTGGGAAAAGGAGGAAGTTTTCGGCGAAAACATAGAAAGTTTTCGCCATAAACATTTGGCAAAAGCTTCGGCGATTCTCCTATCTTCCACTGTGCAACTTTAAACAATAGTTTTCGGCGAGAAGTTGGAATTCTCGCCGAAAACTTCTTCATGGATCGATGGAACTTTCTTCTACAATTTTCGACGAAAATACTGGGGAGATTTCATCGAAAACTTCAGGTAAAAGTAGGGGTGGATTTGTCTTTGACTCGATTGCTTCTTTGATCGATTCTGGGTTAATTCTTTGAGGCTCCACTGCCTTAGACACGCCCGTGGCTACATTGGGTGACGGTAAAACCTGTGCTAACACAAAAACGCTAGAAAACACGCCAAATGGACCCCTAACGGGCCAAAGTAACCAAAACGGTATGGATTAGAGTAGTTGAGTGAATATACGCTATTCTACCCTAAAAACCATGTCTTAAGCAAAGAAATGTCGCTTAAATGAGGCTGAAAATCACGTTAAGTCGAGTGTCATCAGTCGGCATGGGGAAGTTGCACTGGGGAGGTGAAGGAACTGATGGAAGACCTACTAACCTTTTGGTTTCATCCAATGAGGTTGTTGGGCTTAGGCGGTTAGGGAGTTTGGAGCTCCAAGTAGGTCCACCTTACCAACCTTTCAAAGGGGCATAGATTTCAATGGGATCCAGCAGAAGCCCAAACCCAAGCCCAAGCCCAAATCAAGCAAAAAAAGAAGAGCAAAACGATTGAACCCTAGCTAGCTACTACTTCTTCTTCCCTGTTAGCATCAAATTCAAATCAAGTTTATGTAGTTTGAAGTTTACATATGTTGATGCTAGCTAAATGTTTAGATTAATAATGTTTATTAAACCGTGATTTTTGTTATTAAATTTCACTTACACTTTATTTTTTTAATTATACTCATTGCCATACACATTAGTAGCCTTTAAAAATAAATTATAATGTTGAAATCAAGGTATATTAAGACTTAATATTCATTTTCCAGCGTTCTTTTAAGATTTGATTTACTAAAGAGGATCTTTGATAACCTAAATTAGAGATCATCATAAAAAATTATTAATATTTGCTTGGATCCATTTCGCGAATGCGGGATGTAAAATAAATTGAAATGTTATAACTCTATTATGTCAGGAGTGTTATGTCATTTACAAACTCGACGTGTCTATTTAAGATATTTCTAGGTCTCGCTAACTTGTACTGTTTTAGAAAGATTTTTTTATTGGCAGTTATCGGCCATGGTATAGTCATATTTACGAAATTATGATAGAAAATAATAATTTTGTTTCTTACAAATATGGTATTTAGAATATTTTAAGTGTGATTAGTAATTACTAATTACACATATGTCAAACCTCTATGCAATTATGTTGGGTTGGGCCATTATTCTGTGAAACTTAAACAAGCCCAAACTTTCAATACTCGTAAACTCAAAAGCCCATATTATTCCTCTCTTACCGACACCTACCAATAAAAATCATTTCACTAGATTCCAAAATAGGCTGCCGCCAACAGTTTCCTATCTGAGGTTTCAAATCTAAAAACAAAATCCCTATATTAAATATCTGAGGTCGCATGATTTGGAGGGTCATTATAGCAAATATTTGGTATGAACGTTGTAGAAGGAATGCAGGAGAAGGGAAGAGAACTGTCAAAGAGCTGAATGATGTGATAAATTTTGAAGTTGATATCAAACTTAAGGGTTGAGTAGGGGTAGTGAAGTTGGAATGCTCTGCTTCTGTACACTGCTATTTTTTAGTTCTTGTTAGGCTGTTGTTGGGGTGGGGGCAGCTTTCTCCAATTTCTTTTGGACTCATTTTGTATTGAGTTTACCTTCTTAGGGTTCCTCCTAATTTGGTTCAAGTGGTGAATAAAAGCTCCTAATTATTCATCAAAAAAAAAATTCTTTTCGCAGAAACGTTACAAAAAAAAATTAATAAATTCTCCTAACTCAAAGATACCACATAACATCAAAAAAGGAAAGAAAGAAAAAGAGAGAGAAAGCAAAAAAAATTGATAGAGGAATGTCGCTGCCAGCCGGCCGACAGACTCAGAGCCCTCTCCTCCACCGCATCCTCATCGTCGCCGATCTCGACCTCAAATACGCCACCGAAACCTCCATCCTCTCCCACCGTTGGTGATCCATTTGGAAATCATCGCTCACAAGGCTTGACTTCAACATCCCGTAGTCTGACGGCGACGAATGGCACAGTTTCATTTAATTCGTCAAAAACATTAGGTCGTTTCACAACCGTGAGTATGCCACCGACCTCGAAGTCCTTTCGTCAATGGACAGGGAGAGGACTTCAAGATTGTCGGCGTACTCACGATTGTGAATCGACATAACGTTTTTGACAAATTGGGCGAAATTGTTCCATTCGTCACTAGCAGGCGGTGGGATGTGGAAGTCGAGCTTCGTGAGGGACGATTTTTAGATGGCTTTCCTGCGGCGGGAGGGAAGGGAGGTTTGGGCGGCGAATTTGAGGTTAAGATCAGCTGCGATGAGGATGCGGTGGAGGAGTTCGTAAGGGAGGGCATTGAGTCTGTCGGCGGTTCTGACGGCCGGCGGTGAGATTTGGAGAAACTGAAAACATTTTGGGCAGGGCTTCGGGGTCCTTAACAAGAGCAAGAGAGAACACAAATCTCAGGCCGGAGCGCCACCGCCGACCAGGAGATGGAGGGACGGTGTCGTCGTGATTAGAGTCGGCACGGGGAAGTTGCGTTGGAGGAGGTGAAGGAACCGATGGAAGACCTAAGGATCTTTGATAACCTAAATTAGTTAATTATCATTTCAATTTCTATCCTTGTATTGTTATTTAAGATCTTTTATACAATCTTTAGAAAATAATATTTTATACATATTATTTTAATGTTTTGTGACCTTTACAAACAACAAACTCAAAAGCACATGATGTAGCTAAGTTTCCTCTTAATTATATGCATCATGATTTTACATGCATAATTTGACAACAAACTAATTTCAATTTGGAATGTAATCTACTAAATGGAATTGTTCTACAAGTCTCTTGTTTTTGTTGTACAAAATGAAAATTAAGGGTTTAGCAAAAGTACATAGGTTCATCCTCTAATGCCAAATCCCCAACCCCACCCTACCCCACCCTGTCGTTTTTTTGTTTTGTTTTTTTTTTTCGGATGGTGCACGATCTATGTTCTTCCGTAACTCGAGCTTCCACAACAAAAATATAAAAACAATTGTAGCCACATTTCTCCATATATGTGAATATTGGTTACGGCTCTCCATGTGCCCAATTATTTATTTTCATATCTATCTGCAAATCCAAAATTGGCTATGCATAATCTCCTCTGAGTTGGTCAAATATTCTACCTAGACAAATTGAACATACATAAAATTTTAACCCTAAATCTTACCTTCCACTTGAAACTAACAAAGAAGTTAGTGTGGGCTTATAATAAGCCGCTTATTGCATTATAATGTCAAATGTATGTGGACAAGGTGACACAAAAAATGTTGTTCTCGTTAGTTCTATTCTAATTGTGGCTGAGGCGATTCAGGTCAACCTAGTGAATAATTGTTTATCCTATCAAATATTGTTGATCCAGGATTAATTCGGTAATTACATTTTTAGTCCCCTCCCTAAGTAAATGTTAGAAATCAAACCGAAATCTTTTTCCTAATTTCATGCACCATCAATTACAAGACCATTAACACGAAAAGCTTGCAGCTTTCCTCAGCCGGGTAAATTGCGCCAGGTACCACCAAACTATTTATCAGGTTTAGTAGTAGTCACCTGACTAATTTTCTTGTTTGGGATACCACTGAACTCAAATTTCCTTGGTTCGGAGTACCACCTAACTAATTTCTTGGCTCGGATACCACCGAACTCAAATTTTCTTGGCTCGGGGTACCACCTAATCGAGTTATCCCAAAACCAATGACCATGACCGAATTCAAATACCGCTAAAGTCAACCAAGTATACCGAGTCACTGACCGATTCCGGAAGAGGCAGATCTCGAAAGAAAAGAAATGAATGATCATGGGAAGATAGAAAAAAAGGATAAAATGCGGCCCATGCCCTCATAGTGTTACCAAAATGTACGATATGCCATCATAGTTAAGAATCTGCATCGCGTGCCATTATAGTAACTTTTAGGTGCATCGCGTGCCATTATAGTAACTTTTATATGCATTTACCGAATTTTGCAGGTTTTTCAAATTCTAGTAGGTTACAAGTTGATGACATGGCTATAAAAAATGTAATAATGATATTTACTGTAACCTTTTAATTTTTTCAGGTGACAATTATTATTGTAAAATACTTTAATATGTTAAATGAGAGTTTGAATGTAAATAATATTATTTACTATAATATTTTAATTTTTCCATGTGATAATTATTTTTGTAAAATACTTTAATATGAGCTCTGAATCAGTTTTGTTAGAGGCCAAAGTCAGTTGTCGACGTTGAAAATTTGCAGGGAATCCGACTTCCAAAGAGATTTATTGGTTGGGAGATGGACCATCGCCGACAATTTCTGAACAGGATCGACAGTGTGGCCACCGACAACGACTAGATTATGTTGTGGTGGCGGATGCGCCTTTTGCTCCCTGCTGATTTGCATTCTCCGTAGTTGTGCATGTGCGCTAACAGGACGACCGATTTTGGGTATCGACAAAGTCGTCAGATTTGTCGTTGTTTGATTCGAAGCTTGGGGGTGGGGAGGGGTTGGCCGAGAAGAGGAAGATGACACAAATGTACCACTGGAAAATAATAAGAAGAAGAAGATTGAAGAAGAACTGAAGAAGATCGAAGAAGAACTGAAGAAGATATGTGAACAAGAAATTGAATTTGGTAGGATCGGTCATTTGGTTAGACCAAAAAAACAAACCATATTTGTCAGCCCTATGCAGTGTTATCCGAGCCAAGAAAATTTGAGTTCGGTGGTATTCGAGCCAAGAAATTAGTTAGGTGGTACTCCGAACCAAGGAAATTCGAGTTCAGTGGTATCCAAACCAAAAAAATTAGTTAGGTGGTTGTTACTAAACCTAATGAATAGTTGGGTGGTACCCAGTGCAATTTACCCTTCCTCAGCCTGACCCATAATTGAATTTCGACAATGGCCCTTTCTGCGCAAAATTGACAGATGATGCATTAGCAATTCACCGACGGACCAGTCTTCAATGGTGAATAGTACTGAATACCCAACAACAAGATGATAAAACATTAAGCAAACCAAGACGGTTTACATTTCAATATTAATAACTTCTGCTGCATGGTAGAAAACAACACCCAAATATCCTACACCGCTAAAAGAGTGCGTTCCACAGAAATAAAATTACAAACCCAGTCATCTTCCTAATTTAGCATTCCTACACTAAGTGACGACAAAGTGCTGGACGGTCTCTTGATATAAGAAGAACACGTGAACTCAAGTAATCAAACGTCGGAGAATACAAGTCATCCGGGCCAATCACTTCTTTAACCTTCTGCCCACTTCCGTAATCAACTGACTGAGGCTGCTGCTGTCCATCATCTCTCAGAGAATCGAACACAAACAGTCCCAGACCAGATACTGCCATTACATAGTTCGAGTTCCCCCATACCTGAGTAATGGCAGAGTGGTGCGAGTGGGCTTCTGATTCTGGCAGAGTATAGCTGCTTACTATCCTTTGTTTCCGCACGGAGAACTGCAGCACTTGTGAACATGGCTGTTTCCTCCCTCCACTTCTTGTACTAGTGCAGCCCACATAGATCGAATCTCCACGAGTGTACACTGACTGTGCATCAACTCCCATTTTGGGTATTTTGAGCCCTACTCCAGATGGGTTGCGAAGATCCATTACGCTGATAGCATCAGTTGTGCAGAAAACACCATCATTTCCTTCAGCTTCAGAAGAAGTTACCCTGCAATGAAACGGAAACAACCAAGGCTTTTATAGTTCTTTTCCTTGTCACGTATTTTTTATTTGTGTCGTATCATGCATGGATAGTTTAAATGAAACTGCAACTATTGACAGCATTAACTGGAAGTCTGACCTTTGCCTAACTCCTCCACCTAGTTCAGCATCAGTGTTGACCACACTAAGAGCTGTGACTTTTCGACCAGACAAAGGGATTGTTGACAGTAACTGAGGATTCAAAGAGTTGACATCCCATACAGATATCGATTCTGATTCAGCTACAATGATTTTCCCTCTGTTTCTCCACTGCAGCGGGCTTGAATGATCCATTGCCAGCATCGGCTTCTGCAGTTCCCACTTCATTACCTGCTCTCCATCCCGTATATCGAATATTTTGACTCCTCGTTGGGAGCAGGCAGCAGAGACGATGAGAGGTCCACATGGTCTGCACCACCATTGTCGACTTTCTGGTTGCAACACACTAGACAATGCAGTCCTTCTGAGTATACTAGTATTGGGCAACTGACCAAGTATGGTTCTAGCAGTGGTTGTCGCTCCATCCTCAATGTGGAAAGCTTTTACACTTTTGGTGTAGAAATCCCAAGAACAGAAACCAGCATCAAGTGAATTCCCTGCAGATGCAGCCACGACATATTTCCCTGAACAACCATCAGCGCTAGGTGCTCGAATTACCCAACAATCTCTCCACATACTCGGTGAGACTCCTGATGGAGGCTTGTATACCGCCTTTTCCTGAAATTACATCACACACCGGTGCAACCAAGTGATCACACAACAAATGGCAGTTAGTTTCACTGACTGAGATTATGCATTGAGCTCCCACCATGGCATCTATAGGATTCACATGCTAATCCGTCATGACATATGAATGTATAATTGAAACAATATAGAGGCACACGTACATGGATAATACAATGAGAACTCAATATCTAAGAAAATAACCTCAAACTGCATTCATGTCCAGAACTGTACTAGCTGAAAAAATGTAAATATAGATCTTGGCACAAACCTCAGAGTTGGCAATGTCATGAAAGGAGCAGGACCCATCGTCATGAGCTAGAAGAACTGACTCTCCCTCTGATACAAACCAGCCTCCTGTCGAAGGTTTGAGGCCTACCACATTCAGTTGATGGACATTAGTCTCATCCATCTCCTCACCGATTACAGTAGTTGGTCTGTTTTCTACATCATCAAATTCTTCCAGTTTTTCATCAGCTGTAAGAGCAAATGTATCTTCATCTTTGTTATCAAACATCTTTGAAGAGTCTTCTGATTGAGCCGCTTCAACACCATCCACATCTTGAACTTCAAGAAGCTCTGATCCTGCTGTTCCACTTCTTTCACCAGACTTCTTTTCTTTACTTAGCGAAGCTAAAAACTCTAATTCTACTGGATTAGCCTCAGCAGAGATAGGAAATCTCTCATCTACCTTCCCCTTGTCACAAGATCCCACAGCACTAAAGTTGCCATCGTGACTTTGAGAAGTTACTGACGTAACTTTCAACGATGTCCTATTTCTTAGCAACTTCTGATGAGGGAAAAGCCTTGCTTCAAGCTCCTCGTTGTTCAACCCTTTAACCAGAATCTTAGCCTCATCCAATCTTTCGCTTTCATTCTTGTCAACAACCTTGCTCTCTAACTTATCTTTCACATCTACCTTGGAGGAATCGTCAACAACTTGTACCATCGCCTGCTCTATCCCAGAAATCTTCTCTTGTATATCTGAAAGGACAACCTTGGAAGCATCAGGGTTGTTCATATCCAAGATCTCCTTGGTTCTCTTGATATCAGAAGCTATCCTCTTCACTTTCCCTTCTAAGAAAGCAAGCTTCTCGTGCAGCCTGCTTGAATAGCCATCAGTAACCTTATTTCTTGTTCCGTCTTCCACCAGGCTCTTCTCTTTCCGGTTCTCTGAAACCCTAACTTTGCCAGCTGATTTATGACCAGATCCTCTCACACGATCAAATTTGGAATCCGAATCCGATTTATCTACCCCGAACTTATCGAGTTTGAGGATACTTTCAGTAGCCTTTAAATCGGGATTCAACTTATCTCTAGCATTACCCTCGTTTTTCTTAATTGGACCCAAGCCTACAATACTCTCCGCATTTCGATTGGATTCCAAATCACGCCCTCCATCTTCTGTTCTCAAATTCTTTCCTTCCCATGTCGCTCTTTTCTTCGCCAGTCCAGCGCTAAATCCGCTGTTCTCCTTATCATCTCTGACAAACCTAGTCCCGCTCTTTTTCCCTCTCGACACTGAACGATTATCCGATTCCCCTTTCGGAAACCTAGAATCTCTCAAAACCCTAATGAAATCAGAAGGACTCTGGCTCCTACCTCTGGGGACTGATGAAGTGGACCGCCGAGCCCGCACCTCACTCCCCTCGCCCTTGGATGGTACCGCTGAGGCTGCAGCGGCGGCGGCGGCCTTGTCGACTCGTGGCACCTGTTTAATCGCAGGCCGCTGAACTCGGGAACCGAGCCTGGGATTCTCTTTAGCAGAAGATGAACACCTGAAGGTGGGACTAGGGTTTCTGTCGGAGGACGAAACTGGAGTGAGGGTTTTGAGGGATTTCTGAGAGGTGGCGGTTTTGGGTGCAGAGGCGACGTCTCGGTCTCTTAGACGGCGAGTTGATGGGGCTGACATTGGGAGGGTGAAATGGTGAGAATCAGAAGAAAGAAAGAGAAATGGAATGGGTTGATCTTGAGACTGGGGAAGAAAACCTTTTAGGGGGTTACGAAAGGAAATGGAATGGCGGAAGGAAGAGGAGATTGCTCTGTATTGAATTGAAGATGGTAAAGTGAGAAACTGAGAATTGAGCTCGGGCGGGAGATGTACTGAATTTCAACTTTTTTCAAAAATTTTGAGGTTTTTTTAATATATTAACTATTTACACGCGTATTTGTTTGCTTGTTTTTTCTTCAGAATATAAGGAAACTCATTTAAATAATTGGCAATGTTTGAAATGAGACGACTCATTCAATATTGATGCTGATATTTGTCAATCAAGTTAAAAGACAAACCCTGTTGCACTAGACTGTGGTATCTTGAAAAGATTCTTGTCAACATTCTTGCGCAAATATGTCAACAATCATACGCAAATATGTTTTTTTTTTGGATGAATAGGTTGCTTCATTCCAAAAGTAGGGTGATCAAAGATCAAAAACCCAAAAGTTATGTATACAATCAAAACTCAAAAACCAAAGGGTAACTCTATCAAAACTGAAGAGAAAAGCCACTGGAACTAACAGCAGCAGAAAATGCTGAGTTACCAAGAGAGAAATAAGCTATCTCCCGCAAAATGTCCCGAATGATATCCGACGCTGATCTAGGCATAGCTCCATGAGCACATCCACATCGCTCTCGCCAAATATGACCAATAACTGAACTCCAAACCGCTCGACAAATCACCCCCTTCGGAGTCTTAGAGCTGGCAGCAAGACAAAAAGCACTGAAAAGCACATCCATATCACCAGATTGGACAGCAAGAACACGACCAAAGATAAACGAGCAAATCTCAAAAGAATAGCTACATAAGAAGAATAGATGAGAATGTGATTCAGCAACTCCAGTCTTGCAAAGTACACAGTCTGGAGGAGCCGGAATCCCCCATTTGATCAATCTATCTCTTGTTGTGAGCCGACCCTGAATTACCAACCATGATAAGAAGCTATTGCGAGGAATCGAACCAAATCCCCAAATCAAGCTGTACCAGGGAACAATAGGCCGAGTATCCCGAATAGATTTCCAAATGACTGCTAACGGTAGTTTATCATATGGAATGGTATCCCAGCACAATTCAGAATCAGAATGGGAGAAATGAGAAAGGAATGCAGTCCTGTGTTTCAACAGACGCCTCCATACCCAAGAACCTGTACCCGTAGAAAGAGTAGCAAGATCCCTCCCTTTGATTAATTACATTTCCCTCCCAAGAACCTAGTCCTTTGCTTCGCCATGGTTAACACATCTTCTAATTATCCCATCGGAGCCAACTCGAAACACAAAGGGATCGTCCCAAAAGTAATGCTTCAAATCCGCAAAGAACTTCCTTTTGTCTTGAGTGGAGAGGCCCTCCTTCAAATATCCACTAGCAAGATAGTTAGCTAAATCCGCAAACCAAGGCTCCTCGAACTCCATTGTCGCCAAAGCGAATAATAGCTCATCGGGAAAGTTGTCGTTGATTTCCGCATTACCATTGTGTACCAGTTCAGCTTCTTTCAAACGAGACAAGTGATCGGCGGCTACATTCTCGGATCCCTTCTTATCCCGAATTTCGATGTCAAACTCTTGTAACAAAAGAACCCAACGAATCAATCTTGGTTTAGCATCGGTCTTGGATAGGAGGTACCTCAAAGCTTGGTGGTCCGTGAAGACAATAGTATGAGAAAGCACCAAATAGGACCTAAACTTATCAAAGGCAAACACTATAGCCAAGAGCTCCTTCTCCGTGGTTGTATAGTTCCTTTGAGCTTCATTGAGAGTCTTACTTGCATAGTATATCGGATGGAATCTCTTGTCAATTCGTTGGCCTAGAACCGCTCCAATAGCGTAATCACTAGCATCGCACATCAATTCAAATGACTTGGACCAATCCGGAGCAATGAGTATAGGAGCATTTGTGAGTTTACCCTTTAGGAGCTCAAAGGCGTCCAAGCATTCTTCATCAAATCAAAATTCCACATCCTTCTCGAGAAGCCAAGTCATAGGGGTAGTAATCTTGGAAAAATCCTTAATGAAACGCCTATAGAAACCGGCATGCCCCAAAAAACTTCTCACGGCCTTCACGGAAGAAGGTGGGGGGAGTTGAGAGATGGTCTCTTGCTTCGCTTTATCAACTTCAATGCCTCTCCTAGAGATCTTGTGACCAAGAACAATCCCCTCATTGACCATGAAATGGCACTTCTCCCAACTTAGTGCGAGATTGGTCTCTTCACAACGGTGCAACACCTTCTCGAGATTCCTCAAACAAAGATCAAATGAATCCCCAAATACCGAGAAATCATCCATGAACACCTCCATGATGTCTTCCACAAAATCATCAAAGATAGCAAGCATGCATCGTTGGAAGGTAGCGGGAGCATTGCACAATCCAAATGGAATTCGGCGATAAGCAAACGTACCAAAAGGGCATGTGAATGTGTCTTCTCAATATCCTCCGGAGCAATCGATATTTGGAAGTATCCGGACATGCCATCCAAGAAACAATAGTACTCGTGCCCGGAGAGACGCTCGAGCATTTGATCCATGAAAGGTAGAGGAAAATGATCCTTCCTAGTGGCCTCATTGAGTCGACGATAATCTATGCATACACGCCATCCGGTGATCGTCCTTGTTGGGATAAGCTCATCCTTGTCATTAGCTACCACCGTGATCCCTCCTTTCTTGGGAACAACTTGCACGGGGCTAACCCAAGGACTATCCGAGATAGGAAAGATAATCCCCGCATCCATGAGCTTTATAACTTCTCTCTTCACAACCTCTTTCATGTTAGGATTCAATCTTCTTTGAGGTTGCACAACCGGCTTAAAATCTTCCTCCATGAGGATCCGATGTGAGCAAAATGTGGGACTTATACCTCGAATATCCGAGATGCTCCATGCAATAGCTCTCATGTACTTCTTGAGGAGCTCCACTAGACGGTCCTTTTGCTCGGGTAGAAGCTTAGCATTGATGATGACCGGTAGCTTAGAGTTTGGCATGAGAAAAGCATACTCCAAATGTGCGGGAAGAGGCTTGAGCTCAAGAGTAGGTGGTTCTTCATAAGAGGTCTTCACCCTTTCCACCTTTGGGAGAGCAACAAAAACTGTCTCACTCTCCAACTTGTCTCTCCCTTCATCAAGGTAAGCCACCTGAGCTTTTAACTCTGGGATGTCTAAATGTTCCTGCACATTCATTCTAAGGCAAACATCCAAAGAATCTCGACACACGAAGTTAGAAATACTACACACACTAGCCGAAGCGATAGTATCACACGAGTATTCTAAATCATCTTGTGCGTGAGCAAACTTCATGCCATCGGCTATGCAAAACGTAACACTCTCTTGTCCTACTCTCAATGTCAATTTCCCATTATGCACATCAATTAAAGCACGAGAAGTGGCAAGGAATGGTCTACCAAATATCAATGAGACATCAACATCATCGGTATCAATGACCGCAAAATCAACTAGGAACACAAAAGGACCTACTTTAACTAGCACATCATCAACAATTCCCCTAGGACTCTTGGTCGACTTGTCCGCAAGTTGAATGTACATACGAGTAGGACGAAGATTAGACAACCCTAGTTTCTCAAATATGCAATAAGGCATGACATTGATACTAGCACCTAGATCCGTAAGACCATTAGCCAAAGAGGTATTACCTATAGCGCAAGGGATAGTAAAAGTACCTGGATCCTTAAGCTTTTCCGGTGGACTCTTGAAGAGAACGGCGGAACATTCCTGATTGAGGTGGACTAGAGGTGTCTCCGGTAGCTTCCTCTTGTTGGTGTAGAGTTCCTTCATGAATTTAGCATATTGAGGCATCATAGTCATAGCTTCGGGAAACGGAAGAGAGAACTGCATTTGACTAAGCCGCTCCACAAACTTCTTAAAAACCTTATCAAGGCCATCCTTACTCACTCGAGAGGGGTATGGGAGCTTAGGCTTGTATGGAGGTACAACCGATGCGGGAGGAGAGACCGGTGGTGTACTCGATGTAGCCTTACTAGGTTCCTTAGCAACCTTAGTATTCACATTATCCGAAGGAGGTTCGACTTCAACCTCAACTTCATCCGACGGATCTTTAGTATCATCATCATCGATTATTGGATTAGGAGCTTGTACCTTTTGGGAGACACTTGGGGAAGAGGTTGTATCTTGCAAAGGTTTCCCGCTTCTCAATGTCACTACCTTGCAATGCTCCGGGCCCTTGGGGTTGACCTCGGTGTTGGAAGGTAAAGTGCCTGAGGGTCGCTCCGAGAGTGCCTTAGAAATATGTCCCAATTGGTTCTCCAAATTGGCAATTGAAGCTTGTTGATTCTTGATGAGTTGGATCATTGCCGCATTGGTGTCTTCTTGAGAAATCGAAGAACCACCCTCCTTGTTTTGAGGAGGCTTGTTGAAACCGGGTGGTCCTTCACCTCTATGGTTGTACATTCCCGGTGGGGTAGGACCTTGGGAACCTTGACTTGGATGTCCACTTTGATTCCATTGATTTCCTCCTTGGTGGCCTTGACTACCTTGGTTTAGGTTACTTCCTTGAGACCATTGGTTGCCTTGGTGCCCTCTATAACCTTGATAACCTCCTTGATTTCCTTGGTTGTAACCCTTACTATAACCACTACCTTGACTCCCTTGGCCTTGGTAACCTTGGTTAGACTTGTTGTACCAAGGTCGGTTATAGTTACCTTGGGGGCTGAAATTACCATGAAATCCTTGACCTTGTGCGAAACTCACCTCCTCATAGTCGCCTTGGCCAAGCTCAGGAGTGGTGGAAGGATAAGCACTAACATCGTGACCTTGACCCCCACAACATTCACAACAATATATAGAAGCCACTGGAGGGTTACCCACATGAGATGATTGAACCTTGGAGGGATGCTTAGGCATGCTTAGGTTACTTACTTGGGATGCCATAGCATCGATCTTAGACATGAGGAGCGCAAACATAGGGTCATCTTCATCTCGAGGTCCCGGTAACTTATGCTTCTTCCCATAGGTAGATGAATCCTTTGATGCATCAACACTTATAGCTCTAGAGTCATAGTGCGTGTCGCTTCCATACTTAGAGCTTGGAGGTTGTTGTCGAGACCAACTCCTTGTCTTGTTGGCCATCTCCGCAAAGAGTTCTAGAGCATCCTCGGAGTGAGCGTCCTTAGATCACCTCCGGCGGCTTGGTTGATCATCCTTGTATTCTCAAAGTCAAGGGACCTAGCAAAGATATCCGCCAAGCTCCATTCGGCGAAGTTGTGATGAGGACAAGACCGAAGAAGGGCTTGGAACCTATTCCAAGTCTCATGGAAGAGCTCTCCCTTGTGTTGTGTGAAGTGGTTGATTCGATCCCGGATTGCATCCGTCATATAAGGAGGAAAGAACTCCTCAAGGAAGGCTTCGGCTAGTCCCTCCCATGTAGTGAATGTTCTACTAGGTTGGTTCTCCAACCAAGACTTGGCTCTACCTTTGAGTGAGAAGGGGAAGAGTCGGAGTCGTACACAATCCGGGTGAACTTGATCGTTCTTCACCGTATCGCATATCTCAAGGAAGTCCTTCAAGTGTCTAGATGGGCACTCTCCATCTATACCGTTGAACACCACTCCGTTCTGCACCATCTGAATCATGTTAGGCTTCAACTCGAAGTTCCTTGCATTTACCGGTCTTCGCACGATACTCGAGGCTACCCCTTCGAGGGTTGGGCGAGCATAATCGGCTAGTGTGCGCCTCGCACCTCTTTGCGATTGATCATCTTCATTAGTGTGATGTGAATGTACCGATTGGTCATCGTCATCTCCGTGTTGAGACATAGTGTGATGTGAGATGTGGTCAACTTCTTGTTCTTCAACTGTAGGAGGTGGGGGAGTAGTCCGTGGTTCGAGCACTTATTCTAGTCCTTGGAGTCGTGTTTGAAGACGAGCTGAACGCCTCATGCACTAATCCAAATCCCTTGCAAACAAGCACAACAAACACACCCGAGTAATACAACAATGCGGGATAACAAAGTAAACAAAGAGTAACAAGGAAGCAAAAAGGAAAACGGAAGGAAGTGTAAAGATCGGTTCACTAATAATTGCTTTCTTAGGAATGAGAGGTCCCCGGCAACGGCGCCAAAAACTTGATAAGGAATTTATCAAGGTCGTATTCCTCAGGGTTCCCTCATAGGCTAATACTCACAACGTTCGTAAACGGTCCATACATTTAAATTGAAGTTTGGTTTTGAAAGGAGACAAGTTAAAAACATAAGCAAACAAGGTAAAATTGACAAGTGAAAATTGAGGATCAAACAAGAGAAAGGAGTTTAGTCTAGCAAGGGGTTTCTTCAAGCTCAAGGTTCATGAAAGCTGGATTGATTCTCAAGCAACGATGTGTAATTAATGACCATGCATCTCACTCAAGTAGAATCAATGAACTCTCGCACAATTGACTCTCTATTCCTAGACCAAATGCACCATGCTCTCGCTATGTGAACAAAGGGAATGGAATGTTTTAAACTAGCTCAATGAAATGCTTGGAACTTGAATTCTATGCTAACAATCATCTAGCACAAGGTAATGATGCAAGACACTCTCATGTCAATCACATAACACTAGTCTAGCAATCACAAGGGTCTTTCAACCTTCAAATGAAAGAAAACTAAATGCACCCCAAGTGTTTGATAAAATGACAACAAGGAAAACAAGCTCAAAATGGTTGTAACTTGATAATCCAATCTCTCAAATCATCCAATTACAATCCTACAACCTTAGATCAACATCAATCAATCATTCTCATGAATTGAAAGACATAACAATACCAAAAGAACAAGTCAAGTTCTAATGGCTACAAAGTACAAGGTCTAGGATCATCATCTTACACAAATGGCTATAAGAACATCAATCCAAACAATCAATCACCTATCCTAGCTTGATCCATCCCTCACTAAACTAAACCTAAGTTTAGCCTAGCTTAACCATGGAGGAAACCTGAAATTTAGGAGAGGAGATCATCCTTGCTTCCATGGAGGTTCTTCTCACTTTGCTCTTCAAGCTCCAATCCAAGGGTGGAAGGCTTCACTTAGATCTTCAAGTTGATCAACAATTGAGGGAGGTTGGTGTGTGTGTTTGAGGGAGAGGAGATGATGGAGTTGATGATGAAAAATTGAGAGAGAGAGGGCAATCGGCGATGGTGTTGTGTAAAATAATGAATTCCTTCCCCTAACTTTCGTCCGCTCCTCTTTATATAGCCGGCTGAAAAGACCTGGAATTTTCGGCGAAAATCACATATAATTTTCGCCGAAACTGTCTTTGAAAACACGGCTTGACATTCCTTCATAGATTTTCGGCGAAAACATAGAATGATTTCGCCGAAAATGTTGTCAAAGAGCAAAGGCCATCCGTCTGGTTCGAGTTTTCGGTCCGAGGACTTGAAGGCTTCGCCGAAAGCTTCTTCTTCGGCGAAACTATATGATAGTTTCGCCGAAACTGTCTTCAGCTGAAAATCATATTTTCTTCGATTTTGCCACGTCCACACCCAAGTAATACAACAATGCGGGATAACAAAGTAAATAAAGAGTAACAAGGAAGCAAAAAGGAAAACGGAAGGAAGTGTAAAGATCGGTTCACTAATAATTGCTTTCTTAGGATTGAGAAAGGTCCCCGGCAACGGCGCCAAAAACTTGATGCGCGAGATTTAACTCACAACAATCAAGGTCGTATTCCACGAGGGCTCTCTCAAAAGCTCGTACTCACACGGTTCATGGACGGTCTATTCATTTAAAAAGAGTTTTGGTTTGAAATAAGAGCAATTAAAAACATAAAAGAAACTAACAAGAAAGCAAATGAAAAGGGTGCAATCAAAGGTAAAGGAGGTTAACTTGGAAAGATAGGTTCATCATGCTCAAGAGGTATAAATGCACAAACAAGCCAAACATGATCGAGGATGCAATCGAATGACCACGCAAATCCCTTCTATAGACTCAATGCACTCTCGTCGCACCAAATCCTATCCTATAACCACTCAACCTAGGCTCTCGCTCTCAAGCTAAGTGACTAAGGATGCATTAAAGGTGTTTGATGAAATGCCAAGCTACAAAACCCTCTCCTATGACTCTATGACCACTAGGCTAGACACCACACTCTCATGTCAATGTGCTAACACTAAGAGAATCATCAAAAGACTAATCAAAGTTCAATTGAATGAAAAACCTAATGCACGCCAAGTGTTCGATAAAATGCACAAGTGAGAAATCATGCAACCATGGTTGAATTGAGATGATCTAATCTCTTAGAACACACTCCCTTCAATCCCTAGACCTACAATCCATGTAATCCAAGCACTCTCATGCATTACATTACAAAAGATAGACCAATCAAGCCATAGCCATCAATGGAATTAACAACAAGTCATAGAGACCATCCTCATACAATCCAAGAACAATCATAACATGTTTGTACAATTCACCTCTATCCTAGCACAACCATCTATCAAACCAAGAAAACCTAGGAAATCAGCCACACATGGCCAAGGGTACACAAGAGAAAGAAAGAGAGATGGTCACCAAGGGTTCCATGGCAATCCTCTTCTTGCAAGCTCCTCTCCCCAAGGTTGTGGGCTTCAATCCAAGCTCCTTACTCCAATTTGCACCTTGCTCTAGGGTTGATGATGGATTGATTGAATGAAGGAGTTGTTGGAAAAGTTGAGAGGAAAAAGGGTTTTGATCGGCGAGTGTAATATATGATATGTAATGTTCTCCCTTTAATTCGCCCCTTTCACCTTTATATAGCCGCTGGACTTTACCCATCATTTTCGGCGAAAACATAGAATGGTTTCGCCGAAACCATCTTCAAGTTTCGGCGAAAACAAAGAATGGTTTCGCCGAAACCATCTTCAATGCACAAAGTCCTTTTCTCTGCCTAGGATTTTCGGACCGAAGACTTGAAAATCTCGCCGAAACTACCTCTTTGGCGAAAATCCCATGATGGTTTCGCCGAAACCGTCTTCAGCTTAAAGTGTATTTTCTCCAATCTTGCATCGGCCATATCTCCTCCGTCCTAGCTCCGATTGACCTCCCGTTTGATCCTACGTGCTCCTTGTCACCAGTACTACAATGCCAAGGCCTGAAAATACAAAGAAAACAGTTCCAATAGACAAGAAATGGTCTCAAAGTAGCAACCGGACAACAAATGGACACTTAGCACAAAACTTCGATAAAAGCATATTAAGCATGGCATTTAAGGATCAAACACGAGCATTTCATAGGTCAATGATTAGCTAAAAATGCACCAAATAAAGTCACATCAAATTCCCCTACGACTAAGCTTTGCTTGTCCTCAAGCAAATGAATTAGAGAACATCCAAGTTCATACATGACAAGATCGGTCCATTGAGATTCAAGCAACAACAATTCGGCTTAAAACTGTTCCACGAACAAACTAAACCTACACATGCAAGAACGTCAACCAAACAAATCTAGACCTCACTATTTTCTGCACACTTCAAGCAGTGGTTGATTGGGACACAGCAAAACCGACCACGACAACACCAATTCTAATCAAAAGGACTATTTTTTTGAAAGTGATGAGTGATCATGATGTGGCTATCGACTCGACTTCATCCGCTTCTAGATCCGCACTTTACAAACTCTGGCTAGGATCAAGGGCTACATTTGAGAACTCTTTTTCTTTCTTTTCTTTTCTTTTCATTTCCATTTTTATCTTTTTTTTTTCTTTTTTTTTTCTTACTGCATACTAGTGCTCGATTCAACACTTCACTTAGGTGTTGAACCTGCCTAGCTCACAGCCTTTGCCCTTTTTGCTAGTGCTCAACCCGACACTTCACTTAGGTGCCGAGCTTGCCTAGCTTTTCTTTTGAGCATTTTCTCTCTTTTTTTTTTCTTTTCTTCACAATTTAGCCACTTGATCCTTAGCCCCTTACAACTTCCACACAAGATTTCGAATTGGATTCCGTCTAATCTCAAGCCACAATCACGAAGGACCAAAAAGGGTAAAGAAAGACATGGAAAAGGGGTGAAAATGTTGATTGCCTTCATCATCTTAGACCGGTGTTATCGAGCGGTACAAAAACACGTATCAACCCATCAACCAACACACAAGAGTGATAAAATCTCTGTTCTGGCCTAGACTCAATTTGATATTAGCGCTAAACATGCTGGTTACAGGTTCTAAGTGGAACAATCTAAACGTCATTATGAAAACTTGAAGCCAATCAAACACCAAAAGTCAAGAACCGAATGATTCTAAAGTAGAGGGAATCGACATCCAATTAAGATCATGCAGATCAAGCAAATCATAGCATCTCTACCACAAATAATCACACCAAAACTCAAACTCCCCTACGATTAACATGAGCATTGTCCTCAATGATCAAGAGAGAGAGGGTAAGGTGGAACGAAGTTACTGCGTTGGTAGAGAGGAGCATAGGACGTAATAGAGGTGAAAAAGTTCCATGATGATCCTTGGTGAAGAGTGATCCCACTTGCTTGTCAAACCTTATTCAAAAACTAAAACAACACAAAAACCTCAAAGAACAATTAATAAGCGAGAAATTAAAGATAACATGGGGTGCCTCCCAAGAAGCGCTTGGTTACCGTCTTAAGCTCGACGATACCTGCGTTATGGTGTCCAACTTAGTACCTCCTTGATGTCAAGTAGCTTCTTCCATGATGAAGATTGAGCTCCAAGTAGCATCTTGGAGGAATGGTAGACTAGCCAATGCACATTGATGCTTGTATAGCACTTGAGACCTTGGGGTGGCTTGCTACCTTTGAGTGTCGAAGCTTGAGGAAGAAAGTATGGTAGGGAGCCTCCATTTAGATCCATCGTCTCCAAGTTGGTGATGCCACTCGAAGAGTCTTCCGGTTCAAATATAGGCGGCTCCTCTTCCATTATCACCTTAGGGGAGGTTATGAAGCTTGTGTCCGTCTCTTGACACAAGTACTTCATGATCAAGCAAGAGGATTGAAGAGTACTCACAACCTTTGGTGGGACCACAAGAGGGTGGTGTTGATCACTCTCGTGCTCCACTCTCGGTGCCACCTCTTCTTGAAGAGTCTTCAAATCATCTCTCACTACCTCTAAAGTGTCATCATCCTCAAGTCTCCTTGGTTCTTCATACCCCACATCATCGTTACTCGGCATTTCCATGGGAAAAACATGCTCTTCAATTCCCTCCACTACCAATTCTTCTTCCGTGTCAAGCTCCTCGGATTCACAAGTGTCATCTTCATCATCATAAGCGTACTCCACCCCCTTGGGCTGATTCTCATTCTCTAGAGCTTCCATGAATAGATTCATACTTTGAGTCAAGTGATTGAGCCGAACCGCATTGTCGTCCGCAATCTTCAAGAACTCATCTAGCATGGATGGAGAGGGAGAGTGTTGCTCCACCTTATGGGGTTGATGTTCATTTTCAAGCATCCCATTGATGTGCGCCATGCTTTGAGCTAAGCGATTAAGTTGATTCGCATTATCTTCCGCAATCTTCAAAGCTTCCTCAAGTGTGGGAAGAGGTGGAGGAGGTTCCTCATAGCTTACGAACTCCTCTTGAGGGCGCTCACTTTCTCTAACCATCTTAAAGAGCTCCTCTAGCATGGAAGACGGTGGAGAATGTTGTTCATGACTTGTGAAATCTTCTTGATAGTACTCCGGAAACACTTGATGGTAGGGTGGGGATGGATAGGGACATTGCTCATTCCACATGGGTGTTGAAGCTTGTTGATCTTGACCCCACCATTGGCTATCTCCCTCACAAGTTCCTTGGTAGTAGTTGGATGGAGTAGGATGACCATAGTATGGGTTAGGAGATGGATTCCACCTTGATAGGTACCATAACCATTACCTTCATTCCATGAGTTCATCTTACTTGCAACCTTGCTCCCATGAACTAAGTGAGGTAGAGAATGAATTGGTAGATAAGGAACCTACAAACACGCACAACAAACACAACCAAGTAGTACAACAATGCGGGATAACAAAACCACAAAAATAACTACAAAAACAAATAACAAAGAAGCAAAACTAAAATGGAAGGAAGTGAATAGAACGGTCCACTACTAAATGCTTTCAAAGGATTGAGAAAGGTCCCCGGCAACGGCGCCAAAAACTTGATGGGCGAGATTTAACTCACAACAATCAAGGTCGTATTCCACGAGGGCTCTCTCAAAAGCTCGTACTCACACGGTTCATGGACGGTCTATTCATTTAAAAAGAGTTTTGGTATGAAATAGGAGCAATTAAAAACATAAAAGAAACTAACAAGAAAGCAAATGAAAAGGGTGCAAATCAAAGGTAAAGGAGGTTAACTTGGAAAGATAGGTTCATCATGCTCAAGAGGTATAAATGCACAAACAAGCCAAACATGATCGAGGATGCAATCGAATGACCACGCAAATCCCTTCTATAGACTCAATGCACTCTCGTCGCACCAAATTCCTATCCTATAACCACTCAACCTAGGCTCTCGCTCTCAAGCTAAGTGACTAAGGATGCATTAAAGGTGTTTGATGAAATGCCAAGCTACAAAACCCTCTCCTATGACTCTATGACCACTAGGCTAGACACCACACTCTCATGTCAATGTCCTAACACTAAGAGAATCATCAAAAGACTAATCAAAGTTCAATTGAATGAAAAACCTAATGCACGCCAAGTGTTCGATAAAATGCACAAGTGAGAAATCATGCAACCGTGGTTGAATTGAGATGATCTAATCTCTTAGAACACACTCCTTCAATCCCTAGACCTACAATCCATGTAATCCAAGCACTCTCATGCATTACATTACAAAAGATAGACCAATCAAGCCATAGCCATCAATGGAATTAACAACAAGTCATAGAGACCATCCTCATACAATCCAAGAACAATCATAGCATGTTTGTACAATTCACCTATCCTAGCACAACCATCTATCAAACCAAGAAAACCTAGGAAATCAGCCACACATGGCCAAGGGTACACAAGAGAAAGAAAGAGAGATGGTCACCAAGGGTTCCATGGCAATCCTCTTCTTGCAAGCTCCTCTCCCCAAGGTTGTGGGCTTCAATCCAAGCTCCTTACTCCAATTTGCACCTTGCTCTAGGGTTGATGATGGATTGATTGAATGGAGGAGTTGTTGGAAAAGTTGAGAGGAAAAAGGGTTTTGATCGGCGAGTGTAATATATGATATGTAATGTTCTCCCTTTAATTCGCCCCTTTCACCTTTATATAGCCGCTGGACTTTACCCATCATTTTCGGCGAAAACATAGAATGGTTTCGCCGAAACCATCTTCAAGTTTCGGCGAAAACAAAGAATGGTTTCGCCGAAACCATCTTCAATGCACAAAGTCCTTTTCTCTGCCTAGGATTTTCGGACCGGAGACTTGAAAATCTCGCCGAAACTACCTCTTTGGCGAAAATCCCATGATGGTTTCGCCGAAACCGTCTTCAGCTTAAAGTGTATTTTCTCCAATCTTGCATCGGCCATATCTCCTCCGTCCTAGCTCCGATTGCCCTCCCGTTTGATCCTACGTGCTCCTTGTCACCAGTACTACAATGCCAAGGCCTGAAAATACAAAGAAAACAGTTCCAATAGACAAGGAAATGGTCTCAAAGTAGCAACCGGACAACAAATGGACACTTAGCACAAAACTTCGATAAAAGCATATTAAGCATGGCATTTAAGGATCAAACACGAGCATTTCATAGGTCAATGATAAGCTAAAAATGCACCAAATAAAGTCACATCAAAATTATTGTAAACATTTCCTACGCAAATATGTTAACTTATTGTAATCAAAATTAATTACATTTCCTATTTAGAAAAGCTAATTTCATTAATTGAATATCAATTTCAAGGCTAATGCTTTGCTGAGTGATGCTCGTAACCGGTTACGCTAACGTTAAGACATGGTTGCGTATGATTGGTCCAGAAAAATAATGCACAAAAATTTTAACAAATTTCATTATACGAGCATCAATTAAGTAGAAAATAATTTATTCCTAATTTGTTAACATTGTTAACCAAATCATTAGTATATTCTGTTTTCAATTAAATTGAATGAGTGAACTTAAGTTCATCATCTTTTGCGCTTGCTATTAACTCTATTGCTATTAAACAAGGTTATATGATGGGAAAAAAACCTAGGGCCCTAGCCGTCGTCAACGGACTTGCCTCTTCCTCTTCGGTTGCACAATCATCGTCCTCATATATCAAGGTTTCTACGGTCGGTCCATGGATTTCATCTCCGCGTTTTAATGAAAATGGGTGATCGAAGATCTCAAGGAAGGAGAGTCGAAGGGATGGTGAAGAGTGGTGGTGGCTTGAGGCGGCTCTCTCTCTTCTTCAGTAGGGAGGCCTTGCTATCATTGTCATTGGGAGAGAAATTCCTCTTCATGGAGCTTTCCTAGATTCGTCGCATTTCTTCGACCTCTTCGTCACCTGTTATGTTTCTCTACACAAGGGTTTCCTCCTTCCCCTAATGGATTTGATGAGCAGCTTTGTGAGTATGGCTGTGCTGGTGGTCGTTCGATAGCGTGAAGGATAGGGTGGTGGGTCGGTGGCTATGAAAATTTTCCTCGCACTCGTCATGATCTACAGATGGGTGGAACAACTGGTTCTTTGTGGTGTGAATTGTAGTGTTTTCACGTTCTATATCGATTGACTCTGTTCTTGCTTAATTTTATTGTTGCACATACTTTTCATTACAAGTATTGTAAAGTTTTCCATGGAGATCTAACTTTAGAGATTGTACAATAGTTTGCAGAAAGGTTACAGTATAGGGGAACAAGTTTAATTCAATAAATCTTTTAAGGCTATTGTTTTGTTCAAGAGTTTGCTTTAATTTTCTCGTAGTTGATTCTTATATGGCGAGAAGAAAAATGAATGTGAAGAAAGTGAAGAAAGTCACATGAAAACTTTACAAGATGGGGACAAGTTTAATTCTTTTCAAGCTTTTCTCGTAGCTTCATTACACTATGTTCAGTATACACGGGAGAGAGAAGGCGAAGAAAGTCAAATGAATGGATAAGAGTGATAAGAGATAACAGAGTTTTATGAGGGTAACAAATAAAAATTAAGATAATAAGAGTGTTGAAAGTGATTTTTATGTATCATTTTCTCGGACCAATCACACGCTGTCGCATGTTAGCGTAATTGGGAACACCGCGTCACTGGAGTGTTCACCTCAATTTCAATCTCAAAATTTTCAATATTCTAAAATTTAAATTTTGGCTTAATATCAAGGTTTTTAGAACAAGATCGGAGGTTAAATCATTTTTTACAATAAACATTATGATTTATTCACACTTTGGGAAAACTCCTTATAGAGAAATTTGAAAATCAGTACAATTGATCTAGTTGCTAGGGAGAGAGTTAGCTCTAGCCTCTTTTGCCACCCAGTCTTCTGATCAGTTTAGAGTATGCGACACAAATGCCAAAGAGATCTCATCATGGGTTAGTTCTTAATGATAAGTAGCTATGCATAGCATTATCAAAGCCAATGCTCGAAGTCGTTTGAGAGTGTGTAAATTAGTGCAAGAGAGTCCGTTTTAATTTTTGTTCTCATATCTACAAAAAAGACAAGCATTAGTGACCAATTCTTAGTGACAACGTTCTTTTTTTGTCACTAATGTTTTTTTTTGTGACAACCAAAAGTAATCGTCGATATTATTTTGTCATTTATGTTTTACTTAGGGTTAATACACATTTTGCCTATATACCATGCAAAGTTAACAAACATGTCCATGTACTATATTTCAATCGAATCAAACCCCTCTATTATGACGATTTTATCAATCGAACCCTTCCGTTAATTTTTTCGTTCAAACTCCGTTAAGTTTGCTGATTGGGCATATACAATCATCTATTTTGCCTGCATAGCTGCTGACTAGGACTATTAAAATATTATATTTTCATTGATATACCTTTTCAATCAATATATCTTGTATTTTTTAAGAATATTTAGAATTTTAATGAAGAACATTTATATCATCACAATTCACAAATAAATATCTTAGTACTGTATAAATTTAGTCATGAGTATATATCAAACTTCTCCCACAATATATTTTATTTTAAAGCTTAGCGTAACATTTGGTCAATCATAGTTTTAGTTGTTACGTATGAGACTAGTTTTTTTTAGACGTAGAGACTATTTACTTATTTCCAAATGATAAAATAGACATATAATTTTTAGTTTAAAACCCTTCTTCCTTCTAACCCTAATAATTTTTTCTGCCGTATCAGACTTCTCCCATCTAACCGACTAACCCTAATTCTTTTCTCCCGCTGCATCAAAGTTTCAATCCTTCTACTCCTTCTCCTCTTCTCCAGTACTCATTCTACTCCAGTATTCTTCAATCTACAACATTTGATGTTTCCATTAATGTTTTTTCTTTCGTTCTCCTCGTGTATTGCTTGGTTTCTCTCTTAGCATAGCTTCCTCTCTTTAACTGCAGTTCAATGAGATCGAGGTTGATTGGCAGGGTCACAAGATTGACGTCAGCAAACCAAGGCATTATTTTGCTCGTACTTGTGAGTTCTGAAATAAGTAAAGCTATTATCAAGTTTCAGTTGATATCTTTTTCTTCGATAGAGACAGATTGAGCTCACGCACTTTACCTCTATGAATTTTTTTCCCTTATGCTTTGTGTGTGATTGTTTTAACCCTCTGAAAAAATCATATTATAAATTTGGCTTATTGCAGGTCACATTATGTCAATGATGATGCATTGGACGAGTAAGAATCTTCGGAAACAAAATTGAAAGACAATCTAGCTATATGTGAACTCCGACCGTCAACAAATACATAGATCTCATGTATAAAGTACAAGACAATAATTTATCTTATATGTATCTTCCGTGTGTATATCTTACATGGAGGAATGGTGAATTGAATTTCTTATAAATTTTGTTTGTTAGAGGATTTCTTCCAATTTTTACATATGATATATTTATATTAGTTTGGATTCTGGTTTCTATCAATTTTGTACCTAATGGCTACCTCACTAAATGAAAAATATTAAAATACCCATCATCAATTTTGTTTGTTAGACAATCTAGCTAATATATTAGTTCATATATATTCATTTAAGTAAAAGACATCAATTTCCAATCACAAATATAATTCAACGTCGTCAGCAAATAGCCAATTATATTGGTCACAAAATGTCCACATGGTAATTTGATATTAGCGAGAAACAAAATTACTTTACTGATAAACTATATCTGTCAGTAAACAAGTTATATCGACAACTCGTCAGAAAAGTATTATTTGTGGCGCTGGTTTTTTCGACGACATCCGACCAACATATGCCGTCACAAAAAAATAATTCTGACGAAACGATAGATTAGTGACAAAATCTCATTATCACTAATAATAGTCTTTTTTGTAGTTGAAGCCTCTACAACTCACATAGCAACCAGAAGAGCTTTTGTTTTCTCCACCAAGGAGGATGAACAATAGATCCAACCAGCCTTTCCATCGGACACCCATCCATGGGAGTTAATAATAACCCTCCACAAGAGAGTTTTGTACATAGGATCCATCACGAAAAATATTTTGTTGTTCAACATCAAAAGGCGGTGGACTAGGCTCCGTTGGTGGTCAAGAAAATAACCACCGACTCCCAATCTTGCATAGTCATAGTCATGTCGTTTAAAACTGAGCTAACACTCGGGGTTGCACCATTAAATACTTTCTCATTTTGTGCCTTCTAAATTTTTCACACAATTATTATGCATCTCCCCGTTTTAAACCCGATGAGGTTCTTGTAGCCCGAGTAAAGTCAGGGAAGGATGAAAAAAAAACCCCTCTGGGATACTCAAAGAAGTGTAGCCCATGTTCCAGACTTCCGCCGTGAAATCACACTTGAACATGCAATGCATAATGCTCTCGTGTTCACTTATGCAGACCGGGAAGATGGTCAAAGGTGCACACTTTCTGATCCACATGTTGGACTTTGCAGCCATAGCATTACGTTACGCTCCACAAAAACAACAGGAACTTAGTAGGAATGGCAAAATGCCACATCCAGTTCCATGCACTCACATCGACTTGCCTACGATCATCATGAAGGTGTTGAATGAGGGAGGTGCTAAGGGTATGGTATGCGGACTTAACAGAAAATACTCATTTGGATCAGGGTTCCAGACCCACTTATCATCCTTAGAGCTCGAACCAATAGGGATTTCAACAATTTCTCGAACTTCTCCCGACGTACACACTTAGGAAATCTCATCATAGTTCCACTGGTCCTTCTCTTCATTGAACCAATTAAATGTCAAGCCCCTGCCTGGTGCGGCGAGGTCAACTTGAAGTTGGGAAGGGTAGAGATCCAAGGATCCCCCCAACCCTAATTGACTCCCCATTGACCATATTCTTTTTGGCACCTCTTCTTATGACGCTCTTAGAGCGCACAAGCTGGCCCAAATCCACGAAGAGTATCTACTCTTTGAAGCTGACATGAAATCATTGTTGTGAAAGTAAATCCCTTTCAACAGTTTTTCCCAAAGTTGTTTCGGATCTTGAACCAGTCCCCAACCCATGCCTAACCATAAGGGACAAATTGAACATTTTGAAGTTCTTGAAGGCTAGTCCCCCTTCACTCTTATCCCAATGAATAAACTTCTTTGTCATCGATTCCCACCCATCCCCAAAAAAAATTCCTTGTCTCGAGTCCATTATGTTCGTGATGCCTTTGGGAAGGAGGAAACAAGACATAATATACGTGGGGATGCTCTAGTAGACAACTTTGAGGAGCGTATCCTTCCCTCCATGGGACAAGAAAATACTCTTCCAAGATTGCTCCATTTTTTCCCATTCTACCCAAGAGGAAGTTGAGCACTTCTTTATTTGATCTACCCCACTCTGATGGGACTCCTAGATAATTCCCAAATGACGTGTTGTTACTGAAGCCTAGTTGTCCTCTAATGATATGTTTTAGGTCTTCCGCGGTGTGCCTTTTGTACATTATGGTAGATTTTCTGGTTTTGATTGTTTGCCCCGTAATGTCAGCGTAGGTGTTCATCATCTTCATAATGTTCATAGCCTCCTTCGTCGAGGCATCCCCAAACAAAATGGTATCATCAGCAAATAACACATGGGTGAGCGTTGGGCATCTTTTGTTTAGTTGGATTCCTTTCAGCTCCCACCTCTCACCCCTTTGTCGATGAGGCATGAGAGGGTGGTGGTTAGTACTTAGTAGAATGAAGATAAAGGGTCACCCTGCCTAATTCCCTGAGAGGGCTGAAAAAACTCAGTTGGGCTACCGTTCACCATAACTGAGTACCTTACAGGCTAGATACATTCTCTCACCCATGCACACCGTAAGCTGTCAAAGCCCATGGCGTGGATGATAATGTCAAGCCCACTTCATTCCACCATGTTGTAGGATTTTGTAACACCCGTCCTGAATCGCCCAGGTCGAACCCATTGGTGAGACTAGGAATAAGGTGTCACAGTTTAAAGTACAATTTCAAAACCAGGAGAATTTCATTAAAACACAATAAAATAAAATAAAACAACGCTAAGCGGAAGCTTCCATAATTCAAAACCAAAACCAAGATACAATTTCAATTTCAAATTCATTACTATAAATGATTCCAAAATCCCCAAACCGTCAACTGAATAAAATACTCAAAAACATCTTCTAAGTCCTCGGTCACCGTCCTTTAGTCTTCTAGCTCAACTCCAAGCTCCAACTGCTGATCTAGCTCAGCACACCAACTACTTCAAACTGAAAAGAGAGACAAAGGGGGAATCAGTTTCCTAATGAAATTGAGTGAATCCACTAGGCTTAACTATGGGCCGAACTACCTAGGAAGCATCCCAGACTCCCACATTGGAATACAACAGTGGACCCATACTTTAGTTCATTTTAACATCCTAATAAGATAGTTCTAAGTGATTAGTCAATTCCCTCTACCTCTATTCCCATCATGCATCACCCCAACAATATCAATCAGTAATCATAACAATCCAACATCAAATAAATCAAATCGGCATGTTACTCACATCTAACATCAATCATTAAAATCCATTCACATCAACACACACACATGCATTCAAACACAATTTACAGTTTACAACTAGCAAGTTAAATTCTATGCGTGTAATTAAGGCGCCTAGGAGTTGCTTCACACCACCACTGTCGGCCACCACAGATGCACTCTCACCATGGAAAGTCCAGCGACCTTCTCCCGCAGGAGGATCTAATTCCAAATCCCTGGCACCCGGCCAAGGTGATCTACCTCATGTAGACTGGACTCAATAACAACCATTTCAAGGTGGGCAGTGTGGACTCCTACCGGTTCTATTAATTTAATTCCATTAAACACAACCACATCAATTCCCACACATCAACCATACAATTCCATTAAACCAATTCCATGTCATAGTTCTACACCACAAATCACATTGGTGCGAAAATTAACGCGCACTAGTTTTACTCACTAGATTGCTCTAGCGAGATCATTATTTCCCAAGGGTTTTCCTCTTTCTATTACTCATAAATGTGAATTAAAGCTAATCGGGTTTTTGTCGTTTGGTTTGGAATTGGTTTTATATGTTCTAATTAACTAAGAAAGTAAATTAAATTAAGCAATCAAGCAAACAAACAAGTTGGAGCTTCAAATAATGACTAAGGCGTTTGTCCAGACTCGATCCGCTCTAGCTCGATTTAAACGGATGATGCAATGCAACTTCGATTTCAACAGACTTAATGACTCGACATTTCCTTTGGCAATCTCTACTCCATGGTCAGGACGCAGAGAACTATCCTATCGAACCTACAAGTTCCTACGTCAAGATAACTCGCAAATTGTCAAGAATGCACGAAGAACGACGAAATGTCATAAAGTAATGCAAAGAGACTGATTTCACCGGCAAATTTCAATGACCTCCTAGACCCTAGAATGACTCACGTCCATGGTCAGAACCGCGAAATCAAAGATGAAACGAATTCTATGATATGGTCAATCTGCGAATTTTAGAGCTTCAAATTAGGGTTAGAGAAAATCTTATCTAAGTCTGAATTAACCTCAATTAGCATTAACGGGTTAGAAACCCGACATCATCCATACAAAATCTCACTAAAACTTCATCTAATCTGAACAAACCTAAAGAGTTTAGCCAGACATAGCAAAAGAAGAAATCAGAGAAACAAGAGAAGAGAAAACTAAAGAAGAAAACATCTTACTCAGAGAAATCCTAATCCTGACGACTCAAGAAATCTACCGAGCTAACCCTTGCTTCTTCTCGCCCAATCGCGTCTTAAAAGCTCTGTCTTCTCCTCCGAGAGTGTCTGGTTCGTCTGAGAAAAAATCGAGAATTGTAGAATGTGAAGTATATCTTCTCTCTCCTCGAAATTGGGTTAAAAACCCAATTTCCGTCGAACTGTTGAAAATAGGGAAAAGTGCGCCTGGAAGCGCTTGAAAAGTGCGCCGGCACACTGTTCCCTTCAAAAGGCGCACTTTTCCTCCCAAAATAAAATTCCGACGAAAGGTATTTGCAAAGTGCGCCTGGCAGCCTTCGAAAAGTACGCCGGCGCACATTTAACCCAAAAAGGCGCACTTTCGGGGCTGTTTCCAGCTTCGAATTTCTTTCGGCATTTCCCTCCTCCTTTGTACTTCGAATTGGTCCCCGTTTGAATCGTCGAGCTCGTAGAAAGGTCCTTGATAATTTGACAACCTGAAATCTCATCAAAACAACTCGAAAAAAACATCAAACGACCCAAAAGAGGGCCAACGGGGAATAAAATACAATTTTCACAAAACTCACTCGAAAGCATCACAATTCGGTGTCAAACAGGGGAAATGTCGTTTAAATATGGTGAGATAAACGAGGTAAATCTAACGTCATCACACATACACACTTATTACGGGCGGACTACTAGCCTTACCGACCACCTCACCTGTAATAGTAAAAACAAAGGGGTAATCATGTCGCAAGGTCTAGGATTCGTCGTTCATAGGACGACCCCACATTGGCAGGGCATCCTTCTGCAACAACCATTCCACAGTTCCAATAATCACCATGTATATATAAATTGCGCAAACAAGAATTAAACTCTCATTCTAGCCACCTAGTCAACCATTCAATCAAGCAAGTCAATCATACAATCAAACAAGTCAAATCAAGCATCACATATCAGCAACCAATCATAACATCATACAATTAACCATTTCAACTCTCCAATTCGTGCATTCCTAAATTAAATAAGTCCGATTGTAATTCCTCGCATTATTACTACCTATCGACGCTAAGCCCTCACCTTAGCCTAAAATCATAATCTTATGTATGCCTCAAAATAACCGTCTCGTCGTCCCGGTTCCGTAGGTTCTGACGGTGCGTCGATCGGAGCTCTAACGAAGGAGTTATTATTGAATCTCTGAATTGACACCAAAACCCATGCCAAACAGATCCTTAGGGCCGAATTCCTAAATGAACCACAACAACACAAGAATCACCAATCAGTCACTTAACTTCCAGTAATCGCATTTTGGTCCCTAAACTTGATGAGGGTTGACCCTTGGTCACCCTTCTTCTCCGACGAGTTGCTCAACGCTAGTGAGACCTCCGGCCATCGTCGCCGCTGCTCCCATCAACTTGGAACTCCTTTCTGGGATCGTCATCCCTTCCTTAACCTCCGGCTTTGACTCTTTGCCCAGCACTGAAGCCACCATCTCCAATCGACAAGAGACCGACGCTGCTCCCCCATTCCTCTCCGTCGGTCAAACCTTTGCATCGGTCGTGACTTCCTCTCCTCATCTCCACTCCATAACCGATGGAGAAACTCGGCTCCTGATCACTCCCTTTCTCTCACGTCGTTGTCACCTTCTTTCTCGATCTACAGGCGCCAAGAACTCTCTTCTCTCTCCAACAAAGTTGGAGCTGCCAGCTGTGCCTGCTTTGCCTATGCTGCCCTATCATCTAAAATCTGGACGCCAAGAACCCTCTTTTCTCTCCAAACCAAAAGCCCAGCACTAGTCTCCTCCTTGGAACACTAACGGGCTTAAACGCCCAACCCAAACTCCCATCACCTATTCTCTTTTCTTCTTAGTCCCACTCGGGCTTCAGCCCCGTTGCTGCCTTCCTTAACCGATGGGCTCAAGGCCCGCTGCCTCCCTCTTCCTTGTTGCTGCCCCCTTTAAACCAATCCAGGACGAACAAAACCCGAGCCCAATGACCTTCCCTTCATTAATCCCTCATGCGTTGCTGCCACTAGAAACAGATGGGCCTCAACCCCATCTCTCCCTCCACTCCCAAATTGTGTTGCTGCTTTTAGTTGAAAGGAAAATGCGCAGCTGGGCCTTGAGCCCATCCCCCTTTGCTTCCAACTCCCACCAACAACATGTGAATTGGGTGAGGGTTTTGGTTTTGGTTTCGTTGTGAGATTCAATGTGCTGATTAACGGGTTACCGTCAAGTTTTTTCCAACCAACGAGGGGCTCTGACAGGGCGATCCCCTCTCGCCTTTCCTATTTATCGTTGTGTCGAATGGTCTATCATTTTTTATGAACAGGGCTGTGAATAGGAAGCTCATTTTGGGGGTTAAGTTAAGTTGAAGCATCAAAGCCTGGTGATTCACCATATTCTTTTTGTAGATAATACTGTACTTTTTGTTAAAGCTTCGGTAGAGCAGGCCACACGAATGAAAGAGGTTCTTGAATTGTATTGTAAACTCTCTGGGCAGGCTGTTAATGACTCAAAATTAGCAATAATGTTCTCAAGCAATCCTCTAGAGATACTCAAATGTATGGTCACTGATGTTTTCGGCCACAACCAGGACATCAAACTTGATAACTACCTTGGTATGCCTTTGGAGTGGGGAAGGTCGAAGGTTGATGCATTCCAATACCTTGTACGACAGATGCATGTAAAAGCTCAATCGTAGAAGAACCTCTTGTTGTCTCAAGCGGGAAGAGAGACTCTTGTATATGTTGTCCTCCAAGCAATACTAGGGTATATATTTTCATGTTTCCTTCTTCTGAAGAAAACCCTAAAGAAGATGGACGAGACTGTGGGGCGTTTTTGGTGGGAAGGTGACGGAGACAAAAAGTCAATTCATTGGGTGAGCAAAGAAAAGGTGCAAATGAGCAAGAGTCTCAGAGGACTGGGGTTTAGAAATTTTGAGTACTTCAATTGCGCCTTCCAGGCGAAGATGGGTTGGAGAGTCTTATGACAACCAGAGTCGTTGTGGTTACTCTTGTTGAAATCTCTCTATTTCCCAAAGTGTGAGTTCATGGAGGCAAAGAAAGGGTCGAGAACCTCTTGGTTGTGGTCTAGTATTCTAACAGGGAGGGATACACTTTTTAAGGGCTGTAGGAAGAGTATTGGAAATGGCCAACATACTTGGCTGAATGAGTCGTGGTGGCCGGACGCTCCCGACTTCAGATGTGATCCTCCCCCTTCAACAAATTATTTGATCAGTGAGTTTATTAGGCAGCCACAACGATTTTGGGATGGACCGAAGCTGAGGACAATTTTCTCGAAGGAGGTGTCTAAGCAAATTGAAATTATCCCGCTTGGGCCTCCCTCATTCAATGATCGGTGGATTTGGCATCCGGACACGAAGGGGAAATTCTCGGTAAGTCCTGCTACAACATTCTTGCCACAGATCGATGCCCACACCCCAGAGGTCAACTCCAAAGTAGAGATAAAGAGTGGCAGTGGCTTTGGAAGCTTTCACTCCCGTCGAAGATTTTGTTCTTCGTTTGGAAGCTTTGTCGCAATGCGTTGGCTATGAAAGAAAATCTTCTAAGAAGGATGTGTGCAACCAGTGAGATCTGCCCTTGTTGCAACACAGAGCGGGAATGTTGGCGACAACTATTGTTCCATTGTCATATACCGAGAAGATTTTGGGCAAAGCATTTCCCTAGTTTCAGTCCACCGTCGCAGGAAGAAGACTTCTTGTCTTGGTTCTCAAGAACAGTGTAGTCAAAATCGGGATTTTAACCGTAAAATCATATGATTTTACGATCTCACCTATGAGAAACGATCCTGATTTCACTACAAAATCGTGGGCCTTCAAAATCGGTGAAATCGAGATAAAAATCGTTAAAATCGTTAAATCAACGATTTTTACGATTTTATACGATTTTTGTAATTTTCCTGACTAGGCCGAAATCTCAATGGGTTGGTTCAGTTTTTTGGTTCAACCTGAGAATCTAACCCATTTTCCCAAATCCCTCTTTTCCCAAAATAACTCGCTGAACCCTAATTCTGCAAAATCAAAAGTTCGATTCTTCTACAACTCTCGGCGCTACTTCTCCTGATTCTTCTCCAACTCTCGTCGCCGGTGCTTCTCCTCGGCTGCAAGTCGCCGACGTCACTTTTGCATCGTCGACTTCCTTCTATTCGCCGCTTCATCGTCGTCCGATACTCCAATTCTTCTCCAGCTTCGTCGTCGTCCGTTCTCTGCGTCGGTGATTCTTCTTCAGCTTCGTCGTCGTCTCGTCTCTTCACCGTCGAGTCGAGACTTCCTTATCCCCTCAGTCCCTCCTTCGCCAGCCTCCCTCACCATCGAGCATCTTCCCTCAGTCGGACTCAAGGTCAGCAACATCATCTTCCTTGTCCACTGCTTCAAGTCAGACGCTAGTCCTTCTCCCCTGCTTCAAATCAGTAAGTCAACCTTCTTTGTCCTTCCTGTCGATTCCCTCCTTCCCTGCAAGCTACAAGTCTAATTAAATCATAGACTCATTCATACCTTCATCTTTCCTAGAAATTGACTCATTCATACCTTCCTCTTTTCCAGAAATTGACTCATTCATACCTTCCTCTTTCCCAGAAATTAAAGTAAGGAGGGCGGAGGCTACATCAAAGTTCAAAACTTCAGCTCACCAAACTACATCAGTTCAGTTCTTCTACGGTTCTACCGGCTTCAAGTAAGTACTCTGTCCCATTATCCCATTTCCTACGGTTCTATGGCTCTCACTTCTCACCAAAACAGTAGTTTCGTTTTCACTAAGCCATCCATGTACTCATCTCTCTGTCCATATTATTAACTCATTAATTCACTCATTTTTTTGCAGGACATGTCTTCGGGTGGTGAACGTGCTAATTCTTCTGCTTCTACATCGAAGTCAAAATAGCTGAAGAGGAAGTAAAATGCTCTTGTAAGTAGAAAAGATCCAGGTTGGGAATATGCAACAGATATTGAAGGTGATTCATGTTGGGTGTTTGAGTATTAATTGTTATAAGAGTGTATAATTAAAAGTTTATTAACATATTATATTTATTAATAAATATTTATGTATTTTTTAGTTGGGACATAAAATCTTACGATTTTACGATTCCGATTTCACCTAAGTTTTTGATTTTACGTGGAATCCGATTTTAACTACATTGCTCAAGAACGACTGAGACTCACAACAATGTCGTTCCTGTTATTGCCTTCGCAATGTGGAGTCTGTGGAAAAATCAGAATGCGGCAGTCTTTAAAGGGGTGGTTCCCACCCTTGAAAGTGTTAAGGCAAAACTCGGGTTTGAGGTTAGAATGTGGGATCTGGCCTCAGACCAACGTAATACTCCTCTGATCAGCTTGGGAACAAAATATACACCCATGGTCCATCCGCCAATTAGATTCCGGAGGAAGCTAATGTGTGATGGGTCATTCATTGACGATATGTAGAAGGCGAGAATCGTTGTTGTTATGTACAACGAGGAAGGACATGTGGTGGATGGTCAAGTTGATGCATTGTTTTGTCGAGCTGTAATTGTTGCAGAAGCGGAAGCTGTCCATAGGGCGACGAAGATGGTAAGGGACGAGATTGAACCCTGCCTCATTATCTCTGATTGTAAGGTACTCGTGGACGCAATTCTTTCCCTTGATCAAGCATGGTCGTGGGAGTGTGGAGGCATCATTGCTGCTATTTGCGAGATCCTGCAAAATGCACCAAACCTGATGGTGCGTTGGCAGAAGAGGGAGCATGTTTGGAGTGCTGATTTAATTGCTTCTATGGTTAGAGTTAATCAGTTACCTTTTGATTGGATAGCCAGATTGAACTCTATGGCCTAAGTTTATGGCTGATTTTGTATTTTGATCCGCTTTTCTTGAAGATTTATAAAATCTACAATTTTCATAAGAAAACATGGGTTGGATCAATTGGTCTGACCAACTGATTTGGCCCACCGATTTAGAACTCAAATCTAGCAATTAACATGAAATAAGATTTATTCCGTCAACGGAATAAATTATACTTGTAATTAATTAATTAAATTCGAATTAAAATCCTCAAAGTTTTACACAACAGGGTTTAACCAAGAATTTTAAGTTCTAACTGGAGACTCAGAAATGGGATGTTACAGATTTCTTCATATCTGAGTAACCATAACAATTGCACTCAAGTTTGAAAGCCAACGAGTGTCGAATCGAAAAAGGGCCTTAGTGTTAATATTTGTCGGAGTTGTATTGAGATTAAGTGGAGCGTGATCGGAGTCAATGATTGCCTCGTGGGTTAATGTTGTCTTATCGTACTCAAGTCTCCAAGATGAATTGGATAGGGCTCTATCAAGTCGTCTTTTTATCTCGTCCTCACCGACTTGATAGTTAGTCCATGTGAATGGATTACCTCGGAACTCGAGACCGAGTAAAGCGTTGTCGTTAATGAAGCTGCGAAAAGGTTCCATCGACAAGATTGAAACATGAGTACCCCCCTTTTCTCATTATTATCCGTGATAGCATTGAAGTCGCCCATGATAAGCCATGGGTGTTGCGAGTTGTGTAGGAGTTCCAATTCATCCCAGCATTCCCTTTGGGCCATAGGGTCGTTGGGTGCATGGACAAACATGCAATGAAACCCTACATCTACATCTACAAAGACATGCATAAACTGAAAATTACTAGTTATTACATTGACTTTTATTCCATTTACCCACCAGAGAGATATTCCTCTCGCCGAACCGATTGGGTCTTCATAGTGGGCATTCGCATAATCCAACTCGATCCTCTTTCCATGTAGTTCTGTTGATTTTTTTTGTCTCCATAAGGAAAAGGATCACAAGTTGATGGTTACGAGACACATCACGTAAGTTATCCATTGTAAGGGGTCACCCCGCCCCCTACAATTCCAACACATGATGATCATGGACCACTCGGTGGCTTATGGATGGCCACCGAATCCTCTAAGACGGACTCCGTCTGTTTTCCTCATCCTTCACTATTGGGTCCCAAATGCTTGTTCCTTGACCCTCCTTTGAAACCTCTTATATTCTTCTTGTTTTTCCCTGCACGGTTCTGATGGGTGGATGGTGATATCGAAAGAGAGTTGATGTTCAGGTCAATGGTAGCTTCCCTTTCAGGATCTGTGACTTTCCTCTTCTTGAAGGATATAAATCCTTCTCTCACCATGGCTTCTGCTGACCCTCCCATCTCCTAAAGCTGCGAGCTAGCTTGAAGAGGAGTCAGACGGAAAGGGTCAATGGGGCTTTCCGTTCCATGAACCCGACGGGCACTACAAGAAACTGTGCAGAGGACAGCGGCATAATTAAAGGTTAACAACGGCTATGGCCGCTGTTAAATTATTTTAACCGCGACTTAACGTCGCTGCTAAACTGGCCAATGCTAAATGAGTTTAACAGCGGCTAAAAGTGGTCGCGGTTAAACCAGATGGCCGCTGTTAATTTATAAGAGTTTAACAGCGGCCATATAACCGCTGTTAATTTATAAGAGTTTAATAGCGGACATTGGGCCGTTGTTAGATTATTTTGTCTGAAATTTTTTTTAGCCGGAGCTCCGGCCATAGAGCCAGAACTCCGGCGGCACCCATCTCCTTTACAGAAACAAAGTTCCAAAATCCAAACTCAGTCCAATCTTCATATCTTCTCAATCCTAGTTTTAACACCCTTAGTCCAACCTTTATCCAATGCTCCTCTCAACCATTCAGCAGCTCCATCCCTTCCTTACACAATCCAACACTTGCCAACCCTTCAATCACTCTCGCATACAAAGATTGAGTCGGTTTACAACCCTTCGAAACCATATACACCAGCATATCAATCGCACCATCTCAATCTGCCGCCAAACTTTGCCGCCTTCCAATCTCTCCACCACCAACACATCAATTTCCGCTTCCCTCACCAGCGCCTCTACCTCCTCCAGTCCCGCCGCCACATCAATCTCCGCACCAACCACCTCCGAGTTCAGAATTAGGGGTTTGGCGGCGATTGTGATGCCCCCGAGGGATGCAATGATGGAATTAGAGGCAGAGACGGCCAAGGGGAGGGAGAGGGGAACGTTGCGGGAGAAGGAGGCGGAGAGGGAGATGGCGAAGGGATAGAAGGAAAAAAGGAAGAAAAAAATAGAGAAGAAGAAGGGTTCTGCCGTCGCCGAGAAGAAGAAGGAAAAGGGGAGAGGAAGAATTAAGTAGAGAAGAATTAGGGTTCCACTAAAATGACAATCCGTGTGAGATAAAACTAGCCAATCAGATTGCGTTATTTAACAGCGACCATCTCGCCGCTGTTAGTGGCCGCTGCAAACTTGGCGCCGTTAAATGGCATTGTTGTTGTAGTGGGGTAATGTTCCTCGCTCCATCTTGTAAGGTTAGCCATAGAAGAGAACACCCTATTATGCTCCGAAGGGGTACGAATTATACTCCATATATCCTGAGTTTGGATTGGTTAGAAGCCTAAGAAGCTTGCCCCTAGTTGATTTAGTGTGAGGTTTGGGCCCAGAAGAAGCTCAGTCTGGCGGCTGGGCTCATATATCACTACAAAAATCCGCTTGTTTAGCGTCGGTCAGAAATGCTGGATAGCGTCGGTTGCTGACCGACGCTAAAGGATTTAGCGTCGGTCAAAAAAAGTGACGCCAAATCTACCGACGCTAAATTTTAGCGTCGGTCTCCACGCGACCGACGCTAAATCCGTATAACGAGCGACGCTAAATCCCTGACCGAATGGGTCGCTGACCAACCCAATTTTTTTTGTTTTCATTTTTTTATCCGTTTTTTATTTTCATTTTCTATTTTGTCACTCCATTTTCTATTAATGTCCAACCAGTCACTCCATTTTCCAGTTATACAATTTGGTCACTTAAATTTATTAGGTCGCCCTTTTGGTCACTACTTGTCCAATCAGTCAATCCTTGACCGATCAACGTGATGATGGTGGTGGCGGCGGCGGCGGCGGCGGCGCCGATGATGGCGACGGATGATTGGAGACTGATGGCTGGGAAGAAATAGAGAAGATGAGAAGAAGAGGAGAGGAAGAGGAAGAGGAGAAGAAGAGGAAGAGGGAAGAGGAAGGCTGGATCTGGAGATCTGGAAAAGGAAGAAGAGGAAGAGGAAGAAGAAGGTGGAGGAGGAAGAAGAAGAAAGATGGAGGAGATTTGGAAAAGGAAAAAGAAGAAAGAGGAAGAAGAAGGTGGAGGAGGAAGAAGAAAGATGGAGGAGATCTGGAAAAGGAAGAAGAAGGTGGAGAGGAAGAAGAAAGATGGAGGAGATCTGGAAAAGGAAGAAGAAGAAGAGGAAGAAGAAGAAAAATTTCATAAAAAGTTTTAGAAAAAGAGAAGAGGAAGAAGAAGAAGGATGGAGGAGGAAGAAGAAAGGAAGAAGAAGAAGGATGGTGGCGGCTGAGAGGTTTTTATATATATGTGTTTTAGCGTCGGTCGCCGACTGACGCTAAACCATGTCGGTAACCGACGCCAAAGCTGGTTAGCTTCGTTTCTAACCGAAAACCATATTTAGCGTCGGTTTTTGGTCAGTTTTAGCGTCGGTCGCTTGTCGAACGACGCTAAACCCTTGGTCAAACGCGAGTCAAGGGTTTAGCGTCGGTTTTTAATCGACCGACGCTAAACTCTTCCCCGGTAAGCGACGCTAAAGAGCTTTTTTTTGTAGTGTATGTTGAGTGGGGGGCCTCCTATGTACAAACCCTCTTCACTGAGTTGGAAACCCACATAGTCGGGTCTAGAGTTGGCAAGAAGGTTGGGTGCAAAGTAACTCGGTGTGGGGAGAGTGTTGTAGCTTTGTTGCGTTGTAACAGCTCTAGAGATCGAGGAGGTGGCGTCGTGGTTTTGAGTGGCCTATGGTCTGACCCTCTCAAAGCTAGGTGGTGGATTTAGCTGATTCAGAGACATGGGGGAGAGATGTAGGCTCGTCATCAAAACCTTGCAAGAGGTTTGTCGGGACGAGATGAGAGGACTGATGACTTTGTGGAGAGAGGTCTTGTGACATCCTATGCAAATTCCACATCGACAAAGCACGGGGAGATCCATGGGCTATGTGCAATAGTTTAACCTTAACTGACATGACGCGTTTTGGGGCGTAGTGGTGGGGGTTTGATCTTGAGAGGACAAGGTCATGAGTTCGAATCCCACCAACACCCAAAATAAATCCGTGAGGGCTTGGGCCCAAAACGGACAATATCTTGTCAGGAAAGGTTGGGATGTTAAGTGGTATTAGAGCCTTTCTCTGTCCCTCTTGAACGATGGTGGGGCAAACCTCAACGAGAACGTTGAGTCCCTGAAGGGGGTGTATGTGACATCCTAGGCAAATCCCACATCGACAAAGCACGGGGGAGATCCATGGGCTATGTGGAATAGTTCAACCTTAACTGACATGGCACGTTTTGGGGCGTAGTGATGGGATTTTGATCTTGAGAGGAGGAGGTCATGGGTTCGAATCCCACCAACACCCAAAAACAAATCCGTGAGGGCTTGGATCCAAAGCGGACAATATCTTGTCAGGAAAGGTTGGGATGTTACAGGTCTGGGAACAACATTTGTAGCGTCGGGGAGATTAGGTCTGTGGAGTTTGTTCTCGTGAATCCATCCGAGTGATAGTGCCTATTGATGCTTTGAGTTGGAGCTCTGGGAACGAAATCTTTTGTCACTAGATGAGGCGTCTGGCTCCTCCTCAGAAAATGAGTTAGAGTGCACACCCACTTTCAATGAAGGTCTGAATACCTAGAAGGAGTGCCAGGCAGCCCCCTAGACATGTCTCTTCTTTTCTCCACAAGCATTGCTCTATCAAATATCCCAATCTACAACAGGACAAACATAGGGGGATGAATTTTCTCATAATTGAATGAGATCTTGTGGATTCTTCCCTTTTTTCTTTGGTCGCTCTTCAAAAGTCATATTGAATGATTAACTACTGTATAAAGTATAGGCAAAACATAAACAGATAAATCAATAATATGTCAAGCCAACAAAAGTAACAAAGCAACTGATAAAGGAATAAAACACTAAACACTAAACAATTGACTCGGCAATTGACAAACAATTAACACTAAACAATTAACAAAACACAAACTAACTTACTGACAATTGACAAACAAAACACTAAGCACTATAAATGTTACACAAACTGACAAACAAGTTGTAAACGTGTAAAGCTTAATTGATTACAGAAAAATATAAAATTAATAGTTAATGAATTACATAGTACATACCTTAGTGGAATGCAGGGGCGGACTGTTGCTGCTGTGAATCTGTGGGCCTGCTGAGCTGCCACCTGACAGCTACTGCTGCTGCCACAGAATCAGAGGGGACCGACAGAGAGGGGAAAAGGAAAACAGTAGTACGGAACAGAGGTCAGAGGGGGAGAGATTGAGTCATTGAGAGAAGGAAAACGGAACAGTAAACTACTAAACCCTAAAAAATTGATCCAAAATTGTTAGTTTAATTTAATTTGAAACCAATTTTTACAGAAATAGTAATGAGTCTTGTCTCTTTCTATGTTAATATTGGTTAATTTTGGAAATAGATATAATTATGGGCTTCATATCTTGTTCTCATTTTACATTTTTAATTAATGGGCTATTGAGACTTGGATTTTAATTACTCAGTTTCGAAATTAAGACTAGAATTACTCAAAAATTGAGTCCAACTAATACAACACTGAGCCGATATATAATTATGCACTGAGCCGAAATCGAAATACCCAAAAAAAATTACTCGATTTACACAGTGGGGACCGAAAGAGGGGTGAGCCGGGGCTCACCCGAGCCCCCTGATTCCGCCCCTGATGGGGGGTTTGCTTTTCGTAGCTTCCTTGGCTAGCCGACCTAATCCATATCTCATCGACGCAAGGTTGGCCATGTGGATACTTGGATCTGGTGGGTCCTCCGCATATTTAATAATTGAGGGGGATAATCTGCAGGTTCTTGGATTCGCTATATACGAGAAACTCATGGGAGCGCAGTGGGTGACAAATAAGGGACTTTGTATCCTATACAAAGTCTAGTTCCAGCCGTTAGATCTCCTTCACTTTAATCTAACGGATGAAAAGTACTAATATTAAAGGGGGGAAAAATTACTGTTTTGGTAATTTATTTCTTACCATTACCGTCGCCCCCACCCCCCCCCCCCCCCCCCAAACTCCTCTCAACCACAAAATCCCTAATTCACAACTTTCTCCTGGCGGCCAGTTCTCCCGGCGTTTTTGTCTCTCCGGACGGCATTGCTTTCAGGTCAGGCGCTTGACTCGTGCAGCGGCTGTCGGCGGCGGCTCTTTCCAGAGGCGGCACTCTCCCGACGACACTTTCAAGTCTTCATCTGGTCTCTTCCTTGCCGTCGATCTCTCCCGGTGGTATTTGACGGCGACGGCGGGACTGCAGCTGCATCTTCGCCGCAGGTGAGTAAGTTGGCTATGGGTTTTGGGCGGTGAACGCCAAGTATAATCCTGATTGTGATTTATAGGGTTCATCTTCACTTTCGATTCTGATTTTTAGGTTTCGATCTCTGCCACATCCAAGGTCACCTATTGTCTAAGATTCACAAGGATTCCCTAATCCCAATTCAGTTCCTGCCACTGTTTTGTATTAGAGGTTAGTAATCAGTAGAATTGTGTTCCTGCAAAATACACGTTTTTATGAGCTTGTGATTAAGATTGAGTTTCGATACTTAGTAATAGTATGTATTCCGTACTAGTTTGCGATAAATACTAATTGTGTTTATATTAATTGGATTTGTTTGTGGCGCCGTAGGTAATCAACGATTCCACCATCCGCCGGACTCTGATTCTGACTTCCTTCGCTGCCGGTAAGCCAAGATTCGCATCCTTTTTAATTTTCTACCTTGCATGTCAGTTTAACAAGATGACCGCCTTTATCTCTGATTTCGCAGACTAAAAAACAGCGTAGAACGAAGCTCTAATTAAATTAACGAAGAAGGGTCTATAGCCGATACAGGGATTTCTGATTTCATAGGACTTCGCTTGCTTTTGGTTTTGCAATCCAGGTCAGTCATTGTTGTTTTTTAATGATTATGGTGGTTTCTAGCTCAATCATGTTCTAGGGTTCCCGAATATATAGTCAAATACATGTAGCTGAACTATACTAGTATGCTCATTGTACTATAATGTTTGATTACGGTTTGTAAAGCGATGATTTGGTTCAAACCTTTCCAGATTTTAATGATACACAAATCACAATATCTATTGTTCAATCACGAATTCATGAGTTCAGTTTTCCTGGCAGTGAACACCCTTTCTTGTTAAGTCATTTCAAGTATTCTCACTTTCTTACAAAGGAAATAGATAGTTAGAGTTAATGTGATGCAGAATACTTGTTTGACCACTATACTAGTATGCAATGTTCAAAGTGCCTCTGAAATGCTTTTATATCCCGCATACGTTTGAACATCAGTACTAGTAAATCTGTTGTACTAGTATCTGTCATGAACTAGTAAGTGCTTGAATTATATGGTTCAATGAATTATGATGATTTGATGTTGTGTCACAGAGTTGAAGTGGGGGTGATTTTTAACAAACATCAGTACAAATGGAGGAGCAGCCAGCAAACACTAGGTAATATGGTAATTATGTTTAATGTTATTGAGTTTGAAACCTTAGATGCATTTGCTTCTGCCATTTGACTGCTGATGTGTTCTCAACTCAAGTGTCCTTGACTCCTTGTCTATAAAAGTTGGAGAAACCTGGAGTTTCAATCGTGCTTGTTACCTTGCTACATTGATTCAGTAAATTGACTTCTAGGGTTGACGAAAAGGCTGTGTAACTTGCTGGGCTCTTTTCAAATATTGTGAATGAATGGTCAAGTAAGTAGGGATGCCCATGAGTAAGAGAACCAGGGGCTTTGACCTTAGGCATTTGGTGATTGGGTCTGGAATAATAACTGCTTCCTTTTTGCTATTACAGGACCCTGAGAACAAGAAGATCATAAAGTGTGATGAGAAGCTGAAGAAGATATTTGCTGGGAAAGATGAGGTTGGATTTCTGGAGATAGCTGGTTTAATATCCCCACACTTCCTCAAATGAAAAGCGGAGTAAGAATGTAAGATGCAGAAGTCAGGTTTTAGGGACAGAGACTTGAAGCATCATTTTGTGTTGGCAGTTTTATCAGATGGAGTAGCACTTTAGTATCTGTTAGTAATGTGGCGGTAGACCTCTGCTAGGGTTTTTATAGATTTTCATTAAACCACTGTGGATTCTTGGTTTAGGGCCATTTGCTGATTTTGCGTGCCTAATTGAACCAACACCTATGAATGGCTTAGTAATTTTTGTTTCAAAGTAGCTGCGGTAATGACGTAGTGAGCAAAAATCTAGTATCAGATGAGAATAGTGATCAACAGGAGCCTGCATACTAGTACAACATTCATACTAGTACTGCATGTATACTAGTACTACGTGCATAATGACCATCCGCATCAATCTCATTGAATATAATCATAATTACAAAACTGAAACTCACAAACTCACAAACTGAACAACATAAATCAAAACTCACAGACTGAACACTGAAAATAATTATGGTTTGATTGGATAGAAAAATTCAGATTCTTAATGGCGTGAATATCATATGAAGAAGAAGATTATGATTATCTAAAATTGTTAAGAGAATATTATCAAGCATATTTTGAGGAGAAGATAAATGAAAATTAAATATAATAATGGGCATAAATCCCAAAACTAGGCGTTATGGAATGTATCCCGTCAGGCGGCAAATCTTTTTGATTTAAATGAATGGAATTATTAAAATAATATTATTAAATTCAATTAAATTATTAATTAAGAAGTGGATAGGAGATCAAGGGCCCAGATTAAACTTTGTATAGGTGACAAAGTTTAGACTTTGTCACCGAAAAAAGTCCCAGAAACTCATAGAGTTTCAGAGGAATATCAGAGTAGTCATAAAGAAGGTAGATGATATTAAGATCTTCAGGACAGTAGTTAATGAAGGAGAGGGGTAGTATGAAGTTGTCTCTTTCTTCAGGTGGGGTGTTTACGTGATGAGAAAAAATAGTGGCTCTTAGATCTGGAATGGATATGAAGTAAATAAATGCCAGGACATTTAATACATTCCTTTTGACGGTCAGATGGGTGTTATTGGGGGTAAAGCAATAAGGAGTAGGATTTTTTATGGATGAGATGGTGAGGTAGGAGGTGAGGCGGTGGAGCTCCAGTTCCCGTAGATTGATTTTTTGGGTGTTCCATTCGCTTATGAAAATCCAAAGAGGTATTGCAAACTCCACAGTAAAGTGATAACAGAGAGCTATTGAGAACTCTAGAGAGAAGTCAGAGAAAAACATCTCTCTAAACTTTTTTAAACCCTCTCTTACTCTTTCATATGATTCTTTTGAACAAATCAGAAGCTCTATTTTGTAACCTAAATTTGCCTTTTGGCCTGATTTTTTTCCCGAAAGTGATAACAAATACTGCTCGATTATGATATATAAATCTAAAATGTGTTATTATAAATATTAGTTAAGTGACTAAGTTGTTACAATCCAAAATTAAGGTGATCGTCAACGACTGATTGATACCGGAGACTCCACGTGTCCGTCAAGCGGCGTAACAAGGGTTTCTAGTTTCTACCGTTCTCTACAGACCACGATCCTTTCCACTAGCTGACAAACAACATATTAAGGTGGAATATGCCATTCCAAGTAGTTTGCAATTTTGATATTTTGCTCCTCCCTCCACTCTCCAATTTGATCTTCTGCACCTTCTTCCCAAAATTTCCGAGACATCACAACCATGGCTGCCCTCAGCTCCTCCTCCCTCTATCCTCCTACGCTCTGCTCCTGCTCTTCTTCTTCTCCAACTTTCCTCCCCACCGGGATTTCAATCGACGCCAAACGCGCTTCTCGGCGCACAAACCATCGTCTTCTCGCCCTTGGCTCCAGGAGTAAAAGGAGGAGCTTCGATTTGAGATCGGTCCTCGAAGACACCTACGTCCTCGATCCGCCTCCGCCTTCTCTGCCTCCTGCTGGCAACACTGAGCTTGTTTACTCTTTGAAGCTCAAACTGCTGGTGAGTTTGTCCTCACATCTTGTCAAGCTGTCACTTAGCGATTTCCTTTTCTAGTTTTCTTAATTGGTCGAGTGATTACTTTGGCGAATTCCTGAATTGAATTATGAGTTTCCTTTGAAATTGTAATCGTAGCATTCTGTTTCTCGTGCATTCTTGTCCTTTCTGGGGCGTTTCATCCCTTGTCGAATTGGCGGACTTAGCTATACAAATTCTTCGCCAGAGAACTTTGGATTGATTTCAATTTAGTCAGCAAGATAGAATTTGATATAGATATGGCCTATTTTTTTTTGGGAAAGGGAGTGCTTATGTGTGCTTCCTTGGTATCAATTGTTGTGTGTTGATGTATGTAGAGTGTGGTTTCTGGGCTAAACCGGGGTCTGGCTGCAACTGAAGATGACCTAAAGAAGGCAGATGCAGCTGCAAAGGAGCTTGAAGATGCAGGAGGACTTGTGGATCTCGCAGTTGACTTGGACAAGCTACAAGGGAGGTGGAAGCTGGTGTATAGCAGTGCCTTCTCTTCTCGAACTCTAGGTGGAAGTCGTCCTGGTATCCCAACTGGAAGGCTCTTACCTGTTACTCTTGGCCAGGTCGGTCGATGAAGTAATCAGTTTGCAGAAGCATTTGTTTATCCATAACTATTTGCTTTTGCTCTCAAGCTTTAAGTTAGGCTGTGTAATAAATCTCTCTTGTTGATGTGAATGAGTGTTGGTGGGTGTTCTTCTGCCTTTCTCTGAGTTTCAAGCTGAGCTGTTTGATGCTGCAGGTGTTCCAACGGATTGACGTTGTGAACAGAGATTTCGACAACATAGCAGAGCTTCAATTGGGCACACCATGGCCACTGCCACCAGTCGAGTTGACTGCAAACTTAGCCCACAAGTTTGAACTCATAGGTATGTATGTATGTATATATATAAAGTATAAACACCCTTGTCTCACTTGCTCTCGCCCTTGTTCGAGTTAATAGCGGCAAGTCGTTGAACAACCCTACTCGTAACATGAACAGGATCAGCCAAGATCAAAATCAACTTCGAGAAAACAACCGTGAAGACAACTGGGAACCTGGCACAGCTTCCTCCTCTAGACATCCCTAGGTTACCGGACGGGCTGAGGCCTCCATCGAACCCAGGATCAGGGGATTTTGAAGTCACCTTCCTGGATGCTGACACTCGAATCACTAGAGGGGATCGCGGGGAGCTCAGGGTGTTTGTAATCTCATAATGTCTCGACATTGTACAGTGTGTATAATACCGCCACCATTCCGCCAAGGTGGTTTCTACGTTGACTTGTATTAGAGGAATCTGCTTGTACACAACACAGCCTTCTGCGAGTTTGTAAATTGTAGAGATTCGTATGTCATGGGGCATCGAAACCTTGTATACTTATGTGGTGGAAGAGATGATGTTGTAGCTGGGAACTGGTTGGATTTTTTCCAAAAATAGGCTTGGGCCAAAATTCAATTCCCAAAATAGGCTCGTTCTACGATCAATTCCCAAAGTAGGCTGTGTGTGCTGACTGGACGCGTACATCGCCAAATTAAGTGGCGACCATGAGCTCAAGCCCAAAATCGCCACTTATAGTGGCGATTTTGAGGCTGATTTTCAACTCCCCTTCCCATCAAATGTTTGGCATTACTTGGCGTGGGAATCCCTCAACAGCAACTAACACGAACACAGAAAAATAAAATGAGGATGAACAGTGTCGATTTGATGCATCATTTCAAGTGGTGGGGAGTTATAGGGGCTATCTGATGCATGATTTCAAGCGGTGGAAAAGCATCATATTGTTTCCCTATCACGAGCCCATTATTGTGTCGTTTTACACGCAATTATTTGAGCAATGTTTAGCTGTACTCCACAAATATGAAGTTATATATATTGTCATATGTCGTATCGAAAGAACCACTAACTCCTCCAACATTTTCCCAAAATTATTAGTCCTCCGACTTCGTGAGAGATTTTCCCTCAACGCCATTTGTAGCATTCTGCGGTAAGTTTGTGTTGAATGTGTACTATTTGCTATTCATGTTGTTTGACGCTTTGGTTGTTTTTATTTTGTAATTGATAACCCATACAAGATGAATTTATCTCTAATGCTTTTAATAGTAAGTTTGATACATGTCCATAGTTCTTTGTACAGAATGGGAGGAAAGTATGTGCTCATTGTTCGTTGGGGAGGGGAGACTAACTTCACATCAAACGAAGTGGAATACAAAGGTGGCCACGTCAAAAAAATTAAAGCAACGAGGAAGCTTAGTTTCAGTGAAATGCTAGAGTTAATTACCGAATCTATACACTTCGATGAGCATGAACAGCTAGCATATCTAACGTATAGAATGCCAGCATACAGCGATCATACCCGTGCACACATCCCGATCACTCTCAGTCACGATGATGATGTGGAAATGATATACGAGACACTACAAAATAATCCAGATATTGAATATGCCGAGATTTATGTTGATACGATTACAAGGTAATAAAGCATTACTTCTTAATTTCATAATGATGGCTCCTACTCATATTTCGAAGTGGGGTAGTGAATGTGTGGCTCGGGTCAACATTCTGGAATGGGTGCTCCCATGGGGGTGGTAATCGCACATTGGGGTCCGGTTCGACCCTTGCTCTCTCTGCAGCTCGTCTACCCGTTCGCCGTCGAGGCTCCTCATTCTGGACCACTGGATTTTGTAGGTGTTCAGGAAGAGGCGGAGCACGTCGTGGAACGTGTCTCAATGTGTCACGACGGTCTTCCTGTAGGGCTTGCAACATGTGTGTACTGATGTCACGAATGAACGCGGTGTCGTCCCTCCCTAACTCCGTTTGACCGGATGTGCGAAGGTTAATGTGTTCAATCCCATTCACCTAGTAATATATTGATTTCACAAGTCAGCATATTAATGATGATGGTTAATCATACGGATGTGTGTGGTGAGAGCCCTACCACAGATCCAATCATTCCTCCACTTTGAGAAACCCATAGTCGTGTTATTCTACGGTACCACTGCATGTACTCATCATGGTATCCCTGCGCAAAAGCTCCCATGGGGGTCCCATTGATGCGGAGGGTTTGTCGTACATTCCAATATTGTATGTATTGGTCATGGTACGTTGCCCAATTCTCTTCCCCCCTTCGCAGATCTATACGATGCAGCCTGTCCATGCCTGAAGGCACTGATATGGGAATGTGTTGATGGAAGCCAAACTGGCGCATAACACGGTCGGGAAAATGCCACTCGACAATATGAAAGCAAATGAGTGGTACACGGGCGTCCCACGTAACATTTATGGTACCTCGGGATGTCCGGAGTGCCCGATATATGATCTGTTCTTCATATGGCTGCCATTCAATCTACATAGTTTGAACTGTATTAGTAACTGAAAGATATAACAAGGTACAGTAGTTGGATAGTAATAACCTCATTTGGGGCAAGTCGATCGAACTGGTAACGATACACCTCCACGTTATGCTCAGCTTGTTCACCCTCATTTCCCCTTTCGATCCATCTACCCCATTTCGTGAAATATTTGTTAGTAAGGCAAGAAATAAAGGTGTACAAGATAGGCATTGAACTTGGGAAGTAATACGTACCGAGCCCCGTAAGGCATGTGTAAGAATTCCTCGATGTCCCACGGAATTGTGTATGATGGTGTACGAGCAATAAAGGGGAAGTGCTCCCACGCCCATATTTGGAGAATAAATAATGGTCCACTAATTTGCTCTGCCACGATATGACTCGCCCTACACATTTCTCGGTACAACCATGCCAAGCATGCAGAACCCCAACTAAGACCACCGGCGGAAGTGAAGTCCCGAAGAAGTGGCAACCACATCAAGTGCACATATTGTGTGGACTTGTTGGGGAATAGAAACCCCCCAATGAGACACAACATGTACGCACGTGCATATCGTTGTACATCAAGGGGGTGGGGTCAGGTGGTAGCGCACTGAAAGTTTCGCTCAACCACCGGAGCTTGAGTTGCGAACCTTTTATATCTGTGCTTTCTACGCCGAGTTGATGGCCCAAGAAATCGTAGATCATTTGTATCCACGGTCCTGAAGCCCTCCCAGTGATGGCTTTGCCGTTGATAGGTAAACCTGAAATAATGTTCACATCTTGCAATGTCACGGTACACTCCCCCTCTGGCATGTGAAAAGTGTGTGTCTCAGGCCTCCATCTCTCTATTAGTGCAGTGATGAGGTCGTGATCCAACCTCATCAACATAAGCTCGTGAACGCCGTACAACCCTACAGTTCTTAGATGTGGGGTGTACAACTCGTTGTAGGGCGGTACAATGGTAGATCGTCTACAGTGAAGCAATCTCTGTTGACCCTGCAAAGAATAAGCACGAAACCACTATATTAGTTATGGCCATGGATTTAAAATGACGCATGGCCATGGATTTAAAATGACGCAAAATTGTCAAAGTGTAAAACTAACAACCAAATTTCCCATTGGTTGTTAGTTTGGCGTACTAACCGGATTTTGCCATATATGCTCAGATCGGTGATTGGCTTGATCGTGGAGTACGCTGTCCTCTTCGGGCCCAGGGCCAATGAAATGCATAGGGTCATATGGTTCACCCATTGTAACTGCAAACTGGACGAAAACATATGTATGAAAAATGGAAACATAATATACTTAATTGAATTTGGCCAACGAGTAACTCGACCAACGTGCCAACAAAAAAACTAGTATTTACATATGAAATTATAATAATTACTAAAACAGATATGTTGAATGCGTATTACGTAAAAATGTTGCTTATATTAAGAACACACAAACAATATAAATACAGAACTTTCGTGCATACCTTCAAACTGTGGATAGTTAGAATGATATACTCACCGAGTAACTAGATAATATTAATGTTCCTTCAAGAAAACAGTATGTAATTAGTGATAAATATATAAGGACGTAGAATAGGAAATGAACTAGAATATTAATGGAGCTTACTTGCTTTGTTTCTTGCATGCATGAAAGAGGAGTGAATGAAAAAATGGGAAGAATGAAGGAATATAAATAGAGGAGTACCCTATCATTTTATTTTTGAAAGTTAGTGTTAGTTGCTGTTGAGGGATTCCCACGCCAAATAATGGCAAACATTTGATGGCATTATTAGTGGAAGTTGAAAATCAGCCTCAAAATCGCCACTTATAGTGGCGATTTTACTAAGAAAATCGCCACTATAAGTGGCGATTTTGGGCTGAGCTCATGGTCGCCACTTAATTTGGCGATGTACGCGTCCAGTCAGCACACACAAGCCTACTTTGGGAATTGACCGTAGAACGAGCCTATTTTGGGAATTGAATTTTGGCCCAAGCCTATTTTTGGAAAAAATCCGAACTGGTTTGCAATTCTTCGTAAGGCAGTAAATTGAACTATTTCTCTTAAAATCAAAATTAAAATGTTAATTATGTTATCTAGTAAACTTAAATCGATATACTTGAGTATATTCTTTTCACCGAATATTCTCGACTTTGTTCTACTAATAGATGGTATGATTACGTGGCATGAATAAAAATAGTTCAACCACTGTTTAATCGTTGAATACTTGAATCTATGGAAGAAACTGGTGACATGTCATTTGTGAATTTGATGGAGTTGGATGACTATTTAGAATTGAGGAAACCATTTGACGATATGAGGATGAAGTTATGGTTTTTTTTTATTTCGAAACTAATATGGAGTAAAGTTCTCGAGTTAGAGCTAAAATGAGCAATTATATGATGATTGGATTATCTTCGTTAATGTCAGTTCATCATTTCGTCCATGAATAGAACAAAGTGGTAAATACAAGTTTGATAGTATTTCGTGTCTGGTGAAGGAATGGTATCAATTTTGGTTTGATTCGAAAACAGAGACAATTTGGAAACAAGGACAAATTGCAATCAAAGTGAAAGTTGAATTTGACTCGTTAGCTAGCGAGTTTATAGCTTGTGAGTCGGCTCGAGTAAGATAGCTTGTGAGCCGACTCGATAATAAATGAACAAGTTCGAGCCTACCCGACTCAACTCGACTGGCGAGCTTGCTCGATTCGTTAACTTGTTGAGTTTGGCTCATTAATTAAAACAGAACGGTTCTCAGAGATACCAAAACAGTCATAACGAAGGAAATAACTAAGGTTGCAATCCGTCTCATAAATCGTGTGACTCCCGAGCGGGTAGTCATAGCCAATACTGGCAAGTAAGTTCGCCGCGTGGTTACCCTCCCTGTAGGTGTGTTGAACCTTAACCGTCCAGTCCCGGTTAAGGAGGTTTTGGAGTTTGAGGGACTCCAGCCCGTGCTGATGTGTCGTATCTTTACCGCTTGTCATGAGCGCAATAGTAGTTTTAGAATCTAACTGAAGGACCACCTTCCTGAAACCAGCTTCCCAAGTATGTGTCAAGCCCTCAATCTCTCCCCGCAATTCCACTCGAGTGATAGAGCAGCAACCAAGGTTCATGGTGAAGGCAAAAAGAAGACGACCCTCCATGTTCCGAAGGAGCCCTCCTGTTGTAGCCTTCTTCGAGTCGAACCTAACTAACCCATCAGAGTTGAGTGTTACCCAACCCCCGGTCCCGGGTCCCAGGAAACATCGCGCCTCTGTCTGCCAATCCCACCACCCAACAACTTGTTGTCTCGATCCAAGGAAGAAATAATTGAGTTCACCCATCCTTTTGCACTGAACGCGATTTTGGTAGCTGGAGTAACAGAGTTAGCAAACAATCTTGCATTTCGTTCTTTCCAAAGCAACCAGCAAACAACTCCAAAGTTGAGGGCCTGCTCGGAATTAAGGAAGTGACAAAACCAATTATAATCGCTAAGGGACCAGAAGTTATGCACCTCTGTAAATCCTCCGATTGCGGTCCAAACGTCGGCAACAAATTGACAATCTCTGAGAACATGAATCACCGACTCCTCTGGGTGGTGACATCGGTCACACGAAGCGTCAAGTGTCATCTTTCTCCTCAGCCGCCCTTTGTTTGTGAGAAGCTTTCCATGGACAGCGAGCCAGAGAAAAAATTTGATGCGGTTTGGCCCTTTCCAGCTCCACACTGTCTTCCAGGGAACCGCAAACTCCACATTAGATGAGTTAAGGATGAGACAATATGCCGACTTAATGGAGAATCGACCATTATCTTCGCAACCCCAAACAACTTGGTCCTCTCCAAGGTCTGCCCGTGGAGGGGATAACCCCACGATACATCCACCACACCTGGGGGCAAAGATCAGATAGTAAAGCAATGTTCCACTGACCATCATCACGAACGAAATCATCCACCTTTTGATCCAGATTGACTCTGCTAACATTAATCGAGTCCAAGTGAAGAAGTCGTTGGCCCAAGTCAATCCGCCGTGAGGTCCAAAAACAGGTGCCAACCCCGTTTCTGATAGCGGCTCTAGCTCCGTGCAACATTATTGGCCACTCCCAGGTCAAGCCCTTCCAAAGGTTAGATTGCGAAGTGAGATTCCTAGGGGTAAAACCCTCAGCTGATTCGCAGAAGTACTTGCTTTGAATCACCTTCACCCACAATTTATCCGGATCCTGGAAGAAGATAAAAACAAGTTTCATCATATAAGCTCTATTTAGGACTCGAGCTAACGTAAGACCGAGTCCACCAGTTTCTTTGGGTGAACAAACCATATCCCACGAGACGAGATGAACTTTCCTTTACTCGTTTGAGGACCCCAGACGAAGTTTCTAATTTTTTGGTCAATAATCTCGCAAGTTTCGCAAGGCAGGACATCCGTCTGCCTCGCATAAGCTGGGATTGCTGCAAGAACTGATTGAGCTAAGGTAACTCTTCCCGCCAGAGAGAGGGTTTTAGCCTTCCAACCTGAGAGTTTGCTCTCAATACGATCCACAATATTCTGATAGGTCCTAGAAGAAACTCTCTCATGAAGGACAGGGACGCCAAGGTAGCGCCCGAGGTCCTGCGTTAGCAAAAACCCTAAAATAGAAGCAATTTCGGCCGAAATGTACATGGGAGTATTTTTAGAGCAGAAGCAAACTGACTTGTCATTATTAACCGATTGACCTGACGCTCCACAAATTTGTCAAGACAATCCAAGATGACTCTGGCTTGGGCCGGTGACGCTTCTGCCATCAAAATGAGTTCGTCAGCATAAAAGAGATGTGATAAAGCCGGACCACCTGTGGAAAGAGTAATAGGCTTCCAACGATCCTGGTTAACTTCTGCTTCAATCATGTGACTAAGGCGCTCAACACAAAGTGTAAACAGAAAAGGGTTGAGAGGGCAGCCCTGTCTAATTCCTCTCTGAGGCAAAAATTGCTCAGTGAGCTCCCCATTCCATAAAACTTGGTACCTGGAAGAAGTAACACATCTCATGATCAGGGCAACCAATCTACCTGGGAACCCTGCAGCTCGGAGAGAGTCCTCAAGGAAAGACCATCTGAGACGGTCATAAGCTTTTGACAAGTCAATCTTCAATATCATACGTCTGTCGCTTTTTTACTTCTTTCCATAGTATGAACAACTTCTTGAAGGATAATAATGTTATCCAAAATTTGCCTACACGGGACGAAGCTGGCTTGAGTGCAGGTCTGAGCCTGACTGCTAGACACTTGGTTAGAATCTTGTAGACGACATTGCACAGACTAATTGGCATGAGTTGATGCAGAGTAACAGGATTGCGAACTTTCGGGATAAGAACAATGGATGTGTCGTTAATGCGGCTAATCAAACTGTCGTTAGAGAAGCATGATGTGATCATATTAACAACCGACTCACCCACCACTCCCCATTGCTGCTGGAAAAAGGCAGGTTGGAACCCATCGATACCTAGGGCGGTTAAACCTTTCATACTTTTGACTGCTGCCCCGATCTCAGTCGAGTCCAAAATTCTGAGAAGCGTGTCAGATTGGTTGGCCGAAATTCGGCAGAACCAGGGCGGAATCAGGGGGGCTCGGGTGAGCCCCGGCTCACCCCTCTTTCGGTCCCCACTGTGTAAATCGAGTAAATTTTTTTGGGTATTTCGATTTCGGCTCAGTGCATAATTATATATCGGCTTAGTGTTGTATTAGTCGGACTCAATTTTCGAGTAATTCTAGTCTTAATTTCGAAACTGAGTAATTAAAATCCAAGTCTCAATAGCCCATTAATTAAAAATGTAAATTAAGAACAAGATATGAAGCCCATAATTATATCTATTCCCAAAATTAACCAATATTAACATGGAAAGAGACAAGGCCCATTACTATTTTTGTAAAAATTGGTTTCAAATTAAATTAAACTAACAATTTCGGATCAATTTTTTAGGGTTTAATAGTTTACTGTTCCGTTTTCCTTCTCTCAATGACTCAATCTTCTCCCCTCTGACCTCTGTTCCGTACTACTGTTTTCCTTTTCCCCTCTCTGTCGGTCCCCTCTGATTCTGTGGCAGCAGCAGTAGCTGTCAGTTGGCAGCTCAGCAGGCCCACAGATTCCACAGCAACAACAGTCCGCCCCTGCATTCCACTAAGGTATGTACTATGTAATTCATTAACTATTAATTTTATATTTTTCTTTAATCAATTAAGCTTTACACGTTTACAACTTGTTTGTCAGTTTGTGTAACATTTATAGTGCTTAGTGTTTTGTTTCTCAATTGTCAGTAAGTCAGTTTGTGTTTTGTTAATTGTTTAGTGTTAATTGTTTGTCAATTGCCGAGTCAATTGTTTAGTGTTTAGTGTTTTATTCCTTTATCAGTTGCTTTGTTACTTTTGTTGGCTTGACATATTATTGATTTATCTGTTTATGTTTTGCCTATACTTTATACAGTAGTTAATCATTCAATATGACTTCTGAAGAGCGACCAAAGAAAAAAGGGAGGAACACATTGTTCTCATATTTTATACCAAACCAAAGTGATACTGTTCAAGAAGATCTACCTCCATCTTCATCTCCGTCTTTGCCTGTCAATGTTCCATCTCCTATTCCTTCTTCTGCTAATTTTTTGTCGTGACTTGAAAATTTTTCCTTCTATTTCGGCTCAGTGCATGATTCAATCCTGGTTCCGCCCCTGGGCAGAACCCATAAGGTAAATTGGGAGCTAGACCAATATCCTCTTTAAATAATCTTGAAAAATGGTTTACTGCAAAAGATTTGAGCTCTTCGGGGTTATCCACCCAAGAACCATCCTCTTGGTGTAGGATCAACACTTTATTAGTTGCTCGCCGACGAAGGGTGATCTGATGGAAGTACTGGGAGTTACGATCACCATCATTTATCCAATCTGCTCTAGATTTTTGGGTCCATAGGACCGCCTCCTCCCACAGGGTATGTTGGAGAGAAGTTCTGACATTCTCCTCAGCCAGTCGAGCTGCATCTGAAGGATTATTATTCGAAATCTCTTCAAGAGCCAAAAGTTGGAGAATGAGGGCTTCTTTCCGTTGAAAAATGTTTCCAAACACGTCAGAATTCCATTGTTTGAGAGTGGAAAACAAACGTTCCAACTTTTTATGAACCTCAGCTTCCGACTGCCATGACGAGGAAAGAATCCGAGGAAAATCAGCATGAGCCATCCAGGGGATAAGAAAACGAAAAGGGCATCTCACCTTTTTTGGTATAGGAAGGCCAAAGAAGTTGAGCAACAGAGGTCTGTGATCTGACCGAACCCGGGGGAGATGTCTGAGCACAACTTCCGGGAATAGGTTGTGCCAAGACATCGTAGCCAAGCCCCGATCAATCCTTTCACGCAGCGAGCCTCTGAACCAAGTAAATCTCGGCCCCACGAAATTAAGATCGACTAAAGCACAATCCTCAATGCATTGGTTGAAGGAAACAACTCAGTTAGGAATGAAAGGCGCTCCTCCGAGCTTGTCATCAGAGCAAGACATGTTGTTGAAGTCTCCAATCAAAACCCACGGGCGCATTTCAGTCCCGACAATGGCACGCAATTCATCCCAAAGTAATACCCGACCTGTCGGTAGAGGCTTGACATAAATCCCAGAAATCACAGAAACTGACAGGTTAGGAAAACATAATTCAAGGTGAAGTGCCTGATCCGAACGACCAATTTCAACAAGGGTGACACAAGAGGATTTCCACAGAGCCCAGATGCCTCCGGAAAAACCCGAGCTTCCACCAAGATCCGACTATCAAAATCCAATTGTCTAATAACGTTAGTTGTTGTAGCCCCACTGATACGAGGTTCCAAAATGAAAACAACCAAGGGTTTAAACTTCCGTAGATAATTCTTGAGTGTAGGAACGAAATCCACGTGTCCTGCACCTCTGCAATTCCAGAACACAATCATCGAGAAAAGCGAGATGAAGGGACCAGACTTAGACGTTATCGGGAGGTTTCCCCGCCTTGATCGGATCACTAGAACTAATGTTCAACTGAGGTTTCTTGGAAACAAAGGTCCTGAGTGTTTTGCCAGCCGTATTACCCAAATGAGCTTTGACATTTGCTTTGGGTATTTTGGTAATAGGCCTAGACTTCTTCACTGTAGCTTTCTTCAATATAGGTTTCTGCACACTCTCTGGGTCCACCTGGAAAATCGGGTTTTGGTAAGCAACTGGAACCGAGACTAAAATTTCAGAGGCCTTCGAGTCAGAAGTTGGGACCGAACCCAATGGTTCCTTCGAGTTGATTTTTGAACGGGGCCTATTCGTCAAGTCTATTAGGGGTTGACCCTTAGCAGCGGTGGAAGTTTTAACCTCCTCCGAATTGCTAGTTCCCGAATTCAAATGGGTAGCTGCCGCTAGTATACTTGCCAGTTTACGAGATTGCTCGTCCGACTGAGCATCGAGCTCCGCATTCTTCCCTTTGCTGGTGGAGGCCTTCACCGGGGTCTTAGAACGGAGTAACTCCTCCGCAAGCCTTGAATCCAAAGATTCGTCGTGCAAGAGCACGTTAAATCTTGATCCACCGTCAGGTGCCTTTGACGAAGTCTTACTATCTTTGCCAGTTTTCCCTCTATTTCTCCGTTGGACCGTCATCCACTCTCCCGTGTCACCCTCGGGTTTAGAGGTGGCTACAGGATGATTCACTGGTTCGGCCTGAGTCGCTTCCGGATCGGGGCTCTCTTCGGACTTACAAGTGTCCGCTTTGTGGCCGTAGAAACCACAAGAAAAACAGATGTTGTCAAGACTCTCGTACTCGACGTAGAAGGTACGATCTTCAATCATGTATTTGCCTAGCAGGGGTTTTGAAATATCAACTTCAACACAGACTCTTGCATATCGTGCACGGGCTCCTTCGGTGGTGGCTAAATCAATCTGAATAGTTTTGCCAATGCAATTACCAATACGAGAAACCGCCAGGTGAATGAAGAAGTGAATGGGAAGCTTCGGCAGTCTAACCCAGGTAAGAATCTTCTGTATAGGTTATTGCTCATTGAAAGTCGGAGTCCACTTTGAAACTGAGATGTAGTAGTCATAGATTTTCCAAGGACCATTGAAAGCTGCACGTTTATAGTCATCCTGGTCAGAGAAACGAACCAAGAAGAATGCGAGAAGGATTTCTCGAGCACCTTAATAACAAGCGCCTTAGACCAAGGTCGATAGAAGCTTTTTGTAACATCCATCCCGAACCGACTCGGGTTGAACCCGTGGTCGAACCAGTTTGAATATCACCCGAAGATTCAGCAATAAAAAAAAGGAGAAATAGCTTTGAAATTGAATTAAAACTTAAAACAAGCGTAAGTCGGAAGCGCCTCCATTATTCAAAATCCAAAACTTGTTACAAAGATACAGTTCAAACCAAAATTTCTTTACAATACCGAAGTTCAAATCAATCGATACAAAATAACCCAATCCCAAAATAGTCAACGAAATCAAGACATGGTCAACTCCTGGTCCAAGCCTTCAAGAATCTCCTCCACGCCAACAACACACCGACACTCGACACATAAGGGACTCCTGAACTTAAACTCACTCTAACCACGCGAACCTGAAAAGAGAAACTGGAGGGGGGTCAATTTCCTATTGAAATTGAATGAACCCACTGGGCCTACCTACACGTTGTCCTACTCTATGGAGCGGTCCCAACTCCGCACAAGACATCCAACAATGGAACCAAACCCAACCCCCCTTTCCATATTTTAATTCCCTAAAAGCAGTCTAGGTGATCACGTTGGTCAGTTCTTGTTCTCAAGCACAATTCATAACAATAGAATCACACAGAATTAATACATCAATCCACGGCACACACAGCATCATCACATCACATCCATCAACCAAGTCACTACCACAACCACAAGCACACAAACATTCACATTCATATTATCTAGGTGAGTTATTAGGCGCCAAGGAGTTATCCACACCACCACCGGCCGGCCGACGCACTTCCCTACCGCATGAGAAGTCCTCGCGCTCCCCTACCGCATGGGGAACGCGTTCTCATCATCATCAATCTCATCATCAATCTCATCACTCCCTTGACACCCATGTCAAGGGGATCCACCCCAATGGATCAGACTCAACAACCAGTACCTCGGGTGGGGTAGTGTGGGCTCCTTCCGGTTCTATTTCCAACATACAATTCTCAACATCACATTCTCAACTCATACATCACATCTACTACCAACATACAACACAAATCAGCCACATCTCATTCATAGTCCATAGTTCACAACACATCTCGTCCTCCATGCCCCTGTCATGTTCACAACACACACATCACAATCAATAGGATAACCGGCTAGCTCACCGGCCTCCCCCACCTGCAAGTACAGGGGAAACCATGTCATGAGTCTAGGGGTCACCCACCTGTTCCTCTTATTCAGAACGACCCCACATTGGCAGGGCAACTCTCCTGCATCCACAACCAGCGATTCATAATATCATAGCACCCGCACTCATTTCCCAACCATCCTAATTCTCATTTCTATGTCAATTCATTACTTAATTCACTTCAGTTCACACCCAACCCCAAACCATAGCAATCAACAACAACAATCAACCACGGCAATCATCAATAGCAATCAAGTACATTCACAGAACAATTTATCCCCTTTTACGCTCATCATTTTCATGCATAACCTAGGTTTTGTTCTAAGTCCAATTGAAACTCCTCACGCTGTCCAAACTACTTACACAATGCTAAGCCCTCACCTTAGCCTAGAATAAGACTCTGAATTCTGCCCTAGTACGTCCATCTCGTCGTTCTGATTCCACCGGTCCTGACGGTGCGTCAAACGGAGCTCTAACGAGTGAGTTACGCCTGAATCTCTGAATCACCAACCGGAGCATCCGAACTAAACTGCCAAACAAGCCCCTATTGTTAAATTCCCAAAACAACCCCAGACAAACAGAACTAACCAGACAGTCACTTAACTCTCTGAAATAGCAAAACAGCCCCCAAACTTCTTGAAAAGAACAACTAGGCCCATCTTCTACACCCTCTGATTCCGGCGACTGCCGTCACTGCCGGCGAGCGCCGGCCGCAACCTCCAAGAATCTTGGAGCGCCGTCTCTTGCAGTTGCTGCCCCTCAACAAACGCCGACGACTCTTCCTCCTCCTTTGGCTTCCACGCTCGCTGCCCACCATCGCCATCTCCTTGATTTCCGTGCCATCAATCATCGCCGCCGTCTTCTCATTCCCTTCTCTCTCTCCTTCGCGGAAACCACCAGCCGCCAATCCTCTTTTCCTCTCTCTTTTCTATTTCCCGAAATTTGCACAGTTCCCCTAAAACCGAAACCTCCCCCCAGCCTCTTTCTCTCTCTCTCCCTCTATTTCTTCTTCTGCTGAACGAAAATCCACCTCAGCCCGAATGGGCCTCGGGCCCAATCCCCTTTCTTCTTCATTTTCGCTGCTGCTGTTTGAAACACACAGCTGGGCTCAAAGCCCAGCCTCTTCAATTCCAACGCCCATCTCTAATTCAACCTTTTGGGTTGGATTAGTTGGTCCGACCAGTTGATTCGGCCCATCGATCTAAAACTCGAACCCAATCAATAAATTCAAGTAGGATTTATTCCGCCGACCAGAATGAATTACACACAAATTTATTAATTAAATTCGAATTAAAATTCTCAAAGTTTTAACCAACCAGGTAAAACCAAGGCTTTTAAATTCTAACCGGAGACTCGGAAACGGGATGTTACAACTCTCCACAACTTCAAAAGATTTCGTCCCCGAAATCACAACTCAACTCGTCCTAATAATGTAACCACAAATCACGACAAAACACAGCAGTTTAAGAATCACATTACCACTCGAAACTCTCTCGTAACGGTACTAGCAACCCGCACCTCCTAACACACTTCACTTACACGAACTCGAACTTCCACCTAACACACACACAACCGAACATCCAATGCACAACATGCCACAAGAACACAACCAGAACACACAACTCAACAAAACAAGAAGTTACTTAGCTAACACACCCGGCTAGAACCTTACACCCTTTAAGCATTCTACCTATCCCAACTAAAATCCACACGGAGCTCTGCTCTCTCACCCTCTCTCAATCCACCAGCTACTACTCCCAAACCACTCGAGCACTAGCTAAACATCTACACTCTATCGTTACAGAAACCTTCCTCAATTTGATTTTCAAAACCCAAGCAAACTTTTCAGAAAAGCGAAACTTTAATAAATCCTTTTTTTTTTGTAGAAAAACGGGTGCAATGCACCCTTAGCTATAAATTCATTTTCAATCCACTCAAAATCAGAATTCAAGTTCTTCTGTTTAAAATCAACTCATAAAACTTTTAAAATCAAACTCTATTTTAGTTTAAAATACCCAATTGCTTCCAAATCCCTAAACATCCACACCATTGCAGACTCTCGCCAACTTTCAAAACAAGAACGCTTGAACAAATGAAACCACAAAATCTAATGACTCGACTTCGAAAAGGTAAAAGCAATTTCAAACTCCTTTCAAATCAATCAAGAACCCAAAACGACAATTTCCCACTCAAAACTAAAATTAGTAGAACCCAACTCTATCTCGGTTAAAATACCAAATCATTAGGACGCTTTTCAAATCTGCTACACCAATTACTCAAAGAAACTAATACAAAGACTTGACACTAAAATCACATTGGCAAATCAAATCATGAAATACTCATGCCTCTAAATTTCAGATTACTAAATCCTTCTAACTTTTCCAACATGGAACGAAAATCAAAGCTTACTTGAAGATTAAAATCACATTTAAATCACAGTTGAAACAAAGCAGGACAAAATTTGCATGAATCAAAACCTTTACTTAAAATTTCATTTCCACAAACAAGATAGGTCCCTGTAACAATCCTTGACTCCTCTCCTCAACCGACTTCCAACTCTCTCACAAAACGCACATCTAAAACTTCCACTTCATGCTAGCATCCTAACTTCTGTTCTACTTCTAAAGGTCAAGCAACTCTCCCAACCCGACACTCTATTCTCACTCAACCCCTGCTCAGCACTACAACTTCTCATCCCATGACTGTCTTCGTGGCTCAGGAGGACCGGGAACAAACCAATTTCAGTTCACAAAAATTTCCAAAACACTTTCATCCTTCAAAACACACTTTCACTTTCAAATTCCCAACCCGGTTAAAACATTTGAACCCCTGGAATGCCAGTACTGAATCGATGTTCCGTCCTATCCATTAAGAGGGTAGCTAATCCCCTAGAAGAAAGAACAGTTCACCTATGCAGCAGAGGCAAACCAGGCTCTGATACCCTTGTAACATCCATCCCGAACCGACTCGGGTTGAACCCGTGGTCGAACCAGTTTGAATATCACCCGAAGATTCAGCAATAAAAAAAAGGAGAAATAGCTTTGAAATCGAATTAAAACTTAAAACAAGCGTAAGTCAGAAGCGCCTCCATTATTCAAAATCCAAAACTTGTTACAAAGATACAGTTCAAACCAAAATTTCTTTACAATACCGAAGTTCAAATCAATCGATACAAAACAACCCAATCCCAAAATAGTCAACGAAATCAAGACATGGTCAACTCCTGGTCCAAGCCTTCAAGAATCTCCTCCACGCCAACAACACACCGACACTCGACACATAAGGGACTCCTGAACTTAAACTCACTCACTCTAACCACGCGAACCTGAAAAGAGAAACTGGAGGGGGTCAATTTCCTATTGAAATTGAGTGAACCCACTGGGCCTACCTACACGTTGTCCTACTCTATGGAGCGGTCCCAACTCCGCACAAGACATCCAACAATGGAACCAAACCCAACCCCCCTTTCCATATTTTAATTCCGTAAAAGCAGTCTAGGTGATCACGTTGGTCAGTTCTTGTTCTCAAGCACAATTCATAACAATAGAATCACACAGAATTAATACATCAATCCACGACACACACAGCATCATCACATCACATCCATCAACCAAGTCACTACCACAACCACAAGCACACAAACATTCACATTCATATTATCTAGGTGAGTTATTAGGCGCCAAGGAGTTATCCACACCACCACCGGCCGGCCGACGCACTTCCCTACCGCATGGGAAGTCCTCGCGCTCCCCTACCGCATGGGGAACGCGTTCTCATTAACCATCATCATCATCATCAATCTCATCACTCCCTTGACACCCATGTCAAGGGGATCCACCCCAATGGATCAGACTCAACAACCAGTACCTCGGGTGGGGTAGTGTGGGCTCCTTCCGGTTCTATTTCCAACATACAATTCTCAACATCACATTCTCAACTCATACATCACATCTACTACCAACATACAACACAAATCAGCCACATCTCATTCATAGTCCATAGTTCACAACACATCTCGTCCTCCATGCCCCTGTCATGTTCACAGCACACACATCACAATCAATAGGATAACCGGCTAGCTCACCGGCCTCCCCCACCTGCAAGTACAGGGGAAACCATGTCATGAGTCTAGGGGTCACCCACCTGTTCCTCTTATTCAGAGCGACCCCACATTGGCAGGGCAACTCTCCTGCATCCACAACCAGCGATTCATAATATCATAGCACCCGCACTCATTTCCCAACCATCCTAATTCTCATTTCTATGTCAATTCATTACTTAATTCACTTCAGTTCACACCCAACCCCAAACCATAGCAATCAACAACAACAATCAACCACGACAATCATCAATAGCAATCAAGTACATTCACAGAACAATTTATCCCCTTTTACGCTCATCATTTTCATGCATAACCTAGGTTTTGTTCTAAGTCCAATTGAAACTCCTCACGCTGTCCAAACTACTTACACAATGCTAAGCCCTCACCTTAGCCTAGAATAAGACTCTGAATTCTGCCCTAGTACGTCCGTCTCGTCGTTCTGATTCCACCGGTCCTGACGGTGCGTCAAACGGAGCTCTAACGAGTGAGTTACGCCTGAATCTCTGAATCACCAACCGGAGCATCCGAACTAAACTGCCAAACAAGCCCCTATTGTTAAATTCCCAAAACAACCCCAGACAAACAGAACTAACCAGACAGTCACTTAACTCTCTGAAATAGCAAAACAGCCCCCAAACTTCTTGAAAAGAACAACTAGGCCCATCTTCTACCACCTCTGATTCCGGCGACTGCCGTCACTGCCGGCGAGCGCCGGCCGCAACCTCCAAGAATCTTGGAGCGCCGTCTCTTGCAGTTGCTGCCCCTCAACAAACGCCGGCGACTCTTCCTCCTCCTTTGGCTTCCACGCTCGCTGCCCACCATCGCCATCTCCTTGATTTCCGTGCCATCAATCATCGCCGCCGTCTTCTCATTCCCTTCTCTCTCTCCTTCGCGGAAACCACCAGCCGCCAATCCTCTTTTCCTCTCTTTTCTATTTCCCAAAATTTGCACAGTTCCCCTAAAACCGAAACCTCCCCCAGCCTCTTTCTCTCTCTCTCCCTCTATTTCTTCTTCTGCTGAACGAAAATCCACCTCAGCCCGAATGGGCCTCGGGCCCAATCCCCTTTCTTCTTCATTTTCGCTGCTGCTGTTTGAAACACACAGCTGGGCTCAAAGCCCAGCCTCTTCAATTCCAACGCCCATCTCTAATTCAACCTTTTGGGTTGGATTAGTTGGTCCGACCAGTTGATTCGGCCCATCGATCTAAAACTCGAACCCAATCAATAAATTCAAGTAGGATTTATTCCGCCGACCAGAATGAATTACACACAAATTTATTAATTAAATTCGAATTAAAATTCTCAAAGTTTTAACCAACCAGGTAAAGCCAAGGCTTTTAAATTCTAACCGGAGACTCGGAAACGGGATGTTACACTTTTAATCTCTTCTTCAGAGAAGGGAATTTGTGGGCATCTAGGGTTAGATACCACATCCTTTTGCATGGGAGCCGTAGGAACTTGGAAGAACTCTACGTCCTCGTCCATGACCCACGTTTTAGAGTTGGCACCCACAACGAAGCTATAAGACCTGGTGGACTCTTGTTCGCTGGAAGGGGAGATCGGAACCTGCACCGCACCAGACCCTGCAACAGGGGGAGGTGTCGGTCTTTCCAAATCAGAGACTAGACAAATAGGGTTTGGAAGCTCTTCCCGAAGTCGTTTGCGGGGCAAGGACTAAGCATGGGGTGAGAGGGGGTCACAGGTTGTTCCGGAAGGAGACACCACGACGGCATTGCCTGGATCCGGCGGCCGAAGGAGATCGGTCGGAACCGACGAAGCGCCCCTAAGGTTTTCCTGAGGAGAGCTCATAGGGTTTTCTTCACCTAATTTCAAAATACACCTAAAATGGTGTTCTGTCTCGTTAAATTGTTAAAGAATTTATTAGCGACAAGCTCGCGATTAAGGATTGAATTTAATTTAGTTACAATCACGGTAGCCCGGTCAAACTCATTATTGAAATTCAAACTTCAATGATTATTCAAAACTATATAACTATTGACCATTTTGTAATTACTAAAAATCGGTTACTTATTAGCAAAAGGAATTATCTAATTACAATTAATTTGGGAGATGGTAGCGGCTTGCTGGGCGAATTTGCCCCAATACTAGGTGAAAATTACTATGAGGTCGTTTGGATGAGGGAATTGGAGGGATTCTAAGGATTTCATTAAACATTCAAATGTCCTGTTTGAGTAGCCCAAATTTAGGGGTCATTTTCAGCGCGGAAATGAGTTGTAGTGGAATTAAAATTCGGAAGGAATTCGATTGTTGGGGAAAACCCTAAATCCTTCCGGATTTTAATTCCTTGTTTTCCACTATACCATGACTATATGAATTTTAAACAAAAGACCACGTAGCATTACTAAACTAACATTCTATCAATACGAACAACCCCTACATTCTTTCTGCATCTCATTTATGCAATTTTTTACACAAAATACTCATAAAATTCGAGCTCAACATTTTTCAAAAAAAAAAAATCTTCCAAACATCAATTTTCAAATAATCAAAATTATTCAAACATTCAAAGAAAGTGGAATAATATGACACCTTAGCTTCATAATTTTTTTTGAACTGCATCTCATTACCAATGGTGGCTCAATGTTAATCCACCTAAACTATTAAAATATTATCAAAATTATCAAACATTCAAATGAGGTGGAGGTGGCGGATTAGTCGCTGGATGACAGTGATCACGACACCGATTCAGCTTGTGAGGTTTCGGAGTTCTCTCGTTCTCTTCGGCTTTGTCCGATTGAGTGGTTAACATTCTAGAGATTGGGATCCTTCCCAATCTGAATATTTTTGGCCCGTTTTTTGAACGGTGCACATCAAGGGATCTTAATCCCTGATTTATAATAGAGGAAGTTTTCTTACTGAGATTGATCTAAGTAAGAACTACGTTCTGAATTAACAAAGTAAATTATTCTAGAGATTGGGTGTTTTCCCAATCTGAGATATTTTCAGCTCGCTGTCTGTGATGCGTTCTAAGGATCGGTTTCTTGGATTTGTTCTGGAGGAAGTTACCTGCCTGGGATTCTTGAGGACATGGGCCTTGTTCTTTTGCCGACAAAGTCAATACAAAATCCTCGTTTTCTATTGCAGCAAATAACTTCAGCTTGTTTGTTTTCCGGCGAAGGTGTGAGATTTTCCGGTGCACCTCTGTCATCAATCACTAATCTGTTAATTTTGTTAAAATTAATTGATAATTATTTTTTGGCGTAACTTTCGGTCCTTTCTTTGACTTTCCGGCGATCGGTTGGAATCTCCAGCGGTCTCCTCCTCCTTTTCAGGGACCGTTTTTGAGCTACTAGTCAAACTTCATTATTGATTTGCTTATTTTTCACCCTTCCTGGGATTATTCCCAATAACTTCCATCATCAAGTGGATTGATGTTTACCGTTTTGAGTTTCTGGTAATTAATCATACGTTTCAATTATTCTGATGCTGATTTTAGGCTCTCTTCCTGAACCATTTTTGGATTGGTTGGCTAATTGGAATTAATCTCGGTTGTCAATTTTAATTAAGGAAAGAGAAAGTTGATTGCTGGGCTAATTTCGGATTCTCTAGAATTTGATTGGATTTTTAATTGCCACTTTACTGATGACATCCCTAAATTAAGCACCAGTCTTGCTGGCATTGGGTTAAAATGGTAGCTGGCTTCTCATTTACTGTGATAATAATTGTGATTATATAACATTTGGATTAATTTTTTTTTAAAAGGAAAGTGGAGAAATTTGGGTGATATTTGGATTTCACGGAAATTAATCCGTTTAAAAGAACATCCATTTAAAATCAAAATATTTGGGTAAGTTCAAACCAACGAGAACTTATTTTAAGGCACAGGCTTGGTTCGAGAATTATACATACATCATCCCGAGTAAAAGAGTAGGGGTGTTCACGAACCGAGTCGAGCCGAACTTTACTGTGCTCAAGTTTGGTTAGTTACTTTTTAGACGAGCTCGAACTAGAATTTTTAAGCTTGTGACGAGTTCGAGCCTACTCGAGCCTGGCTCGTTAACTACACTTGACGAGCCAAACTCGAGTTCAAGTCCAACTTAGGTCATTAAAACCACTTGATGCTTCTAATTTTAGCCCAATTTGAAGTTTGTGCTATGAAAAACATCATCGAGTCAAGCTAAAAAACAAGGTGTCCTAAAATTTTCAAGTTTTTATTGTATATGACAAATCACATGTTTCATTATTGAGTTTATAATAAGTCATGAAGCTAGTATTTGAGTAGGCTCTCGAACTCGAGCTCGAGCCAGCTCGCGAGCCTATCGAGTCGAACATACCCTAGCTCAGGCTTGACTCGTTTAAAATCGAGCCGAACGCCGAGCTGATCGCGAGCGGCTTGGTTAGTCAACAGCCCTATAAAAGATCCATGTCTGTAAATAGCAGGTGGATAAACCCTTTGAAAAGGGAAGTAGATTGTAGGTTTTCTATTTCTGTCCTTGATTTTTTCAACATACGCCCTTATTTTCTATTTTCTAATGTGAGAGAACAACTTTTTGGTTCATCTTTTTCATAGACAAAACTTCTATAATATTTTGTTAGTTTTTTTTTTTCGGGACATCTCCAGAAGAGATATTGTAGACCGTGAGCCAACCTAGGAGCTAAAAAGAAAAAGAAAAAGAAAAACGGAAAAGGAAGGGGGTGGGGGGGGTTGGGGGGCCAAAAGATGGTGACATAATGCAAATTATGTCAGATCAACATAATCAACTACAGCCGTCGGATTTGGGTGTATATTTTGGGCCGATTAATTTATGGAATGAAATGAATTAATTGCATTTATTAGATATGATTTATTAGGGCCAACATTTATATTAGGATATTATACTTATTTTTTGCAATCAATCATTTATATCAGTTACCAAATTATGACTAATATTATTCTGATTCAAATCCGAGATAAAACCTCTCTCTTACTTCCATTTTTTCATTATAAATAACCGATACTGTTATAAATAACCGATACTGTTATCTAGCTAATAATAGTATTTTACTATATGCATTTATTTAACCATTCTATGAATTCTGCTGTTTCAGTATTCGTACAGTACTGATAGTTATCTATTTTTACTGTGTTTTATATGTGTTTTACATAAAATACTATTATTTAACATTAATTTTCTAGATGTGTCCGAGGTAGATTTTCATTGGGAGGCGTTGGCGTTCAAAACTGTCAAGGATGCCGAATCATTTTACTGAGACTATGTTCATAGTCTCGGATTTGAGATCAAAATAAGATCCAACCAACTTCATCCTTTTACCACGGCTCTGGTGTGTTATCCTGAGCAAATTCAATCCTGTTAACAAACAACAAAATCAACAAACGAATTAACATGAGGCAAGAGCATTTGTACATAAACTAACAACAGAATCAACAAACGAATTACATAACTCGGTATTAGTATTGCCAAAATACTATTATCTGCACATTTTTTGTGTTCAATGACAAGTATATGTTCAAATTCAGTCATATTCAATCCTATTAGCAGGAACAAATCACACACCAGAAACACAAATCAAAAAGGTTTTAGGGTTTAGGGTTTAGGGGTTTAGGGTTTAGGGTTTACTCCCCAGAATAAAACTACATATGCAATTTCCCTTTACTTTGAATGAATCAACTGCTAATGTACTATAATTACCAGCAACAATCATATGCACGAAACACAAGTCAGAACAAATAATAGTATTAGGCTAATAACATTATTCGTTCAAACCCCAAATTAGAGCAGAAACACCTATAAAAGAGATGAATGTTGGTGCACATAACTAATCCCCAACAAAATCAACCCCAAATGAGATTCTAGTATTAACCTAATAATAGTATCGAAACGTTTCCCAATCATCCACACAAAACCTAAAACCTAATTCCCAAACTCAAACGTAACCACAATGCTGATTCAAGACAATTAGAACGCAAATCAGACTAAACAACCACGAATCAATTGGGATACTATTATTAACCTAATAATAGTATCGAGACGTTTCCCAATCACCCACACAAAAACATAAAACCGCGATGAATGCTGGTTTCAAAACCTAATTCCAAAACACACAATCGATACCAAAACTCGGTCTGATTGCACATGTAGAGCTAGAAATCCGAACCTGGGTATGGGTTCTTCGAGATTCACGAACCGATGGCGGATGCACCTGACAAAGAAAACAGAATCAAACATCGAACGAAGTACTGATGAATCGCCAGTGGGGATGGCGTTTGGTAGTGCTTACCTGAATGAATGGATTCAGTAGGCGGTTTTGTCGACGGAGAGTACTCCTTCAATCGGCGACTAACAGCAGAAAGCGACTTGACGAAAGAGAAGAATCGGGAGAGAAAGGTTGCAGTTTCTTTTTTTGTGCAACGGTTATAAAAGGTAATAAATTAGTAAAGGTAAGTTATGATATGTAATTTTGGGTAATAAATACATTTATTTTGAGGTAATTAATAATGGGATATCATTATTTTATTCATAAAATTCATCCACCATTGGATGTATAATAAGGAGATCTAAGGGTCCTTATGGATTATGTCTACTAGACATAATCAAACATTTGTCACCACTCCTAATCCGGGGTTGGGGTGGAAATTTATCCTGCTATTTACAGACATGGATCTTTTATAGGACTGTTGACTAACCAAGCCGCTCGCGATCAGCTCGGCGTTCGGCTCGAGAAAAGCTCGCTCGTGACTCGGCTTGATTTTAAACGAGTCAAGCCTGAGCTAGGGTCTGTTCGACTCGATAGGCTCGCGAGCTGGCTCGAGCTCGAGTTCGAGAGCCTACTCAAATACTAGCTCCATGACTTATTCTAATGACTAATTTAAAGGAATAGTGTGTGGATAAGCGTCGGTTTTTGTTTCAATCTGATTAGAAGCTGGATTTTGCTTCTCCTCCACCTCCTTGACATGGTGGACTCCGTTCTGTTTTGATCAAAGCCAGGAAGGTTGGGTTTTGTTTTTTAATATCTCCTTTAAATTGTTCGTGAATTCTATTCCAGAATGCTGGTGTAACAGGGTCAAGTTTAGGATCGGAGATTGGTTTCTCAATGGAAGGAAAATATTGTTTAAGGTTGATCATTAGTCATTACCTTTCTGGATTAAGGATTCTAAAGGTCACCTTTGTTTTTTATGTGGACATGAGCTGGTTAGAGTTCAATCTTAAAAATTCTTCCTTTTATCCTTTTGCAGTAAGTTTGGTTGTGTTGGGTTTGATTTAGAAATTATGTTGATTGTTTTAAACTTAGAGTGCGGCATGAAAATTGTGTGTTAAGGAATGTTCCTATGGTTGGTTTTCTTTCTTTTATTTGCTCTGCAAGTGCTGAACTTTGATGCCAAGAGCTCGTTGTCTTGCACAAGAATCATAGATAGAGCATTGCCTGAATTGTAGCTGAGATGAGTGTTCTGTTGGTTGAGCTTTTTAACCTTGTGATTTTGGCCCGGGTATTGCTTTGCCCTTTCTATTGTGGACGACTTTTTGGCTTTTCATTTCATAACTAATCATTGTTCCCTTTGTCCTTCTGGATGTAATTTTGTGGGTTTGCACCGTTTTTTCTTTTTCAAATTTCTTGATACAGTTCATCACTCAGGGTTTTACTCTCTTGGGTTTGGCTTGGAATTTGAATACTTTCCGGAGTAAATTCCCTTGGAATCAAACCTTGTACAGACCTAATTGGATAAGCGTGTTCCGCTGGTATTCCAACTATGATTTCTACGATCAATTGAATGCCCTTGATTGCCGAAAATATGTCAATACTTAAATACTTTCCCGAAATTGTCTCCCTCAATCACACGTATTGGAAATTGGAATTAGTAGTCGGTTTTTTTGGTAATAATTTTGACTTTTCTCTTTTGGTGCTTTAATTGACTGAGGTTAATTTTTGCTAGGCAAGGCTGGACTGGCTGGTAGATTGATTTTGAAACGTTGATTGATTTTGATCTCTCCTCTCATTTCCTTTCCCTAACCTAGTAGCTAATTACTTTCCCGAAATGGTTCCTTTAAACGTGCTAATTGGAAAATTGAACTGTTGCCAGATTTTTTAGGAAATAATTAAGCTCTTTCTTTTTGGGTGAATTCTTTGCGGGAGGTGTTAAATTGCTGATTTTAAGTTGATTGAATGAATTTAATTTAATCACCCTTGATCTTCGGTTTGATTTTAAATGGCATTTTATTATGGAAAATGGCTAAGTTTCACCAACGCGAGTGAATTAATTCTAGAGCTTATCATCGGCTGATCTATGGGATTGTGGACTTCCTTTGAACCTTAACTCACAGGATTCACAAATGTTTATTCTTCAAGAAAGGTAGGTTTTTTTTTTATTAATTTGGTATGGATAACTGGCGTTGGTATCTTGTTGAGGGGCTATGATTTTTCTTTCTTTTTCTGATGGAAACTTTTTAAGGAATGTTTCTTTGAATGTCCGTGTATTTAAGTTGTTTCCTAAGCTAAAGTGGTCACCTCATTTTCAAATCGTGCTGATCTTTCCTCTAATTCTAATCTCTACGAAAAGAAGATTGTTATGTCGAATGAAATTGCTCCAATCCCCATGGTTGAGCCATTGGTTGTTGAACTTAACAATGATGTTTTACAGGAAGCTGATGAAAGGGCTGCATGCAGCTGTTTAGTTCGGATTTTCTGGGATTTCCCAACTCCATTGCCAGCCGTCCTGAGAATAATGGATGAAGTCTGGAAGTGCAGAGGAGGTCTTCGCATTTATGAAGCAGGTTTCGGGCTGCACCAATTCATTTTTCCAACGTTGCAGAAAAGGAATTGGGTGCTCAGAACACAGTCGTGGTCTTTCGAACTTAGTATTACGAACATGATGAGGTTTGCTGCCCCTTCTGAATCTCTCTTTAATCAACTTCAATTCATGGAGATTGATGTTAAGTTGGCAGGAGTCCCCATAGACTGTCGAACATTGGCTTTTGGACGGCAGATGCTGAACCAAATTGGAGTTGTTCGGAAGGTTAATTTCTTCATTGCAGATAGTGCTGAAGGCTTTTTCATCAAGGGCTTGGTCAAGCTGGACTTACTCGGACCAAGAGCCGGTAGAGTTACTGCTCGATTTCCAGAGGGGCGCCTTTTTTCTATTTTCAATATATTCAGGTCGTAGCTATTTGCTATAAGTGTGGAATCATTGGCCACATCTATATGCAATGCCCGCACCAACATCTGACATTGGATTTGGAAGAAAGGAATAGATGGATATGCATTCCAGATTGTGGGAAGCTGGTGGAGGGTCCGAATCTCGAAAGAAAAGTCAAGCAGAAGTACCAAAGCCGGAGGGGTGTTCCTCTTCTGCCACCTTCAGTTATGGCGTCATTTGAAGCGGCATGCTTGAATAAGCAGCAAATTGAGTAAGATACGAATAGCATTCAAGCCTCAAAGAAGGTTGACCAGCCAAGCTTCATACATGCAGAAGAGGCCCTTGAACTTGAGAATGGTACCTCCTTGTTTCTTGCTTCGCTGTTTCATTTGTTGAATTGTTCATATAAAGCAAAATATGAATGAATAAAGAATGGATTGCAACTATGCTTTTGATGGTCTGCCCAATTGATGTTTCTTTTGCAGTAAGTTTTGTTTGGTTGAATTCACATGCTCATTTAATACCTGGGTTAAAAATTGGAATTGTGACTGCATTGCTGTAGATTGCAGAAAGAGAAATGATGATTAGGATGATTAGGATGATTCGGATTTAGACTAAATGGTAAAAATCTTGTTTCTTATTAATGGGATGTATCTGGTTGGCTTTTTCAGGATTACATGTAGAAGGTGGTTCTAAAGAGCTTTTGGGACAGGAAAAAGATGTTGTGCAAAAGTCAAAAGAAACTAGTACACCTGAAGCTGGGAAACGAGAGAACCAGTTGAAAAGAAAGAAGGATGGAGAGGATAAGGGGGAAAACAAGGTGACTGAGATGGAGAATGCACCAAAGAAAACAATGCATCTGAATAAAGGGATTGTCATTCGGGTGATGGATGAAAATGATACCGGCATGGTGGTGGTAGCCAACCAAGAAGACTCGTCATCAAATAGGTCGGCTAAGGTGGTTGGTTTGGAATCTAAACTAGGAGGTGCTGAAGCTGAGAGACAAATCCTGGGTCAGAAAGAACTGGAGGCCACTAAAACAGACCTAATGGAGAACTTATTCGGAGTACAAGGTGCTGATATAAGTGTGAATTGGAATGAACTTGAATAAGGGGAAGAATAATCGCTATCCTGGGTGAATGCAATCAAACGAGGGGACTATCGGTGATATCTTAAGGGAAGAAGAAGATCTCGAGGAAGATGATGGAGGAATAAAGGGATGAAGGACTCTAATGTCAATTGAGTGAGAAGATGAAGTTGTTTCCTTTTTGCAGAATAAGTGCATGGGCATTATTGTTTTACAATGATGAACCATGAAAATTTTGATTTCAATAATGGCTTGTTGGTTTGACAGCTTTTTTGGTTGAGAGATTGTTCTTTGGCTTCATTTCGAACACTGTGGGTTTTGTTATGGTTAGAAAGTCTCCATTGTTCTTCTGGTTGTCCTTAATGTTTAAACAAATACAAGGAAGGTATGGTTAGGAGAGTTAATTATGAAATGGTCCAAATTTTACATATGCAGGGTCAAGGTTTTAGTCCTCCGTAATGTTTGTAACACCGAATTTGATTGGCTAGTGCAGGAATTGTGTCAGGAAAATAAGAACCAAAGATTTGTGTAGTTTCTACTGCTTTGCTCATGGACTACAATAAATAATTTCAAAAAAGTGGAGAGTAGTGAAATTTGGTTTAATCAAACAATCAAGTTCATATTTGCAAATGGGTTGTACCTTTTTGCCAAACCCACAGATACAATTTCAGGGTTTTCGTGTGGAATTCTTTTTCATCTTTTTTATGGTAAAAACACAAATATATATTCTAATATAAGGAAAATTAAATATATTTAAAAAAAGGAAAAAAAGAGAGAGATTCGATTTTGTGGGTTTGAAATCAGAATATCGTATGGGAAGATAAAAAAGGAATATCAAGTTGATGTTGGAACTAGACATCCTTTTGTGATTGGATAATTGATCTCCTTCAAAGGTGTGGTAATACTTTTCTTCTTGGGAATTGAAATTGAAGGAAAAAATATTTTATTCTTTAACAATTATTCCATGGAAGAAGATATTATCTTACCTTTCTCTTAAAAAGGTTTAATTTTATATCCCTTAATTGAAGGAACAAGATTTTTCTTCTCATCTATATATGTGTTTTTCTTCCTTTGAACCCGCCATCTATCCTGACTGTCAAAGTTTTCAAAGCATCTGCCACTGCTCCTGTCAATCAAAACTATCAGCAACCACCTTTCTTTTCCAAAGACTGTTCACCTCCTCTTTTTGATAAAGCTGTAACCGGTGCCAAAGTCACTACAACAAAACGAAGGATTTGTGGCGGGTTTTTTTAACAACAGTGGCGGTTATAACCTTCACTGTTGTAAACATAGTGGCGGTTGTACAACCGCCACTGTTGCAAGTAGAAACCGCCACAAATCCGTCTGTCACAAATGAACTTTATTGGCGGTCAGCAACCGCCACTAATAATCAACATTGGCGGTTACACATTGGAGGTTATAACCGCCAATGTTGATGTCAACTTTCCCAAAAAAAAAACTCGCCGGCGCAAAACTCAGATTCCGGCGAGTACATTCCCAGATTTCGTTCCTCCACCGTTCTCTTCCTCTCTCTCTCTCTCAATCGCTGCCCAACGTCTTTCGTCATCATCAAGCCTTTACAAAACAGCAGAGGACGTGAGGGAGGTTTCAGGCTCTTTGCTCCAATTCCTTTGAAAAAAACAAGAACGAAAATGAGGATTTAGTCGGACGGCGGAGTAAGGAGGCGGCGGACGAAAACGAAAACGAGGATTTGATTTGATTCTTACCTCTGGAAGAGGAGGCGGCGTCGGACGACGGAGTAAGAGGAGGAGGAGTCGCCGGAGGAGGAGAAGTCGTAGGAGGGTGAGAGGCATCGGAGTTAGGGGCTCCATCGGAGGAGGAGAAGCCGTCGGAGGAGGAGAAGTTGGTCGGCGGTGTCGAGGCTGGACTCGAGAGAGGAGGAGATATTTTTCGTCGAGAGAGAGAGAGAGAGAGAGAGCTGGTGAGAGGAGTTGTGGCTGAAATTGATTTCAGCTTTATGGACGAAATTGTATACTGGCGGTTATAACCGCCACAATGAATAGAACACATTGTGGCGGTTATAACCTCCAGTACACAACCGCCACTATTAATAAACAATTGTGGCGGTTGCACAACCGCCACAATTGTATCCGCCACCAATCCCTTTTTTGTTGTAGTGAGTGACGTGTTATTTTTGTTATTTTGTAATCACTTGTGTGGGAAACAATTCATGGTGAGTTTGGCTCATTACACATAATTGAATATAATTTGAATTTTATTCAATATTGGTATGTTGGACGTGATCCATCAAATTACTTCCTAGTGAAGTTGGTATTGTTATGATATTTTCATAAGGAGGATAAGGTGCATTTAATCAAGATCAACTGGCTTTTAACAATCTCCTTTGGATTGATGGTTTAATAAGAACTGGTTAAAACTGTAGTGTCTTTCTGTTCCCTCTAGGTCGATTGACCAATTCAGAAATGAATTATCTTGCTTGGAATTGTCGATGAATTTGCTCTCTTTTCACAAATAATGAACTTAAACAGTTGGTAAGGCGTACAAGACCAACTTTCCTTTTTATTTGCGAAACTCATGCAAGTAAAAAGGTGGTAAAAGCTAAAATCTTTGCAGCTGGTTTTCATACCTTCCATTTTAGATCACGTGAAAAGATAAAAGGAGAAATTGTTCTTGCTTGGGACTCAGAATTAAACTGTCAAATTCTATTTTCCTTCCCTTATGCCATTGGCATCATTTGGGAAATTTCACCAAACAATAAAATTTACGTCATCGGAGTTTACTTGTCCACAAAAATGCAAGAAAGGGCCGACGAACTGCATCGCATCCGCGATAATATTCTTAATCTGAACGGACCAATTGTTATCGGGGGAGATTTTAACTGTATCACTAATCGATCGGAGAAGGAAGGGGGCAACCCGCCAAATCCGAGAGCTTTAGCAGACTTCCTTGCCTTTATCTTGGACTTACAATTAATTGATGTAGGATTCACTGGCCCCATAGTCACATGGTCAAATAAAAAAAAAATACCTGAAGATGTAATCAGTTGTAGACTAGATAGGTTCCTCATTTCTCCTCAATGGTTAGATGCTTGGCTAGAAACTGCTGTTAATCATATTAATACATCTAGCTCAGATCACTTAGCTATCCATCTCCAGTGTACACCAAGAGAGTCACCAATAAGGAGGTTATTCAGATTTGATGCAAGGTGGATTAATAACGATGAAGTAAGGAACACAATTTTAAATTATTGGCATTTACCAATAGCAGGTCTTCCAATGTTCAAAGTTGTGTCCAAATTAAAAAGATTGAGGCATAAACTCTTTGAATGGGTAAGGGCAGATACATCAAATTTAGCAAGGAAAATTCGGAGTTTGGAGGAAAAAAATGCTGAGGAAAAACTAAAAATCCCAATTGATTGGGAAATAGTAGTTGGCTTGGAAATAGAGTTAGGAATAATGATACATCAAGAAGAATTATACTGGAAACAAAGATATAGAACAAAATGGAATCTGGATGGAGACAGAAATACGACTTTCTTCCATCAAGCAGTGGCGCAACAACGAAGAAGAAATAAGGTTGAATCTCTGATGGACTCAAATGGAGTGGCAAGGACCGCTTGGGAGGAAATGGGAGAGATTGTAATTAACTTCTACTCAGAATTATTTAATCCTCCCTTCCACCATCGGACTTTAGATTCAATTCCAATGTCTAGGCAAGTTATTGTGGAAATGAATGAAATGCTTACTGCACCAGTCAATGTTTCTGACATTAAAAGAGCAGTGTTTGACATTGGACCAAATAAAGCCTCAGGTTCGGATGGCTTCTCTGGTGCCTTTTTTCAGGCATATTGGGATATTATTGGATCGGATGTTATAGAAGCGATCATTGTTTTCTTTGAGTCAGAAGATATCCTTAAGTCAATTAACCATACATGGATTACTTTATCACCCAAAGTTCAAAAGGTCGAGAGTGTAAGACAACTTAGACCAATCGGGTTGTGCACAGTTTTGTATAAAATTATTTCCAAGATATTAACCGAAAGGCTAAGTAAAATTCTGCACCATATTATTAGCTCAACTCAAAATGGATTTGTTCACGGACGGGCTATTTCTGATAATATCCTAATCGCACATGAGGTGATGCATTATTTATCCGGTAGGAAGACGAGTGAAAATAAGTTCATGGCCTTAAAACTGGATATGGAAAAACCTTACGATAGAGTTGAATGAGCATTTCTCTTTACCCTTCTTCGAAGATTTGGATTTGCGGAAAAATGGATAGGATGGATTGCTAGATGTATAATGTCAACATCCATGACAATCATATTAAACGGGCAGACTTTTTGTTTTTTCAAACCTACAAGAAGGTTACGGCAAGGAGACCCTTTGTCCCCTCTGCTTTTTGCATTGTGTTCAGAAGGTTTGACTCTATTAATTGAGAAAGCCATTGCTAGCCAAACTCTCACCGGTGTACAAATTAATTGTCATACCCCGATATTAACGCACCTTATGTTTGCAGATGATACTTTTCTTTTTCTCAGAGCCTCGGTTGAAGAGATTGCGACTCTCAAAGAATTGTTTCAAGTATATGAACTCTATAGCGGGCAGAAACTTAATTTACAAAAATCCATTGTCACCTTTTGTAAAGCAACTTCTGATCATGACAAGGTAACATTAAGCAACCTCCTTGGAGTGCAATTGGCCACTGATGATGATGTTTATTTAGGATTACCTTCGGTCTTGAAAAGATCAAAAGTGGAATCCTTTCAGTTCCTAGAAGATGTCGTTGCTAAAAGATTGCACACCTGGAAAGGTAAATTTTTGTCTCCTGCAAGAATGGAAGTATTAAATTCAGTAGTAGTTGCCCTTCCAGTTTATGCAATGGGGACCTACATCATCCCAAAAATAACTTTTGATAGGATTAACAGCCTTATGGCCAATTTTTGGTGGGGGCAGATAGATAGTAAGAGGAAAATTCACTGGATCGAATGGGAGAAGTTGTGTAAACCAAAGGAATAAGGAGGACTGGGCTTTAGAGATTTCAGTAAATTTAACCAAGCTCTCTTGGCAAAACAAGGATGGCGAATCCTAAATAACCCAGATCTGCTTTTATCCCGTGTTATCAAGGGTAGATATTTCCATGACTCAACCTTCTTTCAAGCAAAACTAGGATATCGACCCTCACACGGGTGGAGAAGCACCCTACACGGAAGGGATATTTTGAGTAAAGGATGTAGATGGTAAATTGGGAATGGACAGAACATAAGAACCTTTAAGGATCCTTGGATCCCAAATGTTCATCCAAGCAGTCTTCTTCAAAATTTCGATGATGGCTCCCCCCTTGCTAATTGTGTGGTGGCTGACTTCATTTTTATGAATTTGTGGAATGTTCCTAAATTAATGGAAGCATTTCCGACATCAGTTGTGCAAAAAAAAATTATCTATTCCTCTCCCCTTTTTTGAAGTACAAGACGGATTTTCTTGGCAATTCTTAAATTCTGGGGCATATACGGTGACGTCAGGCTATGATCTAATATCATAAATACCAATACAAGATGAGGAATTTGGTCTGTCGCCAATTTATGAAAAATTATAAAAGGAGGTTTGGAGCCTCGAGACGCAACCAAAGTTAAAAGCTTTTCTCTGGAAATTATTCCATGGTATACTACCAACAAGGACGGCTTTAAAGAAAAAGATAAAAGATCTGCCAGATTTTTATCCAGTTTGTTGGGAATATGAGGAAACAATTGAACATTTGTTAATGTATTGTATCCTTGCTTCTAAATTGGCAACCATAACTGGAATTCCACTAAATTATTTCCAAGGCCCAAACATTGTTATAGCTTGGCGAGAAATTCTGCAAAAACAGGTGGTCTCCCCACAAAAGGTGCTCATCTAAAAGGAATGAAGTTATTTTCAACTTTAAACAAATACACCAAAAAATTTAAATGAATGTTTTGAGGCTCACCTAAAAGAACAAGAGGCGATTAGAAATCTTGCAAGAACACAACCAACAAATCAACATCACATAACTTATTTATGTGAATAATTACTACCTTCTAGTAATTGGTTCAGAGTGAATGTAGATTGAGCAGTACTCAAGAATAAAGGGGGGGCAATTGGTATGGTGGTGAGAGATTTCTATGGAAATATAATCTTCGCAGGTGGTCTCTGTTTTCCTTTTATATGTGATCCATTCACTATTGAAACCTTGGCTGTTAGGACAGCTTTACTCTGGATTAGAACTTTAAATTTACAGAATTTAATAATTGAAGGCGACGCGGAACAAGTCCATTGTCGAGTCTTTGATTCTCATAGATCACATCCATTGGCAGGAGCTATAATTCAGGAGATAAGAACTCTCGTCAAAAGGATGCCTGAGGTGATTTATAGAACAGTAAAAAGAACAAGGAATTCAAAAGCACATGATGTGGCTAGATTCGCACTTAATTTTATGCAACATGGGTCCGTTATGTATAATCTAACTCGCTATGCTATCCAAAATGGAAATTAAGAACTTAGCAACATTGGTTAGACTCGTCCTCTAACGAAAAAACATTAATGGGTCGTTTGGATGAAGGAATTGGAAGGAGGAATTGAGGGGATTTTAAGGACTTCATTAAATTCCTTGTTTGGATGGCCCATATTCTGTCCGGAGAATTGGATCTCGAATTCCCTAGTGACATTGTAATATCCTTTTTCAGAGATTTCGAATAACCTAACTACTGTTAGGGAATTAAGACATCTCTATCTAATTTACAATTATTGTCCCGACAAACCACACTTGTCCTCGACAAACCACATGAATCAATTCATAGTTGTAGCCGCCAAAACCTATTATCCCCTGGAATCAAATGCCTCTATTATCTCTGCTCGTCTGAGTTCTGACGACCAAAAATCCTCTGCTTCAGACCGAAGAAAAATAGAGGATATTGAATCGGGCTCTGATCAAAAGAATCGATTGATTTCAATTAGAAGAAGAAGAGATCACAAAACCTATCTAGGGTTACCAGTTGATGTGCTTAAAGGCGGTGGACCAACAAGGCGCAGGCGGCGGCGGCAGTGATCAGTACTTCTCCCTTCCACCTCTTCTTCTTCCTACGGCGGCGATGATCAGGATGTCGAACAAGACGGCGGAGGTGTAGGTTTTATCCCTTCCCGGACACCCAACATGATTTTACCCCTGCCCATTTCCATCAATTCCAGTTTAATCAGCCGAATCAGCAACAAATCGGAGGCGCGAATTTGAATCTGATGATGGTGAACAATAAAAATATATAGTTCATCCTCCACATCAGCCTCATTCTTATGGGTCGTACAGAAGCGATAGCCGATAGGGAGATGTCCACCATGGTTTTTGATCACCCAGGTTATCTCCGGCATCGGACGGTGGAGTTACGGCGGCGGACAACCAGCAAGTGAATCTTCAGGGTTGTGGGCAGTTGGGCAAAAGAGAAGGTGAAGAAGAAGAAGGTGACCTTCTGGTAATAATTGATTGATCGGAAAATGATTTCCATGGAGGTTTGATCTTGATGGAGAGGGCAGGGAAGAAGACGGGGTATGGAGGTTTAATTGGGTGGTTTGATTGGGATGTTGAAGAAGATTTCTAGGTTTTGAGTTTTGGCAGAGATGAAGCTTGTGTAGAATAGTCATATGAGGTGAGATAGAGAGTATTGAATCTTTTAAATGGAGGGTGAAAATGTCTTTTAACACATTAATTAAATATCCTCTAATACAATTCCTTCCCCTTAATTAGTAATCCAAACATAGAATTTAAAAGTTGAATTCCCACTAATTCTCAGGAATTAAATTCTCTGCAATTCTCTCCTATTCCGTGGACATTTAGAATCTCTCATCCAAACGACCCCTAAGAGGTAGTATTATGGTGAATTAATTCTCAAATTTACCGAATTTGAAAAGAAAAGGTTACATTACAAAATAAATAAATAAATAATAAAGAAAGAAAGAAATAACGTGATGAAAATATGGTAACGTGGTCAAGTTTAGTTGTCCTAATTGATCACACAAATAATATTCCCTTTCAAAAGAATGTGTAAAGTGAGTATAAGTTTGTAAAAATGACAAAATCTCAAACTCAGGATGTGGCCAAGTTCCATGAATTAGATGCAACATTGGTTTTTTTTTTTTTTTTTTTTTTTTTTTTTGCATATTCCATGAATGATATGCAACATTGGTTTTTTTGCATAATTCATTTCGCCTTCCTGTTCAAAATTAAAGAAAAGGATTTAGAAAAAGCGTTTTGGTTTATCCTTCAATGCTGACAACCCCCACCCCACCCCCCTTTTTCCGTAGTTTTTTAGGTCCTTTTGTTTTCTTTTTAGTTAGGTTGGTGCACGATCTATGGCCCTCCCCTTTGGGAGCTGTCACGATAAAAAAAAGGGTTTTGAAAACCCAACTGGAGCTCATTTGAAATCCGTCCCATATTTGAAATATGTCGGTTTTGTGTACCCTATTTTGCTCGGAAAACAAGGGAATCGTACCAAGCAGGAATTCGACCGAATTCCTGGTCCAATTATTGTGCGGAAAATGGCCCCTTAATCAGGAGAATTGGGCCTTGAATTCCCTAGTGATATTGTAATATATATTTTTCAGAGATTTCGAATAACCCAACTACTATCAGGGAATTAAGATATCCCTCGACAATTTACACGTGCTGCCCTTGACTAAAACTCTAAACAATTCAATCTTGCTGTGTTTTATATTCATGTTCTTCTATTTTCTGTGTCCTCTTCTTTTTGTGCTTATGTTATGCATATTCTTCTTCTTCTTCCTCTTCCTCTTCCTCTTTTTCTTGTTCTTCTTATTTTCTGTGTCCTCTTCTTCTGTCGTTAGTTTCCTGCGTTGTCTTCTTCTTCATAATCAGATGGTTGTGTATGTTAATTTATTTATATGTGTTGTTTTGTTTCTTTTGCTTTAGCTTATACGTTCAATTAAGGTGTAATACCCTCAGATAGCACCAACTATCGCGTAATCCCCAGAATATACACAACGTATTAGAAAATACTCGAATAGCTCAACCTATAGGACAACAAGTTTATAATAGCACGCCGTGAGGTTCCGTCCAAGTAGTTAACGGAATGTTAGGGTGACGTGTTCATAGCGCCCAGTTGGCATGAATATTAGTCCATCTGTATCGTTTTAGATGACGTGTTAATTTTTTTACAGATTACGTGGAAATGCAATTTTGACCAAATTTGAATTTATTTTAGCTTTAGACTTTTACGTTTCCCGGGGAATTAAGTATTCTCTCTCCAGCATGCATCCAAGCCTTTGTCATTCATCTGCACCTAGACAGCTTCTAGAATACTCCAACCGGAAACCAGCTCTGTAATCGAAGCTGTTGCCAGTACTCTCAGTCCGGTCGTCTTCTTCGATGTTCCCCTTTCGTTCCTAATCGCTTCTGTTGTCGGTACTCTCAGTCCGGTTGTCTTCTTCGACTTCCCTTTTCTTCTTTCCTAATCGCTTCTCAGTTTGGTGTTCTTCTTCACCTTTGAAAACTCTCCGTACATTCTTCGAAACCAACATTCTTCGAAAACTCTCAGCAGGAGAAACGCTCACCAGGAGAAACGGTGGCCACACACTGACGCTCGTGTTTATCTATGGACGAAATAATGGCCGGTGGCGATGATTCCTAGAAAAAGTAAGTGGTCCTCATATCTTCTCTTGAGTCCACTACTTAGGGTTTACAACCAGTCACCCCTGACTGATTGCTGGTGGACACCGAAACCCTAAAACATTGTTCTGTACTTTATTATTATTCGTCGGTGGTCCAAAACCCTAAGACCGACAATTGTTTTTGGAAGTTTCTTTATGTGGGTTCCATTGATAGCAAAGTTGTTTTTTGGAAGCTTCTGAGTGTATGTGGTCGGCCATTAATGTAGTTTTAGTGATTAGAGTTCTCTGTCGTTTTCTCAATTAACTACTAATAGAGTATCTATGTGTTCTTTGCAGTTTGCTAGATCCGGTGGAGATGGTTGTGTATCACGGAGGCACAATGGCGGGTACAGACAGAGGACCAGAGTATATGGGAGGCGAGGCTGTAGAGGCTTCAATATACAGGGATTTCCTCTGTTATTTCCAGCTAATCAAAATCGCTACCGAGGAACTCCATTACCACGCCGTTGAGCGAATGTGGTACGTTGAACCGGGCCTCACACCTGCTGATGGTTTGCATCTCATCAGGACTGATAGGGATGCCATTGCGATGGGGGAAGCCGCTGCCGGAGGAGTTGTGTCGTTGTACATGGAAGTTGGTCAGAACGAAAGTGGTTTTGGGGACAACGAACAGGAAGTGGAAAGGTCAGATGCAGGAAGTGATCCGGAAGCAGATGCTTTGGGTATTAGGGCTGATGAAGGATTAATACACCTACTGGATGATTCTGATCGAACATCTGATCCAGAATTTGCTGAAGCTATGGCGAATCTCGGTTTGACCGGTTACCGGAGGAAGGTTCGGACCCAGTACAACACCGACGGGGTGGAAGTTGACAAGCTAAACGAGGTCACAATCAATCAGAGTGCACAGCAGGAGGAGATTGTAGTACCACATGATGGAATTGATGGTATGGAGTTCATGAATGCTATACCACATGATGGTCGCTCTGACGCTGATGACGAGCAATCGGATGGACAGTCTGTACAAGGTTCAGATGATGATTCAGAAGATGACCCAGTATTTGAGCCTAATGCTGCAAGTCTTATGAGCGACCCAGTATCTTCTTATAGGGCTTCGTCGATGTCTAACCACATCTGTGTGGACAAAGTGGATGGTGAGGAGGTGAGCTCCGTGGCCGGTGTTGAATTTTACGATCCAAATTGTGACCACAGCAAGCTAGTCCTTAAACCAACATTGCGGTTCGTAAGTCCTCAGCAGTTCAAAGAAGCTGTCACTAACTACTCAATAGCGGTAGGGGCTGACATTCATTGGGTTCGAAGCTGTCGTAAGTGTAAGGAAGCAGTTTGTAGCGAACCCGAATGCAAGTGGAGAGTATATGCTAGTTGGTGGAACAAGGATGAGGCATACATTATCAAGGCAGTGGGTTCACCACATACCTGTGGTAGAACACAGCGCATCAAAGGTGCAACAGCAAAGTGGATAGCTAAACGTTACTTAGGCAGATTCCGGATCGACCCAGAACTCAACACAAGGCATCTGGTCAGGGAGATCAGTCTGACATATGGTCTCGAAGTCACTCTGAGAGTATGTGCAAATGCTAGGAAAGTAGCGCGAAGAATGTTGGAAGGAACCCTAATGGAATAGTACGCAAAAATGCGTTCATATGTGAGTACGCTTCAAGCGGCAGACCCAGATGGTCTCTTTGCACTCGAAGTCGATGTAGTTCCCGGAGCTGAGCAGTCTATTTTCAAGCGACTGTACGTTGGATTCAGTTGCCTTAACCGGGGCTTCCTAGCTGGATGTCGACGGATGTTCGCTTTGGATGGGTGCTTTTTGAAGGGGGAAGTTAAAGGCATGCTACTCAGCGCGGTTGGGAAGGACGGGAACAATCAAATGTTCCCGATAGCTTGGGCAGTTTTTGAAGGGGAGAACCGAAACTCTTGGGGGTGGTTCGTGCACTTGCTCAAGTCTATGCTTCTCATTGAAGACGGCACCGGTTGGTCCGTCATTACAGACCAACAGAAGGTAACATTTCTTGTATTCACGGATCAACAAAAAATTTGAATATTCATTGTGTTCATAAATCTTTTATGTTTTCGATAGGGTCTCGTAGATGCTGTGCTAGACACGTGTCTGCCAACTGGAAGATCAAGCACAAGACTGAACCGCCCGAACAGCATTCTGGGATGCAGTGTACTCGTCCAATGTCCACGAATTCAACATACACCTGAAAGAGCTTCAGGAACTACAAACCTCAGGTGTGGATCCGGGTTGTTTTGATGATTTCAAAGCACAAGATTATACTAAATTTAGTAGGGCCCATGTGTCCAGAACACCAAAATGTGATTCTATAGAAAGTAACATTTGTGAAACCTGGAATGGATGCATAGTGAAGTGGATGGGGCTTAGGATATTAAATATGTTAGAAGGGATCAGAGGATACATGATGAACCGAATTGTAAATAGGGTTAAAATGTTTGAGAAGAATTCTGCAGCTAGGTTGTGCCCAAGAATCGTTGAGAAAATTGAGAAGGGTAAGATCAAGGGCAGAGGTTGTGTCACAAGACAGACCCTTCAGCGCGTTTGTGAGTGCGTACTGGGCGATTATGGATATGTCGTGGATATGGAGAAAAGGACTTGCACCTATGGCTATTGGGATCTCAGTGGTATTCCCTGCGTGCATGCCATAGCTGTAGCTTCATTCTTACGTATGGACATAACATACTGTGTGGATAACTACTACACCATTGAGTATGCAAGGAAGGCCTACGGATTTGGGGGAATTCCTGCTATTCCAGGCCAGCAAGCATGGGAGCAAACAGGCGGTAACGAACTACTTCCCCCAATTGCTAGGGTAATGCCTGGTAGACCGAAGAAGAACCGAAGGAAGGAAGCACAAGAATTAGAGGCCAGAGCGGCAAAGAATGGTCGGGGAAGTGTGATTACCCAGAAAGGTATCCTCATGCATTGTAGGAAATGCAAGAAGGCTGGTCATAACTCCCGCAAATGTCCAGATCAAGGTGGACAGGGAACTCCTATTGAGACCACAGAAGTCCAACCACAGAGGGCAAGACGACCAAGAGAGGAACAGGAAAGAGGGCAAGCTTCAACAACAAGGAGGGACCTCACAGCCATCCCCACCACCAGCGACACAACCAACCCAGCCGGAGTAATTTCCCAGCCACCATATTATGTCCACTTGGAGGGCTATTTTGAGTTGCTATGACCATGCTATTGTATGAAATAGACAATTGTATCTGTTTGTGTTTTGGATGCTTCGGAACAAACCATCTTATTTTGTGATCTGATCAGACAAACATAGTGATCAGTTATGCTATTTAGGTATGTATGTGAACAATCTGCAAGCAGTACGGTTTGTGGACAAATTGTGGGAAACTACTTCAATTATTTTGCTGCCATCTACAATTATTTTGCTACTTACTTCTCAGAAAGTGAACAAATTGCTAGATCGAATTGTTCTGGAATACAACAATCATGAAAACAGCCACGAAACATACCAAAACAATTAGGACATGACTAATTCGACTATCTAGAACTTCCACCTTCTCTGCTACTCTCGATAACTCACGGCCAAGCATTGCGTCGTGCTGGCCACGACCGTGTTCCATCATACTCTTCAAGCTCCGAACCATATCAGTGGCCTCAGTCAGTGCCGATTTGAAATCGTTGATCTTGGCATCCAGTTCGACGTTCCTGCTCATGACTTCATCCCCAGTTCCTGCCTAAGCAACTCTATCCCGGTATTCGGCCCACTTGAAAAATCCGCAATCTGACCTCTTGTCATTCCAGTACGGACACCGATAGAACAAACGCCCGAAATTGTTGGGAGTGCCGACCGTTTTTAATACCGATTGTCGCTTATGATGGCATTCGAACCCATCGCTTGCAGAAATCTTCGACGACGAAGAAGATCCGACGGCGGTTTGCTTAGAGGTCATTACGGACGGGAGTTTGAAGGAGGCGATTTCAGAAAGTGTGGATAGTAAGAAGTGTGAACTCCGTGGAAGATTTCCGGCGACGGAGGGCGGTTCCAGCGATGAGAGATATTGCGGCGAGCAAGACAGAGAGAAAGCGGCAAGGTGAATACATTTAGGGTTTTGGAGAGAGTCCGACAGATATTATAAGGGGGGGGGGGGTTGATTAAAAAATGCAATTGAAAAAAATGAAATGAAATTACACATCACCCATTTTACACGTCATCAACATCCTACTCAGCAAAAAAACCCAGTCATACTACTCCGTTATCGTACGTGGCAACTATCTTGACGGAACCTCACGGCGTGCTACAAGAAAGTCAGTTGTCCTATAGGTTGAGCTATTCGAGTATTTTCTAATACGTTGTGTACATTCTGGGGATTACGCGATAGTTGGTGCTATCTGAGGGTATTACACCTTCAATTAAATACTAACAATTGACATCATGCACTATGTTTTGTTTCTTTTGATTTAGCTTACTAGTTTAAATTATCTGTTCAGTTGCAAGATGGAATTGCAGGCAAATAAATATCCACTTACATTAGTCGGTTGTTCAATCTTGAAGGTTCTTAATGTAAAACCAGATGATCATTGGTTGTTCAATCTTGAAGGTTCTCAATTCTGTTTTCTGTTTGTTGGCATCAAATGACCAGATGCCATCAGATCGGACGTTGCTTGTCGGGAGCAAACTGCAGCTCGTGCCATAGCTCTTTAAGCTTAGCTACTTGTCTGAATTGCAATGCTGTCTTCTGTGACAATGCAGGACATTTAGATGAGCATATCAGGATGCATCCATCTCATTACTAATCTCATAAACTTACGCGAGTAGTCAAATGTTGTAAATCAATGGGTAATGGAATTCTTATATGGATACAAAAACAATTCACAAACCCACCGATGAGCTGAGATAGAATATTGGAACTTTTAAAATGAGGGTCAAAATATTTTTTAACACACTGATTAAATATCCTCTAATTCAATTCCTTCTCCTAATTAGCAATCAAAACATGGAATTTAAAAGTTAAATTTCCACTAATTCTCAAGAATTAAATTCTCCGCAATTCTCTCCAATTTTGTGCACATTTAGAATTCCTCGCCCAAATGACTCCTATGTTTATCAATAGTTTGAGAATGTATTTAATTTAATTTTTTTTGAGAAGAATGTATTTAATTGTGTAAATAGTTTTATTTTTCTATTTATTATGGTGAAAGCTGCCGAGTTATTTGGCTATTTTTAATTTTTTATTATGGTGAAATCTCCCGATGTATTTACCCTAATTTATATAATTAAAACGATGATGTTCGTGTGAATGTATTTTTAATTTTTATATAAATTTAGTCACTAGCCGAACGATATGATCATGTGAATGTATTTATTTTTTCAAACTTGAGCATTAAAATATAAAACTCAATCATAAAATTTTACACGATTCCGGTGACATGGAATTTTTCCCCTGCATTAGTGACATCAATAATGATCTAACAGTTAAGATTGAGTTATTTAATCTTGTGATCTCAGTCATATATTTATAACTCTAAGTTATTTTAGTTTGTAAAGTTTCCTCATATCTCTCATCACCAATTAATACTAATTATTTGGTGATGAGAGATAGGGTTGGTTACACAAATGGTCACCGACTTTTGGCCAAATAACCCGGCACTCACCATCCTTTAAAAAATTTCCCATCCATTACTGACCTTTGACCAATTATCCTAGAGGTCACTACCGTCTACGGACATCCAATTTTCCATCCATCCGCTTATGTGGAGCCGACACCTAGACAGCCACATCATTTAAAAATCCACATCACCTAAGCCTAACCCAAACCCAAACCAAAACCGAAACGTCAGCTAAGCCTAACTCTAACCCAAACCTTCCATCTTCTTCCTTGAACAAACTCACCACCACACATAACCTCACCCGCCGCCTCTGACCCAACAACACCCACCCGCCGCCACCACCTCGCCGGACGACGGCCACTGGCACCATTACAACTACCGCCGACCTCCGGCCCTTCGTTTCGACCCCCGCCAGCCCCCCTTTACAGCCGCCGGCCTCCTTTCCACCCAGCCACCAAAGCGAAACGCCCTAGCCTTCGACTCCCTCCCCCTGACCACCATCCCGACGCCGCCCACCGCCAGCCACCCTGAAACTCGAGTTTCACACCCCCAGCCCGTAGACGCTGACGTTTCTCGTAGATTGGGTCGTCGGAGGAGGAGACGACGGGGCAGCGGTCAGGGATTTGTTCAGACGGAGGAGAGGAGGAGACGGCGGGTCGTCGTCGGAGGAGGAGATCTGCCGATTAGGGATTTGTTCCGATTTGCAACCCTTCCAATCACAATCGCAGCTTTCAATTCAGTCCCTCCCTCCAAAATCCCCTAACAGATCACTTCTTCTTCTCCACCAGAGCAAGCTTACTCAGAGCTCCAAGCTCTCAACAATCGCGGTTTCTGAAGAAGATGATGGATCTACTGCCCACGAAGAAGACGATGCATCATCGTTGGCCACCGCCGTGGCTGTTTCTCCGTCTCCGATCTCCGTGGCGGCGGCGGCGGCGGCGCTTTGGAGATTAAGAGAAGAGAGAAAGGAGGAGGAAAGAGAAGAAGGGTAGATTTGGTTTATGATTATTAGGGTGAGTGTATGGGTTTGGGTATGGGTTTAGGATTTGGGTTTGGATTAGTTGATGCGGCAATTTAGATGATGTGGCTGCCTTGATGGCATTGCCACGTATGCGGATGGATGGAAAATTGGATGTCCGTAGACGGTAGTGACCTCTAGGATAATTGGTCAAAGGTCAGTAATGGATGGGAAATTTTTTAAAGAATGGTGAGTGCCGGGTTATTTGGCCAAAAGTCGGTGACCATTTGTGTAACCAACCCGATGAGAGATATGAGGAAACTTTACAAAGTATAATTCTAAAAGTATGATTTATTTTAACAGTTAAGAGGGAGATGGGTTAGCGGTAAATATAATACTAATTATTTTCTTAATGAATGAGCATTTATTATTCTAAAAGTATAATTAACTCTAGTAATTAATTTATAAATACATTCACGAATTAAAAAAGAGAGATTACAAATTTTAATTTATAAACACACATGCTTTTTAATTAAATATTAGGACTACTTTTATACTTTGTTGAACCAAATGAGGGTATTTTGGTACATTCATCCATGCACTCACAATTTATCACCCATTTAAATATCACTACCCCAAACAGTCATATCAAAGAATCACTTTTACCAATATCAATATACTAACATATCAATATATCTTAGGGGTCGTTTGGTTGTAGTGATATTGATATTGATAACTGCAGATATCATGATATTCAGGACATCATCGTTTTTTCTGTCCTGAATATCATGATATCTGGGGTCAAAAGTGATATCAATATCACTCAACAGATATTCATGGGGAGAGGTGAATATCTTCAGAGTGATATTGATATCACAGTTTTTGGACAATTCTATCCTTACCCAACCTTCCCAATTATACATCAACTCTATTACTTTAATTTATTTTTTCTTATTTTATTATTCTTTCGTGTTTATGTAATTTTATATTTATTTATTAATTAATATAAATAATTATGATTTAGTTTTTAATTACTTAATTATAATTTCTTTAGTTAGAATTAGAATTCACCATGAAAATTATTTTAACTTTTTTATTTTATTTTGATTAGAAGAGAGAGATGTGTTAGTGGTAAATATAATACTAATTATTTCCTTAATGAATGAGTGTTAGTATTCTAAAAGTATAATTAACTTGAGTAATTAATAAGAGAGATTATAAATTTTAATTTCTAAACACAAGTGTTTTTTTATTAAATGTTATAATTACGTTTATACTTTATTCAAGCAAATGAGGGTATTTTGGTACATTCATCCATGCACTCACAATTCACCACTTATTTAAATATCACTATCCCAAACAGTGATATCAAACAATCACCTTTACCAATATCAATATACTAACATATCAATATATCTCAGATATCATGATATGTAGATATCATCCAACCAAACGACCTCCAAAAAATTTCTCGCCGAATTTTTGGATGACACGAGCCTCCGTTGAAGAATTTTTTTTCATCCACGTTATCGTTATCATTAGATATATGATTCTAGAAAATTTTATTTTTCTGAAAAAATATATATTTTCTTGACAAATTTCCTGTCAGCCAGTTTGTATGCTGATGACACTCGATTTGACGTGATTATCAGCCTCATTTAAGCGACATTTCTTTGCTTAAGACATGGTTTTTAGGGTAGAATGACGAATATTCAATCAATTGCCCTATCTCGTGCCATTTGTGTTACCTTGGCCCTTTTCGGGTCTATTTGATGGTTTTCTAGTGTTTTTGCGTAAGCACAGGTTTTTGCCGTCAAATAAAGTAGCCATGGACGTGTCTAAGGCATAGGAACATCGAGGAACTGAACCGGAATCGATCAAAGGAACCAATCAAAGTCCAACCAAAATCCTGCCCGATTACAAAGACACTTTCGTCGAAAATGTCCTATGGATTTCGGCGAAAATATTAGTGCATTCAGACCGGCTGATGTCAAGTGAAGAAAGTTTTCGCCGAAAACTTTGAGTTTTCGGACCGAAAAGGATGAACAGAAGGATCAGTCGGCGGACGTCCATTCACACAAGAGTTTTCGCCGAAACCACCCCTATGGTTTCGGCGAAAATACCATCTCAGCCCGGCCCAACTAGGGTTAAGTATTTATACTTAACCCGGCGGCCAATATAGAAAACACAATTCATAATTCGAAAAACACAACTTTTCGAGATCAGATTTCTCTGAAGTTTTGGAGCGAAGAGTTGGAGTTCGAAGAGCCGGATAGAGATCGTGACGCCATCCCTTCCATCTCGGAGAACCGGAGCTAGGAGTGTAACTTACCGAAGATCGGAGTCTGTCAGAGTCGTCCGAATTAGGTTTTTCAGATCCTTTTCTGTTCTTCCTTTGAATGATGAACTCTTTCTTTGTCTTTGTTTCTTTTGTAATGATCATGAGTAGCTAAACTCGTTAGGGCTTAGACTAGATGAACCCTAAGTGACCCAGGGCTTTAAAGCGGTCACGGATCGGCGGTGATTAGATTCGAAATTCAATCAGTTCTTTTTCATGTTTGATTCGTTCTTCATTGTTCATGTTTCTTGTCTGGATTGATCACCTAGATTAGATTCTTGTTAAGCTAAGGATAGAAGCGAACGCTCGCCTTACTTTAGAACATCGAATTGAACAATTAACCTTATAATTGGAGTGTGCCTTTCGTAGGAACCGGTTAGGGTTAATCCACTGCAAGGGTAACTCATTAATCATTAGTAATTGCACCAATTAATTAAGTCGTTGCGAGAGGCGACCGTACCCGGGCGGCTAGTTAATCTTGGTAGTTAGAACGGATAGAGCGAACGTTCGCCGGTCTTAAACCTAAGGGTAAGGGGTTATGGTGGTGTTTTAGTAATTGATTGAATAAGAATCGAAATCCGCTGATCTGTTGATTGCCAATGCTCTGGAAACGAAGGGGGATTCAAAGTCTAAGTTCGTCTGTCTTTCTTGTTTCAAAACCCTAATTCTCAATCTGCTTTAGCTTAATTTGTTTTAATTTTTCTGCATTCCTTAGAATTAGAAGTCGTGGAACTCACACCACGCACAACGTGTTTTCCTTGAGTAATTTGTTAGTTCTGAAGTAGCCAATCAATTGAAGGCCCGTGGAATACGATCTATCCTAGCTCTTGAGCTTGATAGTTATTTGATAGAACCAGCTCAGCACAACGACGGTTCTCATCAAATTGGCGCCGTTGCCGGGGACTTCTTTTGATTGTTGAAAGAAGATCTGGCAATTTATTCTTCTATTTTCCATCTTTCATTTTTCCATCCACTTCGGTTTTACACTGGTTTTGTTTGTCTTTGTTATCTGTAGGTTTACAGGTGTATGCCTCACCGTCCTTGGACTCGCTCTCAGACCGAACAGGCTAAGATTGCAGGGAATCAAGGCAGTTCTGCTACACCTCTACGATCACAGATTCTGAAGGAAGGCAGATCCAATCCATTCATCACTCCGATCAAGATCGAGGAACCGAAGGAGAGTTCCTCATCTCCGTCTTCACCACACTCTTCATCCGCTTCATACACCGAGTCACTTTCACCGCCTCCATCTCCCACCATGACCGATAGATTACCACTAAACGGCGATCAACCGCCGCCTGCACAGAAGAGTCTAGTAGACTATAACAAGCCGAGCGCGACTAGCGTTCGATCTGCCATTGCCGTTCCGCGCATTGAAGGAGATCCTGACTATGAGATCAAAATTCCATTCTTGACCATGATCTCTAGGGATTTACAGTTTGAAGGCAGGCCCTAGACAATCCGTGCATTCATCTTGCAGACTTCCTTGATCTCTGCAGTACTTTTAAAAATGGAAACCTCGACAAAAACACTCTTTGTCTGAGAGCTTTCCCGTTCTCTTTGAAAGGCGCTGCTAAGAGGTGGCTTACTGGCAAACCACCTGGCTACTACACTAACTGGGATACTCTGGCTCAGGAATTTGTTGAAGAATACTTCCCTCCGGCCAGAACAACCGCCATCAAGGACAGCATCGCCAGATTCTCCCAGAAAGAAGGAGAAAGTTTATATGATACTTGGAATCGGTGTCAAGAACTCCTCTACACCTGCCCTCATCATGGATTCGAGCAGAGACAGTTAGCTGAAATCTTCTCTCGAGGACTTCGAGAAGAATCTGCCAAGTGGGTCAATTCTCTAGCTGAAGGGGATTGCACTACACTCACCCCTGAAGCTGCTCTTCGGCACTTCGCAAACTGTGCCTCCAAGTCAAGGAACTGGGAGCGACAATATGAAGGATCGAGGAGCAAGCTAGATTTCGAAGCAGCTATCAAGGCAGAGGTAGAGAAGCATTTGAAGAAGTCTACCACACCAATCAAGCCACCGGCAGCTTCTGTCTATGTTGCCGATTGCGAATGGTGTGGAGCTTGCGCACATAACGGAGGCCGTTGTCAGAATTTTGGTAAAGCAGAAATCTGGTCTGCCGAAGAGGTAAATTTCATTCAACAAGGCTTCGTCAATAATCAGAACGGTTATGCTGGTTATCGTAACTTCAGACAGCAAGGGAACTATCAAGACATACCTCCCTACAATGCTGGCGCCAATCATAACCAGAACCAGAACAACCGCCCGGCTGGTCCAGCTCAGGATCAGAAGCCTAATCATCCGCCGACAGGTGCCTACCAGCCGCCGCATCGCAATCCGGGTAACTATGGAACTGCTCCTGGCAATCGCCAGAACCAATACTTCAATAATACCTATCCAGGACAGCAGCAGCAAAGAGAGAACAATGTCAGTGACCTGGATAAGAAGCTCGGCCAGATCATCACAAGACTCGATGATCATGACAGTCAGTTCAAGGCTCAAGCTCTTCTCAATCAAGAACAAATAGCATCTGGACAACGGATTGAGCAAGTCGTGAACAACATCTCGAGCATGCTAGCATCTGGTCGACCATTTGGCCAGCTTCCAAGCCAGACAGAGCCAAACCCGAGAAAAGAACAGGCTAAAATGGTAACTGCTCGAAAACTTCCGAACTTAATTGCTGATGCTTTTTCTGTTTTACGCAGGATCGCTGAAACGCCGGAAGAAGAAGAAGAAGAGGAGCGGGAACCAGCGCCTAAGGATGATCCTCCTCTTGCACCATACGTCGTGAAGCCTCCTTTTCCTAAAGCACTGCTGCCAAACGCAAGGATCGAGACTGGCATGAAGGGGAACAAGGAAGGATACCCTGACATTCGTGCTAAGAAACCCGTTTCTCCATATCCAGCTAAGTTATCTGATCCTGGTTCTTTTACTTTACCCTTGGTCATCAATGATGTTGAAATTGAACGTTGCTTAGTTGACCTAGGAGCACCTGTTAATGTCATGCCTGTGAGCTTGTTTAAAAAGTTAAACCTAGTAGAACTTGAACCACCTAGTATGCAACTTGTCTTTGCTGATAGATCGCTTAAAACCCCTAAGGGAGAAATCAAAGATGTTGTTACAAAATGTGGTCCGTTCACATTTCTAGCTGACTATGTGATTATGGATACCGGTACAGAAGATTCAACCATTCTTATAGGTCGACCGTTCATGGCTACTACTGGAATGAATATTAATGTTCCTAATGGTTCTTTGACTTTAAGAATTGGTAAAGAAACAAAAACGTTCCGTCTTAAAGATGACATGAAACATGACTTTTGGAATGAAGAATCTCACTGCCTTGCTGTTGAAACTGTGGAGTTGACTCCGGTCAACTCCGTTACTAATGCTTCTTCCAGTGTCTCTAGATCAGTTGTTGCTGTAGGTATTAAACAGGTTACAAAGAAGAAGCCAGAAGCCTCGGCTCAGAAGACACAAAAGAAGAAGGAACTGCAAGCCTCTTCAAAACCGCCACACAAGGAGTCGGGTAGATTAAGGAGGAAGAATCACAAGGAGAAGCAAGTTCAAATGGTCTGGAGACCAAAAATTCCGCCGTCTTCCTCCGACCCAGCTGCACCACCAATTCGTTCCGAGAAACCGGCGCCGGAACAAGTATGGAGGGAGAAGCCGAAAGCCTCTCCTAAGGAAGTACTAACGATCACCGATCCTGGTGATACCAAGCCGAAGACTGAAGTTGAGAAGAAGCCGACAGTCCTCATTCCTTCCATCGTCATACTCAAGAAGGATGATCTCTCTAGAGAGCTGTTCGGACCATTCAAGTTCGTTGATCATCTTACCGACGGACGTACCAAGCTTTTGCATGCAAACGGGAAGAAATTCACGTTTACCGGAGAAGTCCCGAAGCTGTACTTCATGAACTCCGACGCGAGCGTGAAAGAGAATCTTAGTTGGGATGTCTCCTAATACCGTCCAGGTATCGTCCAGCTCAAGGACGTTAATAAAAGAGCGCTTCGTGGGAGGCAACCCACGGCTGGAGTCTGTTTTAATTTTTTTTGTTGAACTTGGTATTTTAGAGTCGGTTCGGGAGAGCCAAAAGTGTCAGTTTGTTTGAGTTATTATTTTTCGTGTGTAGTCTGTGTGTCATAGGGTCAGTATCAAGTTGATTGAGGTCGTTCCGATTTTTCTGGATTTAACGGTGATTTTCTGAAGTTGGCTTGATTTGCGAAAATATTTTAAACCCGAACAGTTCAAAATTTTCGGCGAAACTACCAGTGTTTTCGGGGAAACCGATTTTCAAACTTCGAACCTGTTTCTCCTGTTTCTCTTTTTCATTTCGAAAACTTTATGATTTCGGCGAAACCACTTCAACCAAGATTTTCGGCGAAACCAAGCTTAAATTTTCGGCGAAACCGCCAGTTCAAATCAGCCAATTCTTGTTAACCTGTAGTTTCGGCAAAACCACTGCCCTATTTTCACCGAAACTGATTTGAAATTTCACCTAATTATCCTTTATAATTCGGACCAACTCCTCTCTCACCTTATCTCACTTTCGCTCATATCACCGAAACCCCCCCTCTTTAAAAATATCGCCGCCGACCATCCATTTTCAAACCGCCGCCGCCGCCGCCGTTTCACCCGCCGCCGCCGCCGCTCACTCCCCCTCCTCAATCCGATCCCACCAAGCCCTAGAACAACCAAATCGGAGCTTTGCAGCCCCAGTTCACCGAAAACCTAGTTTTCAACGTTTTTCACCGATTCCTCCCAACCCGTTCAGTTTTTGTTTCCATGGCTTCAAGGTAAAGTGCATAACTTTTCAATACGAATCTTTTGACATATGGATTGCTGAATTTCGTCGGGGTTGACTTTCGGTTGACTTTTCGGTTTACCTCGTTTTGCGTGCCAACTGTTTCGTGTGAACTAGGATTGACTGAACTTATAGAACTGTTCCAGGATGCTTAGGGAGTTTCGTGCTTAATTTCCACATCATTTGGTCATGTGTTGCTATGCATACGATTGATTCGTTGTTTTGTTGACTTGTGAGATATACCGGTTTGCCGTTGACTTGTTATTGATTGTTTGGCTGTCATCAGTGTTTATTCTTGTTCATATTATCGTGCCGCCATTTGAAATCGTATGATGCCGTCAATTTCCAAGTTGTGATAGTCTTGCCATGATTAGGGTTCAATATGACTTAATGTTGACTTTCTAAAAATGTCGGTTTGAATTTTTGAACTCTGATTGCACTTCCCTGATTATAGCTGTTCTTAAGACATGTGCTCTATTGTCTATGATTACCGGTTACCCCACTTTACTTACCCCACTTAGTTTCCCTCGTTTCCTTGTGAAATTGAGTTTTTCTACTAAGTGTGGGGTAGGATCTTAGTTGACTAATCTGGTTTCATTCTGGTTTTAGGAACACCTTTGAGCGCAGGACTAAGGCACGCCTTGATGGCGCCTCGAGCTCAGGAGCTGCCGCTCCCGTCACACCCGCCATTCTGGGTCCCCCACCTGCACTCCCTCGCCATGCTGGATTCCATCCCACCATCGCCCGTCTTCCGGACTTCTACTTTGAGAACTTCCAGAAGATCGCGCACATCCGGGGAGCTGACGTGCGTCCTTTATCCATGGAGTCGCTCCAGGAGCATGACGAGGATTCCTACCGGAACGTGCATGACGCCTTAGCACCGGCCGGTCTCCTAGAGCTGACCACCATAGCCGCCGAGTTCCCAGACATTGCTCTCCAGGAGTTCTGGGCGACATTTGACTTGGACGAGCATAAGAAGAGACGGGGCCAGAAGGTGATCACTTTCTTTCTTGGTGGGGTGTACAGGCAGCTCACCTACGATGAGTTTGCCGCTCATCTGGGCATCCCCTACGAGCACTATCACGATCACCACCTCGGTTGGGGCGAGGATGATGACGACGAGGCATTGCACGCCCTCTGGAGCCACATGACAGGCGTGTCTGGCGATCGCCTCAGGAAGAACAACTCAGTTAAGACCCTCTCTCACCCGCTCTATGAGTTTATTCATATGGTTTGGCGGAGGTCACTTTTATATGTCAGAGACAAGGATCGCCACCATATCCTTAAAGAGGAGCTCGTGCTTCACCGAGCCATCCGAGAGAGCTACCCTCTCCACCCCGGCTGGGTGCTAGCTCACATCTTCAGTCAGAGGACCAAGAGAATGAAGCAACCACGCAAACTCTTGGGAGGCAACTTCATAGGACAGCTCATCCTCTCCTTCGGCATCGGCCATGAATATGGCCCTCACATTCCACGACATTCAGTTCGGACCGTTGGAGGAGACTTGGCGGTCGAGTACGACTTAGAACTCGACCTCAGTCCCCATGTAGCAGCAGATCCTCCACTCCAACCTACGGTCGAGTCGGAGGACGACGATGATGCTGAGGAGCAGCAGCCGCAGCCGCCGCCCGAGTTTCAAGATTACATACCCTCGCCACACCATGAGGCAGGGTACATCCACCAGTCGCCGCCATACATTCCAGATCCATACCAGGCACAGCAGCCTCAGCCTCGACCGCATCCCGCGAACATTGGTGAGCTGTACGAGCGACTGCAGGAGTGGCGCATCACCGACAACGCCACTCAAGAGGCTAGGTGGACTATTTTGCAACAACACATGCGCCGAGCCGACCGGCGATATGAGCGACAGCTGGAGTGGCAGCGACAGCTCGGCGATTACTTCCACTTCCCCCACCCTGACACCTCTGACCAGTGATGATCAGGTGGTGTCCTTTTCCTTATCCTTTCTTTTTATTTATTCTTTTCGGACTTCGGTCCAACTTTTTTCTGTGTGTATCCGGGGCACTTGTCCCGGTTTCCTTTTTATGTTTTATTTGTTTTTGTTTTGTAGGCAGTTGGGAGGTTCCCTTTGCTTCACTTGGGTAGATTACCTCCGCTCCGAGGATCCGTGCTCATCCACTACGCCAATCATCTCGGTCCAGGTTCTTCCATTCCACTCTGAACTCTAGAATTAGTCCTGTGAGGACACAGTCTGATTTAAGTGTGGGGTAGGATGCTAGAGAACCTTGCATGAACTTGATTGCCCTTGATTGTGTTTTGTGTGCCTCGTGATTCCATTCCAGTTTCTCTAGCATAGAATTGCTCAATTCTTGACTTGTGATGTTAAATTGACTTCAATTTCTAACAATGACGTCTAGACTGTTCCACTTAGAACCTGTGACCAACGTGTTGGAACTGATATTAAATGAGTCTAGGACAGATCATAAATCACTTCAGTAGTTGAAACTTGAATTAATTGAACTGATTGGTCTGTTAATAACAAAGCTCGATAACACCGTTCTAAGATGATAAATGCTAGCTTCTCCCATGTTTTTCACTCCATATTTGTTCACCTGTGATTGTGGCTTGAGATTAGACGAAAATCCAATTCGAAATCTTGTGTAAAAAGTTATAACTAGCTAAGACCAAGTGGCTAAATTGTTGAATCAAGTAATTGAGTTGTTCAAGTTAATGTTAAGTTCTTTAAAGTGCTGAAAATAAAGCTAGGCAAGCCCGACACCTAAGTGAAGTGTTCGGGTTGAGCACTAGCATAAGCACAAATACTGTGAGCTAGGCAGGTCCAACACCTAAGTGAAGTGTTTGGTATCGAGCACTAGTATGCAGTAAATAAATTGAAGGAAGAAATTGAACTTGAAATTAATTGTTGTTTAAATCGGTCCTAGCTAGAACATGTAACGTACAGATCTAGAAACGGATGAAGTCGAGTCGATAGCCACGTCACTTTTCCTACCTCCGCGTCCACATCATGGCTAGAGCTTAAAGTCTTTTCTCATTAGAATTGGTGTTATCATAGTCGGTTAATTATGATTAATTGTTTTTCCAAGAAACGTGCTTTGTTAAAACGACTACTTGAAGTGTGCAGAGATCAGTGAGATCGAAAATTTATTTGGTTGATGTTCTTGCATGTGTAGGTCACTCTTTCTACGTGGAACAGTCTAAACCAAATTGTTAGAATTGAATCTCGGTTTAATCTCGTGTCATTTGTGAATTTGAGTGTGTTCTAGTTCAGTTTGCTTGAGGACAAGCAAAAGCTTAAGTGTGGGGTATTTGATGACACTCGATTTGACGTGATTATCAGCCTCATTTAAGCGACATTTCTTTGCTTAAGACATGGTTTTTAGGGTAGAATGACGAATATTCAATCAATTGCCCTATCTCGTGCCATTTGTGTTACATTGGCCCTTTTCGGGTCTATTTGATGGTTTTCTAGTGTTTTTGCGTAAGCACAGGTTTTTGCCGTCAAATAAAGTAGCCATGGACGTGTCTAAGGCATAGGAACATCGAGGAACTGAACCGGAATCGATCAAAGGAACCAATCAAAGTCCAACCAAAATCCTGCCCGATTACAAAGACACTTTCGCTGAAAATGTCCTATGGATTTCGGCGAAAATATTAGTGCATTCAGACTGGTGCCAAGACAAAGGAGATTTCGCCGAAACTAAGTATATGTTTTCGGCGAAAACATTAGTGCAAACCGGCTGATGTCAAGTGAAGAAAGTTTTCGCCGAAAACTTTGAGTTTTCGGACCGAAAAGGATGAACAGAAGGATCAGTCGGCGGACGTCCATTCACACAAGAGTTTTCGCCGAAACCACCCCTATGGTTTCGGCGAAAATACCATCTCAGCCCGGCCCAACTAGGGTTAAGTATTTATACTTAACCCGACGGCCAATATAGAAAACACAATTCATAATTCGAAAAACACAACTTTTCGAGATCATATTTCTCTGAAGTTTTGGAGCGAAGAGTTGGAGTTCGAAGAGCCGGATAGAGATCGTGACGCCATCCCTTCCATCTCGGAGAACCGGAGCTAGGAGTGTAACTTACCGAAGATCGGAGTCTGTCAGAGTCGTCCAAATTAGGTTTTTCAGATCCTTTTTTGTTCTTCCTTTGAATGATGAACTCTTTCTTTGTCTTTGTTTCTTTTGTAATGATCATGAGTAGCTAAACTCGTTAGGGCTTAGACTAGATGAACCCTAAGTGACCCAGGGCTTTAAAGTGGTCACGGATCGGCGGTGATTAGATTCGAAATTCAATTAGTTCTTTTTCATGTTTGATTCGTTCTTCATTGTTCATGTTTCTTGTCTGGATTGATCACCTAGATTAGATTCTTGTTAAGCTAAGGATAGAAGCGAACGCTCGCCTTACCTTAGAACATCGAATTGAACAATTAACCTTATAATTGGAGTGTGCCTTTCGTAGGAACCGGTTAGGGTTAATCCACTGCAAGGGTAACTCATTAATCATTAGTAATTGCACCAATTAATTAAGTCGTTGCGAGAGGCGACCGTACCCGGGCGGCTAGTTAATCTTGGTAGTTAGAACGGATAGAGCGAACGTTCGCCGGTCTTAAACCTAAGGGTAAGGGGTTATGGTGGTGTTTTAGTAATTGATTGAATAAGAATCGAAATCCGCTGATCTGTTGATTGCCAATGCTCTGGGGAACGAAGGGGGATTCAAAGTCTAAGTTCGTCTGTCTTTCTTGTTTCAAAACCCTAATTCTCAATCTGTTTTAGCTTAATTTGTTTTAATTTTTCTGCATTCCTTAGAATTAGAAGTCGTGGAACTCACACCACGCACAACGTGTTTTCCTTGAGTAATTTGTTAGTTCTGAAGTAGCCAATCAATTGAAGGCCCGTGGAATACGATCTATCCTAGCTCTTGAGCTTGATAGTTATTTGATAGAACCAGCTCAGCACAACGACGGTTCTCATCATATGCGGTCTACACATATTGTATACACTTCGTACTGATATTTGTACAAGTTGTATACAACACTTTATACACTTTTGAGAGTTGTACAATTTGTACATGAACTGTATACATTTTGTATGTGAATTGTACACAATGTATTTATTTTTTGTACGGTATGTATACACTTGTACGGGAGTGGTATACTCTGTATTTATTTTTGTGCAATTTTTTTTCATATAGTAGGGTTGTAAATCGTTCATACAAATTGTATATACTTTGTATGAAATTCGTACAGTTTGTATGAAATTCGTACACTTTGTAAGACATTGTATAACTTGTATATGACATATACTTTGTATGGAGTTCATACAGACTGTATAGATGAAAAAATTCAGTGTGTCATCATCGGTGAAGTCGCTGTGCATAATTGACATCCTGAAAATTAGGATCTCTCTGCGGTCAACTTGTTATTCGGCCGAAAAAATAATTGGGCGAATAGAGATCTCATTTATACGAGATGAATAACTTGAAAGAAAAAAAAAATTGATAACCGTTTGATTAAATGGAGGGATGAGATTAATGTTGTGTTGAAGACCACATGTATGGGCTGAAAATTGTCAGGTCTAATTATTATGGGGTCAAATACTTAAAACGTCCTGAAACTATAGGTTGAGTTACAAACTCATCCTAGAAATTTAATTTGTTAAAAAGTGGTCCTATTACTATGAACCGGTTTACAGAGTAGTCCTAATGACGTCATTGATGTAATTTTCCAGCCATTTTGCCATGTCACCATTGACATGTCATCGAAAATATAATTTTAAATTCATCTTAAAATGATTAAAATCTAAAATTATAATCACTAGATTTAGTTTTGAACCAAATTTTATAAGTTAGATGAGTTTATATTTATATTTGAATCAATTCTTTGAAATTTAAATTATGTTTTTGATGACATGTCAACAGTGACATGACAAAATGGTTAAAAAACTACATTGATGACGTCATTAGGATTACTTTGTAACTTATTTCATAGTAATAAGACCACTATGTAACATATTAAAGTTTTAGAACGTGTTTCTAACCCGTCTTACAGTTTCGGGACACTTTAAGTATTTGACCTAATTATGCCAACTGAGTTTCATGGGTGGGCTGAAATAAAAATGTGGCCCAACTTGATCCAGAATTAAATCCCAGCGCCGTATGCTGATAAAGCTAGCGATCATCAAGTATCCGTTAGAGTTACAGGATCTCCAACGGCTGCATCTGATTTCAAACTTGAAAACCCTCTTCTCCTCTTCCAAAAACCTTTCACTTCTGCTTCCTTCACTCTCTCTCCATTCATTCACCCTTTCTCTCTCCACTTCATTAATCGTCTTCTTCGTCTTCCCCTCCAAGCTTTCATTTTCAAGATCTCCCCTCCAAGATAGAACTCATTTCTCGATCCTGGCTCATTACAGATGGCTCCCACTCCGTCTTCTTCCAAACAGAATCACACCCATAACTTGTTCAAGACTCCCCTCTCTAAACACCGCCTCAATTTCAATTCCTCCAGAACCCCAAACCATCACCCCTCTCCAAACCCTAACTCAGCCGTCAAAGAAACCCCTCAAATCGACCACCCAATTGAAGTCATTGGCCGCATTAGGGATTTCCCCGATCGCAAGGAGAAGCCACCATCGGTTTTGACCGCCAACCCAGATGGCCAGACGCTCAGAGTTCGAGCGGAAATTGGGTACAGGGACTTTACCCTAGACGGGGTTTCTTTCTCAGAGCTGGAGGATCTTGATGGGTTCTACAGGAAGTTCGTCAAGTCGAGGATCAATGGGGTGAAATTGGGGGAAAAGTGTACAATTATGATGTACGGGCCGACGGGTTCAGGGAAGAGTCACTCCATGTTTGGGTGTCCTAAGCAGCCAGGGATTGTGTACAAGGCCCTCAAGGATATACTTGGAGAAAGCGAAGACGGGGTTGATGGAGTAGAGAAGCTGGGAATGGCTACTTTTGTACAGGTTACTGTTCTGGAGATTTACAATGAGGAAATTTATGATCTGTTGTCAACTAACGGTAGTGGTGGAGGATTTGGAATCGGGTGGCCCAAGGGTGGAAGTGCATCTAAGGTACGGGAAAATCACCACTTCCGAACTTTTTATTCAGAACTTGATGGGTTTTCTACTTTGCCTAGTTTTATTGAGTTTGGAAGTTGGAATCTATAGTTCATTTCCCTGGGTTAGCTCCAGTTCATGTTCATGTTACTGTTCCTGTCGTTTTATTTGGTTTAGCTCCAGCTAGCTAGCGTGAGTCATGTGTGTCCTAGGTGATGATTATGATGTGCTTGTGAACATATTCTTGTGTTGCTGATGAAAACTTGCAGGCAAGACTCGAAGTGATGGGAAAGAAGGCCAAAAATGCTACTTTCATATCTGGGTCTGAAGCTAACAAAATTCTGAGAGAGATTCAGAAAGTGGAGAAGAAAAGGATAGTCAAGAGCACCCTTTGTAATGAACGAAGTTCCAGGAGTCACTGCATGGTATGGATTCTATTTGTGTTTTCCTTCAGATGAATGAATTGTCAATTTCCCTCTTCTCACTGGCCATTTTCATAATTTTATCTGTCTTACAGATAATGCTGGATGTTCCAACAGTGGGAGGTCGCCTTATGCTTGTGGATATGGCAGGATCAGAGAACATTGAACAAGCAGGGCAAAGTGGCTTTGAGGCTAAGATGCAGGTAAAGCTGCAAACTCTAAGTTCCATTGATAATGTTCTAGAATCAAATCAAGGTGTCTGATGAGTTATACACCGTATTGAATAAACAGACAGCAAAGATAAATCAAGGGAATATAGCATTGAAAAGAGTGGTCGAGTCGATTGCAAATGGAGATTCCCATGTTCCCTTTAGGGACAGCAAGTTGACGATGCTGCTCCAGGTACACACCTTATCTTCGTGAAGGTGAAATTTCAGCTTTCTTTCTTGATTCAGTTTCTGAGTTATTCTCTTGCTATATTGTGCAGGATTCTTTTGAAGATGACAAGTCAAAGATTCTAATGATTCTTTGTGCAAGTCCAGATCCCAAGGAGATTCACAAGACAATCTGCACCCTCGAGTATGGAGCTAAAGCAAAGTGCATTGTCCGCGGACCTCATACGCCTATTAAAGATGGCGAGGACTCGAGTGGCATGTTAGGATCCAGGGTAGCAGCAATGGACCAGTTTATCTATAAGCTGCAGTTGGAGAACAAGGTCAAGGAGAAAGAGAGGAACGAGGCACACAAACAGCTCGTGAAGAAAGAAGAAGAAATAGCTGCGTTAAGAGCGCAGATTGCAGCAAGGGAAGCTGTAATAGCACCACCAAGTGAAGAAGAGATCAATGCAAAGGTGAATGAGAGAACAATGATGCTGAAACTTGAACTGGAAAGGAAGCTAGAAGAATGTCAGAAGGCAGCTGAGAAGTGTTTTGAGATGGAGAAGAGGAGGATGGAAGAGACAATATTGCAGCAGCAACAGGAAGTTGAAATGCTGAGGAGACGATTGCAAGAAATAGAAGTGGCGGCAAGTCGTCCTAGAGAGGAGAAAACTGCTGCAGTTGATGTGGATGATTGCCGCAGCAGTTTCACAAGTAGGCTGTTGGGGGCTTGCGGGGATGACGATGGAGGGATGGTCAAGTCTATGGATCTCGACATGGGCGATCAAGAAGTGTTTGTTCGAGAGGTTAAGTTTGTAGACACGGGTGCTTCTCGACAACAGCCAGACAGTAGTCCTTACTTCCCACCTCAGACTGATGTATTCGGAACAGCCTACGGTGACAAGTTCAATCTCAGTACTGTATTCGAGGAGGAAGAAGTGGAAGAAGAAGAAGATGATGAAGAAGAAGAAGTGGAGAAGAAGGTAATAGAGGTGAATAAGATGGCGGACTGCACAAAAACAGCCAAGACAGATGACACATCAGAGGTTAGCAGGAAGCTAAGAATCCAAAACATATTTACTCTCTGCGGAAACCAAAGGGAGTTATCCCACACTCAGACCATCAGTACAGGATTTGGAGTTGATGGTGAGAAGGAGAACAGCAATCCTCAACATTCTGAACTCCATTTTCCGCTGGAGAACATAATGGCACCACCACTGACACCAGTATCTTGCTTGTCAAAACAGCAGAAGCAATGTGGTGATTCCTTTTCACCTGAACTTGGACATCTTAGCTCCACTCCTTTCATTACTCAGAGAAAGGCTCTAAACTAGTAATCCTATCCTTGTGGATTTTGAACAGTTTCTACCCTGAGTACATGTGTTCATGTACTCTTGTGTGCAAGTATTATTGTTGTACTTTCTGGAAATGTTTTTGTATGAGAGCCATGGTCAAGTTGTCTTTACTAATCTTCTACTATGTTGTCTTTACTAAACAGCTCGCTCTTTTCATGCATGTTCAAGTTGCATAATGACAATGAAACTCCATTAATAACCAGTATATTAAGACAACAAAAAGATTTGACTTAAGTTTTTACAGATGTAATATGATATACCCTTTTGAAATTGATACAGAGAGAGCTCTAGCTATGGTGCATATGAGACAAAGATGTAAATAATAATGGAAAAATGCAAATAAAATTTTGAACAGAAACAAAAGAAAATATAAAATACACATTTGGTAGGGAAACAAACACTTTGGATTTGGGTTTGAGGTTTGCTCTGCAAAGTACAGAGCTTTTTTTGTGTCTTTTCTTCTCCGATCTCTAAAGCAAATTAAACCAACGAGTTTTTTGTCCTTTTAGTTTTAAGTTTTTCTTTGGGAGGGTTTTCATCACCTCACCTTTCCTCTTGGTAAGCATCCAAAACTGAAGTTAGGTGGCCGGCGGTGTTGCTCCGGGTGGACCCGCCGTCGGCCGTGGGAGGAAGCCCGTCGGCTGGAGCTGAATTATCCTGCTGCTCCTTAGTTCTGGCTCTCGATTTCCTGGTGCGGGAATGTTTTGGGATAGATGGCTGGTCGACAGAAGGCGGAGATTCATCACCCTGGTTGGCGGAAGACGACGATTTCTTACTCTTCCTGGTTTTCACGCTGCCGCCTGAGGACTCCCTGGCAGGGGAATCCATGGCGAGGTTATTGGAAGAGCGGTGACGCCTGGACTTCTTCTCGCTTTCGCCAGCTTTGGGTGAACCCACTGGTGACCCAGCTGCACTGCTGGCACTCGATCCCCGCCTCGTGTGCTTTGGGGCATCGCTGGAAGAGCGCCTTGACCTGTGCTTCCTGTGGGTCGAACCACCAGCTAATAATAGTTTCAATTTATTAGTCTGTTGTTGATGAACTACGATCATACATATATACAAACATAAAATACGAGAGAGAACCTTCAGATTGTGCTTTGGTTGGGGAAGGAAGGCTCTTGATGTCATCTGAAGGGTTCAACGGCCCACTCATCGTATCCTGACCAGATTTGAACTCAGTCATCTACAACACATTGTGACAATTTTATCATCATCATCATCGTCATCGTCATCGTCATCATTCCAATTTGGAAGTAAAGTAATGCAATCAAAAGAGATATACCCAACTAGGAGTGGTGGAAGAAGGGCCGTCAGACCCAATATGTGCAACATGTTTTACATCGGTGGGAAACCCAATCTCGATCTCTTGTTCTTTCTCATCTATAACCACAAAAAGAAGAAAACGAAAGCACACTTACGAGTCACGATTTGAAATGTATGTTCATTAGTAGAAATTAGCAAGGTATAAGCATGACTTACTAAAAAGATTATGTGATACGGAATATTTAAGCCCTTTAAGAAGACCTTTCACTTTTGTCGTCATCTTAAGCTATCTCAAATTAAGAACCTTAATAACAACAAAAAAAAAATAAAAAATAAAATCACAATATAAGTTTAAAGTTGTCTGAGAATGGTCTATAGGCGACAAGCCAAGACATCATCCTTCATTCCTACAAAAAGTTTCATTTCGACGAAGATCCGAAATAAAATGAAAATGATGAGATTTTCGAGAAAATTGGCCTCTATATCTCAATGCTTTATTGGCTTTTAGGTAATGAACTCAGACAAATCTTGATTGTTGAAGGCCATGAACAACAACAATCAAGAAGAGAAAGAGGGAGATTAGTTTGGATTGTAAAAAGGTGAAGAAAATCTAGAAATGTTGAGAAATGGCTAATACATTATTTTTGTTTGGTGAGGCGTCAAAGGGGAAATCACAATGACATTGATTCCATTCTAAGCAATCTCCTCCTCCATATCCTTCTCCATCCCTAATTTCAGTCCTATTTTTTCAGCCACATCTACCATATTAGCCATTTACTATTATAAGTCATTTTTCTTCCATCCATTTTTTGTTTTCTTTTTTTCCTATATACAAAATCTAATTTCATAAAAGCACCAAAAAAATGATCTTTTCAAAAAATGGAACAATAAAATTATTAGAATGTGACAGATCAATATGACATGTCAGCCCATGTCGCCTCCTCCGCTCAAACAGTTCACTAGGAATCCTGAGAAATTTAATAAGTGCAAATTGAGGAAATATCGATTCAGGGGATTTTACGTCCCTATGGCAGAGATAACACGAGTACCTCCGTTGAGGAAGGCAAAGACGTGAGCCACTGTACTCCAACCCTCAACATCGTGCTTCTCTTCTCTCTATATTGCTCTCCTTTCGGTGAAGAATAAAAATGGTTTTCATCCGAACCAATTTTAGAATCCATAGAAGAGGAGAAATTTGTTATTATATCACTACAAAAAAATTGATCTTTACCTACTGCAAAATTACAACGACATGAAAATGCAGTAGCAGATAGTAGATATTTGCTACGACAATCACTATTTCATGTAGTAATTTGCAGTAGCAAATATTATTTGCCACACCACTATTTGCTACACTCAGCATCCCGTTGCAAGTAGTGGTGTGGCAAATAGTATTTGCTACTGCAAAATTACAACGACATGAAAATGAAGTAGCAAATAGTTGTAATTTTGCAGTAGCTAAAGGTAAACAGTTTTGTATTGATTAATTTTGGATGAATGGTCTTTGTCGTAGATGTTGAACAAAGCTAGCATGAAAGATGTTTTGACTGGTTAATTTTTTTTTTTTTTTTTGGTAGGATTGGCTGGTTAATTATTACTTTAGATTTAGTGTTGAGAATGTGGTTGGTGATCTATTCATTCTATAACTTAGGTTTATCAATTAGAATGGTAAAACAATCAAAATAATTATCTTCCATGTGACAATACATGCTAACATGGCAATACTGATTTATCACATTTTAATAGTAGACTAACAGAAAGAAAAAAACTTACTTGTTAAGTTGGTTATAATATGAGTGGGTAAATGGAGTATTTTATAGTATATGGAGATTTTGTTAACTTGATAAAGTAGAGGAGTAAAGTATAAATTCCCTGATAAACTAGTCATTTTTCGTTAGTTTTTTTATTAACTTTCCGTAAAAAAGTGTCAAATCAACATGACACATCAACTAAAAATCCACATTAAATTTATCTGAACTTTTGGTGATTGTTGGGATTTCAATTGCATGATATTCCCTACAAACAAAAAAGGAGGTATACTCTTGGGCAGACAAGTCATCTCATCCTTACTAACATTTGGCAATGATTTACACATCATTGATATAGGTTACTCGTGTCTAGATTGTCCTAGGTCAAATATTCATTATGATCACACTCATTGACAACACCTAGACAAGTTCTTCTTAAACAACAAGTGATTAATATTGGATACTTTATGGGATCCTCTGTTAGGTATCCACAACCGCGTTATTCATATCATTGTCTGATTCTTTTAAGGACACAGTCTCCGACCTGTGTAGTAAATTACTTTTCGTTTCGACTATCGTTGTGTGGGTGGATAATCCTGAGGTTACAAGCCAGATTTCTTACTCTTGGTCTCTCCAAATTCTTCATGGAACATGTACCGCTTAGCAGCCAAACTGAAATGGCTACTATATCTCCTCATTGACTAGTACAAGGGGGAGCTTCCAATTCAGCTAGAATTCTCAAGTGACTTTTGGTTCGTCACCTTATGTATCAATAGTTGTGGTTGGCTCGCCCGTGACAAGGGACCTGTGACTACTAACATTGATTGTTGTAGTGTATTGTGATCGTGTTTGTGTTTGAATGTATATTAGAGGAGACGGTGAATTTAGACTCTTCTAAGATTCACCATATTTTACCCTAAAAAAAGAGGGTTTTGTAGTTTTGGGGCAGTTTTGGAGGAATATGTAGCCCCAATGGCACATTTGCAAAATATGTCCGGATAGGGGCAAAAGCGGAGCCCAGGCGGCGCCGTGCTGGCTGCGTTGGCCTATTTTCCCCCGTAACGGTAGCTGATAGTTATCGTTAGGGTTTAGAGGGTCTGGTGAGCGTCGCGCTAGCTGGCCGGCGCGGCGGCGCTCACTAAGAACCCCTAAACCTAGATCTAACTATAAATACCCCCTCCCACCAGTTTCCAGCCACACCTTCCACAAACTCCCAAAGTTCATTGACGGCAGCAGCAACTTGAAGCAATCTCGGAATGGCCTCTTCGAGTCGACGTTTATTTTTGCATCTCAGTTCTTCCTCATTTCTTATGTTGCACTAATTACTGCTCTCATTCAGTTTCAGATTTCGAAAGGATAACGTTCAAGATGAAGAGGCAAGAGGAGGAGGATATGTTCGTTTACGAGGGTGGTCTCGTTGAATGCAAGTGCGGGTTAAGGGCAACCAGATGTATTGCCTACAATCTCGAGCGCTATTTCGGTTGTCCTCTCGAGAAGGAGGGTAAGAGTTGTGGGTTTTATGAGAAACTAGAGGTGCGTGAGGCTGTGGACGCGGTAACTAGGGAGAAGGACGAGGTCATTCCAGAGGCTGAAAAATTCGATTCAGCGTCTTATAGAACGAGTGAAGGGTCTGGAGTCCCACAACACAGTGCTGCAGGGTTATATCAATGCCCTAGTTAAGGGAGTCGATTTTCTAATCATGACTAGACTGGAAAGAGTATTGGAGGGGTTGAAGTGGTTGTTGTCATGTTTTAGTTGTTTTGTTGTACTGTTATGCTATTGGAGGGTTGGGGTCTCCATTGTATCTCATTGTATCCGTTTGTTATATTTGGAGAATTGGAAGATCTTGTGTTTGTTTTCAAGTAGATTTAACGAAAAACAAGGAAAATTTTGATTAAAATTGGATAGAGGGTACATGAATACAACATAATGACAGAAGAAAATGAAAACAAATTAACCATTCCTGGGGGGGTTGGGATTTCTGTTGCTTTGCTTTGCCCGTGCGCAAGTCCTTCTGTTGTGGCCATCTTGTTTGCAGTAGCTGCAATGAGGCTCAATCTCTTCGACCTAGTCCATCTCGTTGTGTATGCGTGAATGGGGTGGCCTACCGAATTTCCTAATTAATCCATGGCCGAGAATGAAATGCAACCCTCCATGTGGCTTCCAGTCTTTTCTGCCCCCAATTGGGTGGAAATTCCTACCGTATATCCGACTCACAGTCTCTAGCTTGTAATGGTCGTTGACGTAGTAGAACAGATCTTGATGAACATGTGGAATGGTTGCCATGGCGTGTGAACATGACATTTATTTCTGTTGGAACTTGTCGCAGGTGCACGACCCGTCGTGGTCGTCGTAATACAAATTCATTGTCTGCATACCCCTCCCATTTGTCAGATTTGGCGCAGTTTGCACATCAAACAACCCATTCTCATAGTCGTAGGTCCTTACTACATGGGTATGTGACTTGTTCAGTCGTTTCCCCATCCGCTTGGGACACAGTTTGGTCCATATTGCTCTAGTCTCCACTTCTTCCCTAATCCACGCCAAAAACACGTTAACGAGTCGATACATAGTCAGTATGACAATGCCACGTACCAAGGTCTCCATGACAACGTCGCGACGCGACACACCACGTCGTGTGTGGGCGTGGTACCACTGTTGGTACTCACCGTGGAAGCTCTAGTCCTCGGAATCAATCATCCATGGACCTGCCGCCAAATGGTCGAAGCACTCCTCCCAGAATTGGACATATCGAGGGTACCTGGCAACCCAGTCTGCATGTCGTCCACCCCGCTGTGTGAGCTCTAAGTTCAGCATGACCTCTGATCGTGGCATGTCGAACGTCGATATTGGCTGGTCCATCCCAAACTGGCGTACAACACGATCAGGCTTATGCCACTGTACACTAAAGTAGCAAATCATAGGTGTGACGACGCGGCGTGCGGTGAATGACTGCGGACTATGGCCCTCATACCGTTCCCATGGTTGCCACTAAGAAAGATTAACGAAAAAAAGAACTATTAGCTTAATAATCTTTGGAAGATAAGGACTACTATGTGAACTAAAACGACAGTAAAACCTACTATGAATGGTGTCCCCTCATCCAGAAGATGTCGGTATCTAGCAAGTAAGATGAATCTTGTCTTGTATTTAAACCAAGGTGTCCAACTACGTTGAAATAACCTCGATAGTTAGAACTATGTTCAAATGAATATGGTGTTGTACGTTGAACCATATATATTCAACTTACTCTGGCATACGCGTAACTGTCCTCCCATTCGGTGTCTGTTTACGCTTGGGTGGAACTCGTCGAGCTATAGAAGGGAATCTCTCTAAAGCCCACACCTGGACCAAAACCATCAAACCTCCAATGTCACCAATGTTATCGCCGGTGGTACCGCTCTCAATCCGAAATGCGGTACGACCAAGCTCTCTGTACAGCCATGATAGTGCAGTCGCCCCCCATGCATACTCTCCAACACGATTAAGGTCCTTAAGCAAAGGGAGGAAGAAGAGATGAGCATACGCCCCTGAGCGATCGGCGAAGATACAACTGCCGAAGAAGTCCAGGATGTAGGCGCGACAATACTGATGTATCGTCTCTAATGGCTCCCTCACGGTATGAGAATTTCTCCCAACCAAGTCATCTTAATCCTCCTCGAATTCAGATCATTGGTTTCTGGCTTCTTCCCTAGAAGCTTCTCAACATACTCACAAAGTTGCGTCGCATCAGTAGGAATGGTGGTAGCTGAAGTGACGGCGGGACCATCTACGATCAAACCAGTGATGAAGTGCACGTCCTCCATTGTGATGGTCACCTCACCATGGTAGAGATGGAAGGTATTGGTCTCTGGACGCCACCTCTCAACCAGAGCAGTGATGAGCTCTGGATCGGGGGTTAGTCGGAGGGCGGCCTTAAGTTGGTATAAGCCAATTTCGCATAGAATCGACTCGAACCTAGGATCATAGTCTACGGTCTTCTTAGAATGACAACACATATGCGTCATGTGTGGCTCCTAATAGTTGAGGAACATATGAGGGAAGTAATTATTGAGATGTTTATTTCATCTCAATGATTGATAGCTGACCACTTCACACTCTACCCTTGATCTTGCTTGTTTGATTGCAGGATCAATCTCAAAGCCTACTCAGAATGGAAGGTTTGCACTCAAAGATGGACAGTCCTTGGAAATTGCAGTTGGTGATTAAAAAGGAAACAAAGATCCCACAGCTGGAGTGTTGACAGGTTGGTGCCTTGCTCAGCACTACTAAAGATCAAGAGAGAAGCTGTTATGGAAAGTTGTGATTACTGCCTGCTGGAAGATCAAAGCGAATCACTTTCACAGTGATCTCTTATTTGCTCCTCTGGCTATTTAAGCAGTGGACCATGTATCTTGTAATGTAGAGAGATAGAATTCACTTGTAATCGGTAAGGATTGAGTGTTCTATAGAAGTAACTGGTAGTTGTTAGGCTGCTTATATTCAGTGGGGAACTGAATTAGAGTTAGCGGGTGAGGTTTCGGGGAGAAACCAAAGATTGTAACACTACAGTTCTTGACTCTCAGATTCGTGGATTCAAATCAAGTTCTCTCAAGGGATCACTTCCCTTGAGACGTGAAGTAGGCATTGCTGCCGAACCACGTTAAAAATTATGTGTCTGTTTTACTTTTTCCTTGCATTTGTTTCTGTTACGTGCTAATAAAGCTTTCTACTTGCCAACTACTTCAGTTGATTGTCTAGCTATCCTGAGTTCTAAATCTCTTGATAGTTAAGCACAACTAAGAGGGTTACATCACGTGGTATCAGAGCCTGTCACTAAAGTGTCAATCAAACGATTGTTAGTGATTTCTTCAAAAGAATAACTCTCTTGTGTGCTTCTGTCCTGTTTCATTATGAGTACTAGCCAAGAAAACTCTGTGTTTCTTGCTGATGGATTCTCTCAGAATCGTCCTCCGAAGTTCGAAGGCATTCACTATGGATACTGGAAGAACAGAATGGAACTATTTATTAAAACTGTAAATCCCAGGCTGTGGAGAATCATCACCAAGTGACCGATGGAGGTCAAGACTGAAGAAGACAAGTGGACAGATGAAGATATCAAGAAGGTTCAATTAAACTCTCAAGCCATGAACATCATGTTTTGTGCTCTTGGACATGAAGAGTTTGGTCGGGTTTCAGGCTGCAAGTCAGCTAAAGAAATCTGGGACAAACTGCAAGTCACCTTTGAAGGTACTTCCCTAGTCAAGACATCAAGAATCAACATGCTCAAACATGAGTTTGAACTATTTCAAATGAATCCAGGTGAGTCTATCACAGCTATGTACAACAGATTCCAAAATATTGTCAATAAGCTAGGTGGTCTTGATAGAAAATATGAGAATGAGGATCTCATAAGAAAGATTCTGTGGTCATTACCTAGACAGTGGAGACCCAAAATCACTGCTATTGAGGAATCAAAGGATTTGGCCACAATGAATATTGATGATCTCATTGGATCGTTAATCACTCATGAGGAAATACTGAAAAGGGAAGAAGATACTGATGATGTCAGGAAAAAGTCCATTGCTCTAAAGACAGATGCAGAGACAGTCGAGGAGGACTTAAGCAACTATGATGAATCAGAGCTTGCTCTTCTGAGCAAACAAGTTAGTCGATTACTTAAGCTTAGGAGAGACAAGAAAAGGTTCACTAGTCAGGGAAAATCAAAAGAATCTGATGGTGAAAGGAGCTCAGAAAAAGGATACAATAGATCTCTCAAATCTAAAAAGGATCAAGGAAAAGGTATGCCTCAGAAAAGTAATGCTGGTCAGAGGTTTGAAACATAACCTTATCTCTATCAGTCAGTTATGTGGAAATGTGAATCGTGTAGTGTTTGAAGACACAGTTTGCTATGTTGAAAGCTTGAGTACTAATGAAGTACTCTTCACTGGTTATCGTAAAGGTAATATTTATGTGGTTAACTTTAATGATATCTCAAAAACTGCTGAGATGTGTTTGCATTCAGTAAAGAAAGACAATCAGTTAGCCTGGCACAGAAAGCTAGGACACATCAGTATTAGTGTTCTTAGCAAACTAAGTAGAAGGGATCTTGTGCGTGGTCTACCTAAGATTAGCTCAGCAACAGAATTCTTCTGTGATGTTTGTGCTCTGGGAAAGCAAACCAGAACATCTTTCAAGACAAAATCTGTTATCTCTACTAGCAAGCCTCTAGAGTTAATTCACATGGATCTCTTCGGTCCTGCCAATATTCAAACAATGGGAGGTAAGTACTATTGTTATGTACTGGTTGATGACTTCTCCATGTATTGCTGGATTTATCTGCTTGCCACAAAAGATGAGGCCTTTGACAAATTTAAAGTTTTTGTAACTAAAGTTCAACGAGAACTGGAACTGAAGATCAAAACTATCAGAAGTGATAATGGAGGTGAGTTTGTGAATGAAAGATTCAAAAGCTTCACTGATACAGAAGGTATCTCTCACACCTTCTCTGCTGCAAGAACTCCCCAGCAGAATGGTTTTGCTGAAAGAAAGAACAGGACATTGATTGAGATTGCACGGACTATGCTAAATGACTACCATATTTCCAAGAAATTTTGGGGAGAAGCTGTTAATACAGCATGTTATGTCCCAAATCGAGCACTTATTCGGTCAGGAATGAAGAAGACTCCTTATGAGCTAATAAGGAACAGAACCCCCAACATAGGGTATTTCAGAACCTTTGGATGCAAGTGTTTCATTCTAAACTCCAAAGATCAGCTGGGAAAATTTGATGCTAAATCAGACGAAGGAATCTTTCTTGGTTATTCAAGCAGCAGTAAAGCCTACCGGGTTTACAACAAACGAACTCATAAAGTTGAAGAGTCCATTAATGTTGTTTTTTATGAATCTATGGAAGAATTGGCAGATGATCTCAACAAAGACGATGATGAACTTGACTTTGGGATCCCTTTAGTACAAGAAAATAGCTCCAATTAGGAAGAACAGGTGGAGGGTCAGGAAACCATCAGTACAGAAGCTGAAAGTAGTACTGAGACACAAGCCCCTCATCATATTGTTCGAAGACATCCTCCCTCTTTAGTCATTGGAGACCCTCACAGTCGACTTGTTACTCGGTCAAAAGCTACTCAAAGTGCGTTCGTTTCTCTGGTAGAGCCAAAGAATATCAAAGATGCTCTCAAGGATGAGAACTGGATTCTTGCTATGAATGAAGAACTGAATCAATTTGAAAGAACTAATGTCTGGTCTCTTGTTCCCTCTCCTCCTAATCGTTCCATCATCGGTACTAAGTGGGTGTTCAGAAATAAAACTGATGAATTAGGAAATGTCATTAGAAACAAAGCAAGGCTTGTTGCTCAAGGATACTGTCAGGAGGAAGGTATTGACTTTGATGAAACCTTCGCTCCTGTAGCCAGGCTTGAGGCAATCAGAATGTTGTGTGCATATGCCTGCATCAATGACTTCAAGCTTTATCAAATGGATGTGAAGAGTGCTTTTCTTAATGGTGAACTCAAGGAAGAGGTCTATGTTGAGCAGCCTCCTGGATTTGAAGACAGTAAGTTTCACACCCATGTGTACAAACTACATAAGGCTCTATATGGCTTAAAACAAGCTCCCAGAGCCTGGTATGACAAACTTAGCCAATTTCTGCTTGATCAAGGGTTCACTCGTGGAAGTGTTGATAAGACACTCTTCTGTAAGACTAAAGGGTCTGACTTACTCCTCGCTCAAATTTATGTTGATGATATTATCTTTGGCTCTAAAAACTCTGACATGTGCATTGATTTTAGCTCACAAATGAAGGCTACATTTGAAATGAGTCTCATGGGAGAACTCAGCTTCTTTCTTGGACTTCAGATCAAGCAATATCCTACAGGTACTTTTATTTGTCAAACCAAGTACTGCAGAAACATGCTGGACAAATTTCAAATGAAGGACCTCAAGTCCAATCCCACTCCTATGAGCACTACATACAAGTTGGACTCTGATCCTACAGGTGAGGAAGTTGATATTAAAAGGTACCGTGGTATGATTGGATCTCTGCTATATCTTACTGCAAGTCGTCCAGATATCTCCTTCAGTGTAGGAGTTTGTGCAAGATTTCAGTGCTCTCCTAAGGCTAGTCACTTGACTGCGGTTAAAAGAATTTTTTGATATTTAACTGGAACCTCAGACTTTGGTCTTTGGTACTCTAAGTTTTCAGATGTCACTCTCTGTGGTTTTTCTGATTCAGACTATGCAGGAAGCCTCACGGACAGAAAAAGCACTTCAGGTACCTGCCAATTCATCGGTTCTGCCCTTGTATCATGGTTCAGTAAAAAGCAGGCATGTATTGCCTTATCTACAGCAGAGGCTGAGTATCTTGCTGCAGGAAGTGCCTGCACTCAGTTATTATGGATGAAAGCTCAGCTTAATGATTATGGTCTTCAGCTTAATGCCATTAATCTTCATTGTGACAATACCAGTGCCATTAACATGACTAAGAACCCAGTCTTGCATTCCAGGACAAAGCACATTGATATCCGTCATCATTTTATTCGAGACTTAATTCAGACAGGTGACATTGTGCTTAATTATATTCCTACTGATGATCAATTAGCGGATATTTTCACAAAACCCTTGCAGGCAGATCGCTTCTCTCGACTTAGGCGGGAAATTGGAATTTTATCTTCTTCAGACGCCGACAGTCTCGGCCAATCTAATTAGGCCTTGAGTGCTATCTTTTCATATTCCTTTTCTGGAAGATTTTCCCGCGCTAATGATGATATCTTGTGTCAGTGATTCTGCATATTCATTGGGCTCTTCATTCCTTTTGCGTGCATGCACTGCCTTATTGGTATCATTACCTTCCTTGGCGCTTCATCTTCCCGTTTAGGGTGGCTCTATTTAATCAACTGCTGGGACAGAAGTCAGTCAGCACCTCTCCTCGATACACTGTCTTCTCTCCCTTTGCTCTTCCTCTCAACCATGGCCCTGCCTGTGCTTTTTGACAGCTCTCGCACAAGTTTCCTGTCAAGACATGTCTTTGACACAAACTTGTGCTCCCGAGACACTGGTTGTTAGGCCAAGTACAACTTCATGATCACTGAGAAGGAGCTCATACCCTCGGTGACTGTCCCCGTGGACGAATTCACAAAATATGGACTTAACCTCGGCTCCACTCTTCATAGCCTTGGCTGGGAACATCTTGTGACTCCTGGAAGCTCCCTGGTGTATTCGTCCGGAGTGTATCAGTTCTACGCAAACCTGAAGGTTGAGGATCACTTTCCTCCTGGCTGCTTCTCAACGTATGTTGATGGCTCTCTCATTTTTGTCACAATCGATATGTTGAGGTTGGTTCTGGGCGTCCCTGATCGTGGTTGTCCTCTCCGGTCTGAGTCTGAGTTTCGTCGCTACAAGTTTGATGCCATTGCCGCCATGAATGCCCTGTCCTGCGGTTCATGGGATTCGCGCACCACACCGTCCATCTGGCAACTTCCTGATAAGTCAAAGCTTTTTCACTTTGTTATTACTCGTATACTGTTTCCCAGGTCCCGATTTCAGACTGTGGTCTCTCCTATGGATGCCTGGATACTCCACAATGCAACTGCCAGGACCTCTCTGAGCTATGCCCATCTGATGTCTGCTCACATCGTCGATGTTGCTACTGATTTTGCTCTTGGCGATCTTCCATATGCTGCTCCAATCACGACTCTTCTCCAACGACTGGGAATCAACTTCCAGCTCAAACTTGTCATGGATGTCCCAGCAAGAAGCCTTCGTGCGCAACATGTTCTCCGCCACATTCACTGGCGTCCAAGTGAGTGGTTCTTTGAGTCTGGCAACGATACAGGGGGAGATCCAGCAGCTGATGAAGAGGTGTCAAGCACGGATAGTGTTGGCAGAGTGACTCATGGAGTTCCTGGGATGTCGTGGTGCACACATCATGCTGCATCAGATTTTGAAGCAGATCCTTCCAAAGGATTCTAATTGGTGGATTTTGAGCATCTATGCAGGGGGAGCCAGATGTGTTTGTTTTGTTGACTTCTGTTTTTGAACCTGAAGGACTTTTCTTTTGACGGTTGTTTTGGGATTCTGGCTTATGTTTGTTTTCTTGCTGAAAAACAATGGCTTTGAGCCATTGACATTATTGATCCTTATTTATCAGTGTTATTCATCTGCTCAGTGTGTCGTTATCAGACTAAGGGGGAGATTGTTGAGATGTTTATTTCATCTCAATGATAGCTGACCACTTCACACTCTACCCTTGATCTTGCTTGTTTGATTACAGGATCAATCTCAAAGCCTACTCAGAATGGAAGGTTTGCACTCAAAGATGGTCAGTCCTTGGAAATTGCAGTTGGTGATTAAAAAGGAAACAAAGATCCCACAGCTGGAGTGTTGACAGGCTGGTGCCTTGCTCAGCACTGCTAAAGATCAAGAGAGAAGCTGTTATGGAAAGTTGTGATTACTGCCTGCTGGAAGATCAAAGCGAATCACTTTCACAGTGATCTCTTATTTGCTCCTCTGGCTATTTAAGCAGTGGACCATGTATCTTGTAATGTAGAGAGATAGAATTCACTTGTAATCGGTAAGGATTGAGTGTTCTATAGAAGTAAGAACTGGTAGTTGTTAGGCTGCTTATATTCAGTGGGGAACTGAATTAGAGTTAGCGGGTGAGGTTTCGGGGAGAAACCAAAGATTGTAACACTACAATTCTTGACTCTCAGATTCGTGGATTCGAATCAAGTTCTCTCAAGGGATCACTTCCCTTGAGACGTGGAGTAGGCATTGCTGCCGAACCACGTTAAAAATTCTGTGTCTGTTTTACTTTTTCCTTGCATTTGTTTCTGTTACGTGCTGATAAAGCTTTCTACTTGCCAACTACTTCAGTTGATTGTCTAGCTATCCTGAGTTCTAAATCTCTTGATAGTTAAGCACAACTAAAAGGGTTACATCAGTAATTAGTCAACTAAGTATTTCTAATAACCTACGTAATTCTAATAACCTAATTCTAATAACATATTTCTAATAACCTAAGTAATCAATAATTTCATACATATCATGCATATCAAAACATGGTCATTATTAAGTAAATATTAACTAATTAATGCATTCAAAACATGGTCATTATTAACTAATTACATACATATCATACATTTCCTAATATTCCTCACATTCACTAAATTCTAGTTGTATACTAAAAGAGTACTAACTTCAGCGTCGAATACTATGACCGCGCGATGTCGATCACTATCCCCCCAAAAAAGACTCAGGTCGCTTGAGCCAACGGATACGCCCTCGGGAACATCTCCAAACATGTAATCCATCTACGTTCAAACATGCACAAGTCACAAACCATAACAACAATCAACTCATAGCACTTAAGATTATAAGATGTTACCTAAGCACGAATGAGGAGCGAGAATCGAAGGCTTGCTTTGGATTGATCGCTTTGGTCATAATAGCTACAAAGGCAAAAATAACAAGATCACATTAGTAAACAAGTTAATAAAAAATGCTAGCATAACAATCAAAATTCGGATTGAAATATTCACCTTGAGAGAATTGAGTGAGGTGTGAAAAAATGAAGGGGCCAAGGGGGGGGGGGGGGTTATATAGGATCTGAAGGCTATCACCCAGCCAGCGCGGCGCTCACCAGTGCTGTTGGAGGTAACAGTCGTCTAACGGCTATAATGTAACGACATTATAGCCACGTGGCGCGGCGCTTAACGGCCGGATTTTGTCCAACGCAGCCAGCGCGGCGCTGGCTGGTGGGCACGGCGCTCATTGGCTGGCTGGGCTTCGCTTTTGCCCCTATCCGAACATATTTTCGTAAAGTGCCATTGGGGCTACATATTCCCCCGAAACTGCCCCAAAACTACAAAACTTCACCATATTTTCTTTCCCTTACATTTTAGGGACATGAGTCTATTACCATTAACCTCCTAGAGACGAGTGATGAGTGAAAATGGATATTCTCTATTTCTAGTAAGTTCACAATTCGTCCACGAGTCGTTTGATTTTCGTACTTAAGAGGGGATTTGGTGAGTCTAAGTGATTTGGACGAAATCACCCATTTGGATTGAGATAATGCACAAGATTTGAAGGTGATTTAAAACTACCTCGTTAGAATATTTTGCAAGCCTTTTGAAATTTCTTTCGTAGAAATTGTATTTCTAAAAAATTTAGGCGATTTAAGTGAAAATGACCTAATTGACTTATCTTAAATGAAAACACACAATAAAGGGATGCAATAAGAACTGGTCATTTGTCTAATAAGTTAATTATTATTTTTTTCCAAAAATTGAAACCTTTCTCAAGTTTTAAATTCTTCACTAAACAAATGAGTTGTTTACCAAATAGTGTGCACATATAAAATTCCTTCTATTTCAAATCACTTGTTATTTTAAATAATTTTTTATCAAATTCCAAAATCAAACAAGCACTTAAATTATCATGCATTCATGTATGCTATTTAGGCTTCTAAACATGTTCCTTCTAAGATGGATAAAAAATAGATGTGAAAATTTCTTTGGAGTATCTCTCTCCCTCAGAATATCAATTCTTTAACCGGAGGTGCTCAAATGTGATATAGTGATATAGTGGCGGAGCCACATGTGTCCAAGGGTGCTGCCCTTGGCTTCTGTTAAAAAAACCATATTCAGCTACCTTGCACAGAATTGAACCTGTGACTTCTCAGGTAAGGGGTTGTGTCATTAACCATCTATCTGCCTAAAATTACTAATTTATATATGCAACCGTTATAGTATTTAAAAATTATCATTGATCCTGAATCTATATCCTAATTTCCATAGCATCGTCTTCGAAAACTAACAAATCTGGAAAACTGTCATAGATATGCAATTACAAGAGATAAATAATCGTTTTGACGAAGTGAATTGTCAGTTGTTGTTATCCATGGCTTGCTAAGCCCACAAGACTCATTTAAAGTTTTTGACAAGGAAAAATTGATGCAACTTGCCATTTTCTATCCCAACGAGTTCCCTCCAAATGCTATGAATTTTCTTTCTCGGTCATCATCTGAATTTATACATTTGTGATCTACCATTTGATGACCGATTCAAAGACTTGAAATGGGTTGATGAGAAAAAAAAATGGTAGAAACAAATAAGCACAAATTATATCCCTATTTATTTGTTTCTCAAGTTGACACTTGTTATGCTTATTGCAACAACAAGTGTGGAGAGATCATTTCATCTATGAAATATATCAAGAACAAGCTTCGAAATCGAATGAACGATGCAATGGTGACATAAATTGAACAAGACTTTTGGACAAATTGTATGTGTTCAAAAATGCTTTCAAAATATGGAATCTTTTTGTGGTTCGTTATAATTGATGATTATTATTTTGTTTTGTTGACTCTTTGTTCGTTTAGTGTTATCTTTTATATTTTGTGATTTTTTCTTTTTTTGAACAAAGCACCCCGTTGGTGAAATATCTGACTCCACCACTGATGTTACCTTCTTGTATTCTTTAACTATTGTTCTTGAAGCAAAATCAATAACTGAGGCTATTAATCTGTAGCTTCTGCCCCGACCTGTACCATGATCTTCAACTGCTCGACTTTCATTACATGCACCAACGATGCCCCCAATCCCATCTCGATCTAAAGGTGAATTAGTTCGTAAACTAGACTCGAAGCATTCCATCAAACTCTCCAACCATTCATTATCTTGTACTTGAACACCTGTGTTGATGAATAAAACCCTCGTTTACCAAAAAAAACACCATTCCAACCAGGTTCAAGAACGTACCCCTTTTCAACAAACCAACCCCTTTTCAACAAACCAACTATGTCTAACCAAGAATCGTTATAAATTGAATTAATAGATCAACCAAAACGAAATTTTCAACCTCGAGGTTATGCTCAGCCTCCTGTGATTTCTTGTGTATATTGGATTCTGATATGAAATAGAACGATCTGGTCTGCTGGCAAGTAAAGTAACACTCTTTTTCCAATGAAGAAGCACGCCATTACCCATCTGAGAAGTCTCCATTCTATCACTTGCCATAACATAACCCAAATGTAACCCTAACCTCAAATTGACATGTCAGGAGTCATGCACCAAATAAAGAAGATCAACAACCATTCTAAAACTCCAGATAAAGGACTACTTAGTATGACTTGTATAGCAGTCAGTAAAGGGCATTCCCGCAAATGAAACTTAGTTTTATATGGTAAATCAAAAGACTCGCCCAGTGTATGATCCAGAGCATTCATGCTTCAGCATCATCCGTTTTTGCTTTCCCAGCAAAATCTAGGAAGCTTTCAGGTCATCCATGCCAACACTAGCCTGCACACAATGATAATTTTACGTCAGCGAACATTACAAGGGGTTTCATGATCTTTAGTAGAAGAGAATGATTGAACTCAGAAGATGCTAAAACGGACAGTTTCTTCTGGGTCTATACTTGCCCACTTGTGATAATAGGTTACGATATATATCTATCCCTCTCGTACAGTATTGGTTATCAATTATTATGACAGGAGTAGGAACAATGACTCGGTATAAACTCTTCATGTTCAAATTTAATGTATCATACAAAGTTTCCAATGGTGTGAAGAATTTGTGAAGCCGGTTCCACTGTTATTTGTTAGCTGTAAATATGCCAGTGTTCAGGACAAGGGGAACAAGTTACAGAGATGGGAGAAAATCGTACCAGGAACTTGTGATTCTCTGCAAGGAATGGAGAAAAGGTTGAACAGAACCTTTCTATGTCAGCATTGATGTCACCTGTCCCAGACACCACATCCATGAACTTCTTTCTGTCAGGACCAAGCTTCATTGCAACCTGCGAGTGGTAGTTATTCATAGACATTAGTCTATGCAGGTGAAGTAAGTTGGCAATCTCACAAGTAAAGAAAGCTAACAAAGTTGTACATAGAAATATGAACTCTAAAGATGTAACAAAAGGGATGCATGCTGGACTGTTAACCACTCATTCCCTGCACAGGCAATTGAAGGAAAAGTGGACTTCGGTTCTAAACACCTTTGTAAAGGACATGGCCCCAAATGTGCGGCCAATGATAAACATTTAATAAGCGCAAATTATCTAATAAATCAAGGCTGGTTAGAACTTTACGGTGAAACTTGAACTAGCAAGCCAGCCATGGAACTTTTTCAGGGTCTTGCAGTATGAATCTGTACATGCTTGGCTCATTGTCCAATCTTGATGTGTAAGTAAATTGCGGAACAATTCCACCAGGAAATCCATTGCTCTGAGGAGATCATAAAAAATAGAGAACAGTAAGAACTTGGGGAAGGTTTATTGAATGACCAATATATGTAACAAATCAGTAGACTAACCAGCTTGAATTCAGATTACTGAAGGGGTCAGTTAAGATGGCACAAAACTCCAAGTATTCAGGTAAACATTCAGTGTGTAGTAACCATAAAGATATAAATGGATTCTATCATATACCTGGTTAACCAAAGTAGACCATTGGTACAACTAGATGATCCTTTTGCCGTTTTTGCTTGAACCTCCTCTTGAATCATAGTGTATAATAGCTTGTATTTTGCAGGATCAGTTGAATATTTGGTTTCCAATCTCTGCGGGATAAAACCAACAATTGAGGTTCAGTAGATAAACTCAGCACACTTGTGAGAAGAAGTTTGGCTTACAGATTTCCTTATCTGTGTGAAACCATATATAATACCAAGTTGTGTAACGTGTACATCAGTGAGCAACCGTATGGATGCGGAAAAACAAAAATCATCTGAAGATCTCATCTCTTTCAAGTCTCCCAGAGCATACAATAACATCATGACATTGGGTAAGCAAAAATGGTTATGGATCTTACCGTTATATTACCGCCAATATCAGATTTCACAATGGCCAAAGCAGCTCCGAACTTCTCTGGCAATCAGAACAGCACCAATGATAAATAACAAGGGCATCAATCAACCAACTATTAAACCCACAAACAATCAACATCTCCGGTAATCATTTGACGCATATAGATAAAGGACAGGGTTTCCAGCTTCCCATCCGGTAAGCTCAAAATCATTCACCAACAAGTAAAGTAATCGATGGAACTAACCGATCACGGGAAGGATCAGTTTGCAGACATCGAGGAAAGGCTTGGTGAGCATTTCCCCTTGCTCCGATTTCACATGCTTCATCCCTTCAAGTGAGGGAGCGAACACCGTTCCTTCTCCGGCCATCTCACTAACCCTGCATTTGCAATCAACAAAACCCATGATCATCCCCTCAACCCAATCGCCCTCCGAGACAGATCTGCCGCAGATCATGAGACGGAAGAAAGATTCGTACCTGGATCAGCTGGAGATGGAAGTTGTAGCGGAAAAATGAATGAGTAAGTAGAGGAAAGACGATGAAAAGATCTGACTAATTCGATTGGAGTGGGAATGTAAAGGTTTTAAAAAGAAGGGGGAGAATCAGATTCGATTGGGCAGGTGTTATGAATTTGTTCTCCGTTTGTCGGTTACTTGGTTAGTAGTGGTAGTAGTAGACACGATTCCTCAAGGACACGGAGTGACAAGATTGAAGAAGAAGGAGACGACGTGGGACTAATGGACGGTGGTGATGGATTAACCGCCGCGTCTTAAAACGTGCGTGATGGTTCGATCGGAATTGGCGGTGGCACGATTTGGGGAAGAGGAGGAGGAGATATGGAGGCTCAGAAATCAGAATATGAACGTCGCTTTTGTTGTTTTGACGACCTGTCGTCGTTAGATTCTCCATTTCATTTTTTTACGGTTTTAATTTCAATTTCTCTAAAAAAAATTAGGCCAGTTTGGTACATTGGAGTGGATTAATATTTAGGAGAAGTATGAGAATAGAAAAATTGTTAAAAGTTAAGTATATTAGAATTTTTTTTGATAGAATCAGTATATCATTAATATTGAAAATAGATATAAAGTTAGAACCGAAAACAAAAAAGCCCAAGGAAAGACAAATAAAAAGAAGGTACAACAATATATCAAGTCCAAGATGAACCCAGCCCAAAATAAAGACATGCACTTCTAATTACAAACTAGAAAACGATCTTCAACCGTCATCTACAGTCTTCATGTTACTGACTCCAACAACTCTTCACAGATCACAACACCACGGATGGCTGCTGGATCACACCGAAGGCATCGGATCCACGTCCAACCCTTCTGGGTTGGACCGGTTCCAATAAGGGCAAAATCGGAAAATCATTAAAATTATGACTAAAACCTAATCGCCTGCCAAATCCTTCCTCTTCCCTGCCGTCACCACCGAACAAGATCTATATGCCTCCTCTCCCCTTCGCCGAACCACACGTCACCCCGGCTCCTTTCCGTTGTTGCTGGCCAGTCAAACAATTCCGGTCAAATCGTCCCACGCCGACGACCACAATCCATGGAGCAAAGGTCCTTCACGGGCATCAAATTGGGGGCATCGTTTCCGGCAAAAGCAGAGACGAATACTCCCTTTGAACGACGTCGTGTGATCCTAACGCTATCGGGTAGAGTTAGTACGGAGACAATATCTCGCCGCCGTCGCCGCTCCGATGGAGATCGAGATGACCAATACACTCGTTCACCGCTCCGTCATATGCGACCAAAGATATCGGAGTCCAAACAACGGACGTCCTTCCATGCTTGCCTTAAACGAGCACGATGTCGGGCGAAGGAGCGGCGGCCGGAGAAGCTGCTGGAGCAGCAACATGTATTCCAAGGTTGAAGAAGAGTGACTGATATGTCATTTGGTTAAGTTAGGTGATGGATTTATCACTTAGTTAAGTTAGGTGACTACTTTGCAGTTACAAAATACTATGGAATGTTTTAATTATTGAAAGTTACATTCTCAGTCACTGAAAAATATATTGTTGACTGTTTGAGAATTTGGGTTATTTTGTAAACATTTAAATGCAAAATATTGTTGGGATAACCTTGTAGGTATATAATATGGTCATTGAATAACGTGTTAACTAGTTTTGATAACTAGTTATTGGCTAAAAACTTGGTTACCCGTTATCTGATTATGGTGTTACCTAGTTAACTATATAAGTTAACTAATTAACAACACATTTACTAGTTATCTTTTTGACAATGTTAACTAGTTAACTTGATAAGTTAATTAGTAAATTAAATTTGATAACTAGTTATCATCAAAAAAATTGTTAACTAGTTAATTCGATAAGTTAACTAATTTTGGTAACGAGTTATCATCTTAAAAATGTTAACTAGTTATTTTAATCATGATGTTAACTAGTTAACTCGATAAGTTATCTAGTTAACTTATTTTGATAACTAGTTATCAACTAAAATTCTTGTTTAAACTAGTTATCTGGTCATGATGTTAACTATATAACATCGATTGGTTAACTAGTTAACTCAATTAGATTACTAGTTAACTCAATTAGATTACTAGTTAAATAGTTATCTAAATCATGATGTTAACTAGTTAATTAGTTAAAACAACAAAAATAGTTAGATAATTTGTTAACAAAAAATCTAGGTAACTAATGATGATAATTTGTTAACTAGTTAACTAATTTCGATAACTAGTTATCAAACTAAAAATCTTGTTAATTAGTTTTGATAACTAGTTATCAACTAAATATGTTGTTAACTAGTTATCTTAAGCATGATGTTAACTAGTTAACAACAACGTACTAGTTAGATAACCTATCAACAAAAAAATCTTGTTAAACATTCATCATGAAAATTTGTTAACTAGTTATAAGTGAATAACCTGTGAACAAGTGCAGATAACTAGTTATTAGCCAAAAAATCTATTAACTAGTTAACAATAGAACATGTGTTAAAATATTTAAAAATTAAAAAAAAAGTGTTAACTAGTTAACATGTACTTTGTCGGAAAAGTCACCGGAGTTTGGTCGGTTGCCGGAGCACAGCCGTCGGTCACCGGAGCACGGTCGTCGGAGAGTGGCTGACCGTTCACTGTAGATTTATTAAATATTTAAAATAAAACAAAAATTAAATTAAGTGTGAAATATCTTAAATACCCCTAGCAATATAGACCATTGGATTGGTCAAAATGTGAAAATGATGGTCAAAGGATGATCCAATGGCTAGGAAAGGGTTGGAACAAAATCCAACCCCTCCAAAGGGTTGTACCCCGATCAGCTGCCCACACCGAAGAAAGATAACGCCAACACATCAAGGGGAAAGAAGGCTGAATTAGTAAACCATCACCAGAAGAATCTCTGCCCCATACCCAAACAACTCTCACCCGGGCTCACTAAGAAAATCACCAACATCTCTGGATCATTAACGCTATGAATGAAACAAGGAGGTAGATGAAGAAGAAGAAAGAGAAGAAGCAAGCTGCAGAAAAACAACTCCATTTGTATAAAAAAACAAAGTTAGAAACTGAGAACTCTTAATGAGGGAGAAAATCAGACTCCACGAAGGAGAAAACATACTCCACGAGGGAGAAAAACAAGCTCCGCGAAGGAGAAACAATAACCCAACAAAGAAACCGAATCAAAAGAGAGGAAACAAGACCAACTCGTCATAATGTGAATAGATTCACTTTGGAAAAGGAAAGAGCAAGAAAAAGCATGAAAAAACAAAGGAGTTGCCGCCTATCACCATGGATGTGTCGGCGACATCAAAACAGTCAATGGTAGAAAGTTTAGAGAGAAGGCAGAGAGTTTCGAAATAAGAGAGAGAAGGGAAAGTTTTTCAAATTTTGTTTTGTTTTGTTTTGTTTGTTTAGTCGGTAAATATATTAGTAAGGAAGCATTTTAATTTTGTTTGAATACATGGTATATAAACAGTTTAAGGCAGTATGATGCGGTAAAATTGTCACATCATACTCCACAAAAAATGCCACATAAATATTTTATTAAAATAATTAATACAATAAATATTAGCTCCTCGTCTCAGACGGAAATTAGTCAGGTGCCGACCCGGATTGGTGCTGAATCCGTGCTGAACGGCATCCGGGCCGTTGATTGAATATGGCCCACATATAGACGATTAGGATGTAATTTAAACGGGGGCCCACTTTTAAGGGGTAGAATGGGGTTTTCGCACCAAATGAATTAAATGAGCGAGAAAATCAGACGGCGTGTATCTGTAACTGTGCAGACATGGGCAACCGTGCAGCCGTCGCGTCGCGTCATTTCAATGGTTACTTTTCAACTTATATATAAAACTTTTACGGATTTTCAGGAGAGAGGTAACGGATATCGAAATTCATTATCTCTGCACGCAGCTTTTACTCTCGTTTAAAGTGTTCCTCTCTCTATCTAACCGTAATAGAAACAAAGTGCTATCGTAGTAGTCATCGATATTCGTAACACTTTTGATAGGAAACAGTGAGTCTCGTAACACAAGAGAAGTACATTCGTAATATTTTTTCAAATGGAAGGTCAGGATGAGCGAAAACAACTGCAACAACAAGTGCCCCCAGGCGTACCCAAAGTCGGTGCAGTCCGTCGAGGATGCGCCAATGGTGGGATGCTGGTACCCCCGCCCAGAAAAAATTGTTGGAAACAAGGGGGTTAGGGTTTGTACAACACCTTAATGTGACAAATTTCAAGTCAGGACAACTGATATGGCTGATTAATCACTTCGATTTTACAAACCTAATCCTCACTGTGCGGCCTGGTGCTCAGATCACCCTGACCGAGGATCATATTCAAAGGATATATCACTTACCAAGGGGCCATGCATCTGTTTTCGACCAGTTGAACTACACTACGAAAGAGGTGAAGGTCTGGACCCGACATCTAGGGATTCAGAGAGGCAAGGCGACATCCGGTCAGTTGGGTGAGCTCGAACATCAGTTGTCGATCGAAATCGACGACGAGAAGTGGTTCTCGTTGTTTTACTTGGTTTTGCTGGGAAATATGTTCCACCCAAAATCCAGCCAGAAGGTCCCGCACCAATACTTGGGTGTTATATTCGGTCGAAGAGCACATAGGTTCGAAGAGTACAACTGGTGCGCGTTCTTGTTGGAGGTATACCGTCAAGTAGGACGAACGGACAAAGGATACATCGAAGCAGATATGTGTCTACTTATGGTTAGATTTAAATAAGTGTTACTTATTATGGATGAAAATATTACGTTTTAAGTATTTTAGTACTACGTATTCATTTTTGTTTCGTCATTGTTTGTTTGTAAAAACAGTTGTTCTATCTTGACATGGTGGGACTAGTCGGTGACTCAGTCCCGAGAATCAGACCTACGGTCATTAACTGGACCCAGAGGGCTGTCAATGCCCAGACTACAAGGTTGGAGGCGAACGGGGGTCTGAGCACAGGCACCATTATTCAATGGCAGCCAGAGGAAGAGGAAGCTACGACAATTGGCTCCCGAGTCGTCAATGCCGACATTAGGCAGTACTTGACGCAGGACGACAGCCCTGTCAATGTAAATGCACCTGGGAGGCCATCGGTTGGCAAAGGTCAGTTGTTGTTGTTACAGAAGAAGAATGAGAAAAAGGAAAGAGGTGAGAAGAATAAGAAGCAGGAAGCAAGGGCTAAGTCGAGGCTTAATCCGGAGGATATCTACCCATTAGCCATGCCATTCACCAGACTAGACATCGATCATATGTCCCTGAACGAGGTAAGACTCTATATAATGCAGGTATTACGGACAAAATGTTAACTGGTAAGTGTTACGAATTCCTGAGTTAAACAGGTGTCCGTAACACATGCTGGCATGTTTAGTAATACTTTTTATCATTTTGTAATACTTTTTATCACTTTGTAATACTTTCTTACCTTTTCACGTGATATTTATTGTATTTTTAATTCCTCATACAGGTAGAGGAGAGGAGGGAATGGTTGAATACCTACATCCATTTCCACAGGGGTGCACTTGCCACTCTGTTGGATATGAAGCAGCAATGTGATGATCGCATCGCAGGTGATCCAGAGCGCAGCTTATCTGTTGAGCGTCGAATGATATCCGAGGATCTCGCTTTGTCAAGCTACACAGATGCAGACATCAACCATGCTTTGGCCAAGATGGAGTCTAGTAAGAAGAAGAAGAAGAAGGTACCCGATGCAGCTATCACTAAGGGGAGCTCCGTCAAGGTATCTTCACCCCATAAGTCTGGGCAGAAGAGGAAGAGGTTGACCAAAGGTGGTCAGTTGGTTCGGGGGGATCGGGGTGAGCAGCCGCTGCAAAAGCAGAAGTCACCAAGGAATGTTGTGCCAATTAGTCAGGCGATGCCTGAGAAGTCCCCAAGGCAGGAGGTGTCAAGGAAGGAGGTGCCAAGGGAGGAGGTGCCAAGGCAGGAGGTGCCAAGGAAGGAGTTGCTATTGCAGGGGGTGGCAAGGAAGGAGGATAATGTCAAGGAAGGGGGCGACACTTCAGGACGTCAAAACCTGATGGAGAAGGAGAAGGTGGTTCAGAAGGAGGATGAAGTCGCCAAGGGGCAGGAGAATTTGATAAACCAGGGCAAAGGTGGAGATAAGGAGGGAGATGACCAAGGTGAAATTTTTGATTTCAACCTTGCAGTTGATATTGGCAAATCTATTGTCGAAGGGACAGCTGATGAGAAAAAGGAGAGTTCTTCTCAGCAGCAAGATGAACTGCCAATTTCTGTTCTCCTAGATGACAAACTGAAGAAGTCGGACAAGGTAGTTTCCGGGGGTATAGTTGAAAACAAAAATCTCGTATAGGTTTATGCACTTTTTCGTTATATGTGTTAATTGATTTAGTTATACCTTTTTACCGCCTTCGTATCCTGTGTGGGGGGTGTTTCGTATATGTTGGACAAATGTGGGTCCGCTCCACATGGGGGTGTTAACTGATACAAATTAATTAATTTATTAAGTGTAATTTTAACACCCATTAATGTTTTTTCATTGTTAAATATATGCTTAATATTAAGAGTTGTAATTTTTAATTTTTTGTTCACAGATGAACATGAGCAAGAAGCTTAGGTCAGCATCAAAAAGGGCCAAGGCGAAGTCCAAGTATGTCAAGTCTCCCTACGAAGCGCAGAAATACACTAAAATAAGGTTTAAGAACTCAGCGGCTGTTGAAAAAGGATTTGAACAAACGCCAGAAGTACTTACTCTCGTAATACATGTTAATTTCTTTCGTAATCGATTTCTATAACATTCGTTATACTTTCGTGAACGCAGGACCAACAACTGATAAAGTATTCCCCCGGACCTGTCACGCAGGAAATGGTCGCGATTGTGGATAAAATCGACGCATACAACACTGATGTATGGGCTGACACTGAGAGGTGCCAGGCGCTCACAATGTACATGTGGAATGATGATTTAGACCAGTGAGTTATCACTAATCACTTTTATTCGTTTTTTATTAATAATGAATTCGTAATACTTTTCTTTTTGTACGTATTAATTGGGTTTGCATGTTTATCGTTATCCAGGGAAGAAGTTCTTTTCTATAGCCAACATGATATTGGAAGGTTGAGTAGGGAAGAGTTCATGACATGCAGACCCGGCCACATGCTGTCAAATTTTTTTATTGACACGTATGAACAGTGCACAAATATTTTATTCAAGCAAACGGGTTTTGTGATAGGTTCATTTTCGGGATGGAGTGTGCTGTAAGTGTTCTGTTATTTATGTTGTTCAGTTAAATAAGTACGTAATATATAACTTGAACTAATATTGGTGTGTTTTTGTCCCATAGTCAATGTGCAGCAATAAGGCATTTAACCTCACTGAAGCACTAGAATACATTCAAGGGAAGGATTGGACCTCCGATATGGATTGGGGAAAGGTTGACTACGTAAGTATTACTAATTATTAAATAATGTTATTTTCGTATAATATTTTTTAACATTTCGTAACTGTTTTATGGTATACGTTAACGTAACCGACCTTTTTCGTGACACTTTCCTGCAGTGGTTCTTCCCGATGTGTTACAAAGAACACTTTGTTGTGTTCTGTGTTAATCTAAAGAACCGGTGTGGTGACTATCTGGATAGTCTAGACCGTGCAGAAGTCCCAGAGATATACATGCGGACATCAAGGAACATCATGGACTTGGCCAACAATCTAATCCCCATGTTCCGTTCGAATCTTCCACCGGAGCCAATTGATGTCAATAAATGGGTTAACCATCGCAGTATAAGACAGGCAGATAACACTTCCTGTGGCATTTTTGCGTTGAACTTGATGGAGATATGGGAAGGAGCGGTCACGTCTGAGATCTTAAGTTGGTCAGATCCAGTGGTGATTGAGAGGAGGAGGCAGGAAGTTTGTCTACTTTTGTTAATTTCCCCTTTCAACGTTATTGGTGATCAAGTGCTGAAGAAGGCATATGAGGAAGCTAGGAAGATTAAGGGGGGATAGGGGTGGGGGAAGGGATTTGAGCGTAATACCCTTCACGGTGATACGTAACATATGAGTTACGCATCAGAGTGAAGAGTAATGCTTACTTTTGGATTTAGTAGTACACACAACTTAATTTTGTTGTACTAAATTTTGAATTAAGTAATACATATAATATAATTCGTAATTCTTTTGCATTCAATACGTAACACATAACCACCATGTTCATAACAGAATATCTTTTACATAAACCAAAACACCATCCTTTTTTTTGCTAACCTGAGTCACCATTATTTCTCCCCTCAAGCCAAGCATTGATCTCTCTTCTAACCGTTGAACTCCGTTCTATGGCTATATCAACAAGGTCAGATGTTGTTATTGCCTGTAGGAAGATGAATAATAAATATGGAGGATTCATCCCTATATAATTACCCAAAAGAACTTACAATAAAACTTTAATGTTTTTTTACCTGTTGTTCCGTCGGCCTTGTGGACGAGTTTGGGTTCACATTGATCTGATGTTCAGCTTATCAGAATCGTTGTTAGTTGTCTGCTTGCACCACATGAACATGCTGCATCTTTCAGCTTCTGGTTTCTGGCATCCCAGATAGAAGCGATACGGAGTGCTCGTCGGACGGTTAACCTGATAAATGTAACAGGGGAGATTGCAGCCACAGTATGGGATGAAGCTTGGCATTTTTTGTTTTTGGGATTTTGGGATAGAGAGAAGAGGACATGGACCCAAGAGAGATTGTTTTAATGTGTTGTGTTGGTGTCGTTGGGGTTACCAAGAGAGATTGATTTTTTTAATGCTGGTTGTTGGGAGATTGTGCAGTTACCCAATCAGTTTGACCTGCATTAATTACATGTCCAAGGTATCACAAATAAGAGATAACGTAATTCATTTCGTGCACACTCGTACCACTTACCAACTTAATAATATATACAATATAAGAATATACGTACTACTTAGGAAATTTATTCGTTACACTTAGCCAAGAAACATAAGAAACAACCCCTTATGTCAAGATCTAGGTCAACCCCATGTTTCTAAGTTGGCCCTCTAGGAATTCCACCCTTGATTGAAGACTTGAAACTTCATCCAGCAGCTCTAGAGTTCGTAACTCTTGCATAATAGGTCCCTGCGAATACCTGACTAGTTGTCGGTCCTGCGTTCGTTGAAGTATAACGAATGGTAGTCATCGATTACGAAGTTAAATATAATGTGTTACGAAGATAATACATATGGAGTAATGTATTATGAATAATAGGTTTATGTTATTTATGGGAAGATGAAAGTTAGACTGAAGTTATATATACCTGTCCACCCGAGCTCTCTCCGATGTTGGATGAGGTTGACATTTCATCTTGTGTATGAGCTATCTTAGCCACGATTTTGGCATGAGGTAGATTGTACATTTGCGCGACTTCCTCATTCTGACTCCTGTCCATCTCCATACACCAGACGAACATTTTGCATCTATGACCTGGTGGTTTTTGGCAACCCAGAAAGTACATGAACGGAGAAGATATCGTCGGCCGTTCAACAGAATAGATGTAAGCGGGAAGGTTGCATTTACAGTGGGGGATTAGTGGCGGCATGTTTTTTTCAGATCTGGGGGGATTTTCGATGTTTTGGTTCTGGAAAATGGATGAGTGAGAAAGTATTATTTATAGTAAGCTTTTTGGTAAATTTATACTTTAATTCTTTTTTGGGTGGTAGAAGTTGAAAAGTAAATATTACGAAATATTAGATTTACAGATACGTGTAGTAGGATGTAATATTTCACACACATTCGAAAGTATTACGAAATTAATGTTTTTTACATTGTTTGTTAAAGACGGAGGTCAGTCCCACCCATTTCGTGGTTCTGAAAGATTACATTTTTGTCCTTTCGAACTGAGTGCAAGAATGCATTCCGGTCCCTTTGAGATATAGGCCTTTTCTTCGGTTTGAAAGTCTCTGTTCGTTTCTTCAATTTTTTGGGCGCCTGGCAGGGCCCTTCCTTTTGGTGCTCGTTTAGGTTGATTGCAGTGCTCATCCTTTTCTCCAGATCAATTATGCACTGTATAGCTGTAGCAGTCTTGGCTGTGTCCCCATTAACCTGAATAGAAGTATATGAAGACATGTTAAGTATTACGTATGTATAAAGTACCAAATTCGTAATTGATAATTATATAAACGGGAAGTACCGTAGACTTAAGCTTAGCCATCGCAGTAATTAACTCTGACATTTGGGCAACATCTGGGTGGGAAACCTCTGGGATTGTGTCTGCAATGAGCAGCCCATCCTTTGCTGTTCGGCAATACCTATACGAAATATTATACAATGTATAACTAAAAAGAAGAGTATATATGACGAATATTATGACAATATAATACGAAAGGATAAGAAAAGTAACACGAATAAGTCAATTAAGTGTGTACCTTTGTAGGATTAATGGTTTAGGTATATGCAGCAGCAAATGATTTCCGTTACTACCCAGCACCTCCCTGAGTCGTATTATATGTCTGCACATCAAGCCCTCCATTTCAAACATGTGGCACCCACAGACTATGATTGAACAATCCCTTGTGCATGTCACGATTCTTTCATCAGTTCTTGACCCATTAACATCCTGCTTGAACACGTTGAATGTCATCACACCTGCATTTGTTTTTTCTTCCAACGCCAGCACGCCGTAGGCTAAAGTTTGCTCGTATTCAGACAACCACTTTTTAAAAATTTTTAGGGTGTATTCTTTGGCTAGTTGTTTTGTCAGTTCGCTGTGCTCAAACCTGTCCAACGGAGAAAAATACATATTATTACGTATATTGAAGATATAGATAACTTTTCAAGCTGTAAAGAATTACAAACAATTTAAAAACGTGTTACAAAATATAAGCAAAATATTAAGTATGTTTTCAAAGTGTTACGTTTTTGAAGCTAAAATAAAACGTATTACTTATAAAATATTACGAAATATTTTAAAGGATTACGTCTAGTATCACCTATTGAACGGTTTCGATGTTTTCATCTTGAAGTCCCGTTTCAATTCCTCCTCTCTTTTGTTCTCCACTAGTCGGCTGAACTGCTGAAAAAATTCCTCCAGAGATAGGTTTGGTGCCAGGTAGTGCCTCATGTTACTGTTGCACGTTTCACTTAATTGTGAGCTACGCATGCCACAGGTGAAATGTGATTGCATCCATGCTCTAGACCACTGTGTCCTTTTTTGGTAGATCTGAGTGAGCCATGGGTGTCCTTCTGGTTCACGATCAGGGAAGCATTTTTTTTTCATAAGACCCCAGTGGACATCAAACTCAGCCTCAGTGTCAACCCCAAACATCAGGTAGCTAAGTTCAACTACGAATACCTGATATCAATATAGCTGTTACGTTACACATGGCAGTGTGAAGCATAATAAGGAAAAAAGTGTCACGTAAGATGAATTATATATTACGTAAGTGGCTAAAGTGTTACGTTTTTAAAGATTAAATAAAACGTATAATGAATGAAATATTACGAAATCTAATAAAGTGTTACGTTTTTTATGCTTAAGTAAAACGTATTTACATATAAACACCCTTGTTGTGGTACCTTGTCACAGAGTGATCCCAAGTTCCTGGCAGCATTATTGAGGATATGGAATGTACATAGACCATGGTATGTAACCGACATTGGATATATGGCCCTAATACCGGCAGCAATCGCCGCTGCTTGGTCGGTGAAGATACTGGTTGGTTTCTTCCCCCCATGCATTTGTCAAACATTTGGAACAACCATTCGAAAGTAGCTGACGTCTCGTCAAACAAAAGAGCAGCACCGAATATCACCATATCTCTATGGTGGTTGTACCCGACGAATAAAGTTGTTACGTTACACATGGCAGTGTGAAATTTAATTACGAAAAAGTAACACGTAAGATAAATTATATATTACGTAAGTGGGTAAAGTGTTACATTTTTTATGCTAGCGTAACATGTATTACATATAAAATATTACGAAACATAATAAAGTATTACGTCTTTTAAGCTTAAATAAAACGTAACAGTTTTTGAAATATTAGGAAGGGTAATAAAGTGTTACGTTTTTATAGCTTAAATGAAACGTATTACATATAATATATTACGAATTAGAGAGTATTACCTAAGGGCCTATAGTCTTTGTTTGTTCTGTAAGTGGTGTCGAAACTGATTGAGTCCCCAAACACAGAGAATTCTTCACGCATCCTATTGTCTGCCCAAAAGACACTCAAGATTTCATTACAATTGTCTTCCTGAAGCTCATAGAAGAAAATTTTTTTCTCTCTTGATCGAACTCTAAAATAGCGCTGCAGTGATGATCCTTCAGCGGTGCTCAATGTAGAATCTGGTCTTTCCCTGTTGTGGTTCCGGAGATCTTCGTATAAGAAACCCACATGTTTGGCCCCCCTGCCATTTGCCTCATTATGTCGAAAGATTTTCGGGAAGTCACCCCAGCCAGTTTGTGTATGAGGGCAAGATGTGCATTTGTTCGGTTCACACTTCTGTTTGACCGGAAAAGATGTGCATATTTTTCTGGGAGCAATTCATGCAGTGCATGAGTTTTTATCCAGTCGTATATGTAATACTTTTTAAGAGATTTGTCCCGTTTCATTTTTATTTTCGCCTCACAACCTAGTCGTTCATCAGGTCTATTCCGCTTATTGTTTGTCTTCCCTTTTCTTTTTTGGCCTTCGTGCGTGCAAACGAACCTAAGGTATCTACATGGGGGGTCTTCAGTTAAGACCATGGGCTCTCCATCGGTGGCTGTTTCTTCAACAGTCGGAGTTAATTTATATTTTTTCTGGTACCTTATTCTGACACCAAAACCAGCAAGATGAGCGTAATCCTCGTAGAAATGATACGCTTCTTGCATGTTGTCAAACTTTGGGAGCGCGTCTCCTACGAACGTGAGGTTAAAGTGTTTTTCAGGTTAAAGCTGTTACGAGATAAAGAAATAAGTACAACGTACAGACAGCGATTTATATACGAATTGTTTTAAAAAGGTATACGAAGGAAGTCATATATATTACAAAGCATAAGGTAAGGTATTACGTAAGGTAAGTGTTATTACATATGGTACAACGACAATTATGTACAAAGTTTTTTCATATACGTGTAACTGACCCGGATCAGCCACCTCATTCAACTCCACTCCCTCGTTCAAATCCAACGTTGTTGAAGATTCTCCTGCAATACAAAGTATTAATTAATACGAAACATTAAACAATATATTACGAATGAACGTATAAAATGTTAAGTAATACCTGCACGAGGTACGGATGTTTCATTTAGATCAATACGCATATTTGTGGATTCCCCCTCGATTCCTGCATTTTTTACGAAAGACATATACGTGTACGTAGTGGAAACGTATACGTAAAGGATGCATTAGGGAAACGTGTGTAAATGTGTTACGAAATACATGAAGGTATGAATTATTACGAAAGATAATAGAATATATTACGAATCTTTCATACTGACACCCCATGCAGAATATATCATACGAACGAACGTAAAAAATGTTACGTAATACCTGCACTAGGTACCAACATTTCATTTAGATCAATAGGCATATTTCTGGATTCCCCCTCGATTCCTGCATTTGTTCAGAATGTATTTAACCATGTAAACGTTGTGGAAAGTGTACACAGGAAAACGTAAAACGTAAAGAATGCATTACGTAGTACCTGGCAGAGTGACTGAAACGTTAACGACTGCAAAAGATTACGAAAGAGACGTAAGGCCAGGAAACATATTACGAATGAAAAAAAACATTACGAATGCTTAATACAAATACGAACGGTATTACGAAATAACTAGAATACCTTCACGTGCAAGTGACATTTTGTTACGTGAGAGAGAAATGAGGAGCGAGAAAATAGGGGCGAGAATTTTGGAGCGAGAAAATTACGAAATTTAATTCGCCGGGAACTGCTTTTATAGGGTTCTAATTTTCTCTCTCCTGTCAAATCACAAATTCAAAATTTCAAATCAGGCGCGAAAATATTACGAATCAGGAAATGACCAAAACAACCCTCGCACGTTACATTTGCCCGTCACCGTACGATTTATCGGACGGCTCCTATTGCGTTCAGCACGGTGCTGAATACACCTATTCAGCATAATACTATTAGCCGTCTCAGACACTTCCTTACTCCTCCAGCGTCTCTGGCACGGGATCTCATCATTAGCTCGTCTCCTATAGAAGACAACATCACATATAGCTCTGGGGAGCAGAGTTGATCCTTTCTTGTTTCTTGTCAGCCAGATCTGAGTCTTCTCCGATGGAGGGGATGAACCAGATCGCCATCTCGTGTTCGGAGCTTACCGCGTGTGGAACGGAGTCCCCCCGCTGGAATCCGTCGAGTTCATGTCGATAGATCTAAAATTGACAGATAACATCTGCAAGATATCGACTTTATTCTTTGATGTCGCGTCGTGGAGAAATGAATCAGATCCACCACCTTCGACGATGCTATGCTAGTCGGAATCAATCAGAAGCTTTAGCACTTCAATATGCCCGCCTCTCAAACCATATACAGGGTAGTGATAATTGAAGCAAAGCCTTCTCTTCCCATTGATCAAATAACCAACAAGTTTCAGCAGTAGAAACAGAGAAGAAGCACCACAGTGAGATTGAATATCTTACCTTGCACTTGGGATCTTTTAAGTCGGTAGGATTGAGGAACTTGCCCTTACTTATTACCATTAGCACTCGACCACATTAACACCCGTATTAGTACATCTCTCAGATGGAAAGAAGTGCTCCTAGTGAGCTTGCTGGAGAAAAGAGCTTCCTCCTTTTCTTCTTCTTGTCTCTAGCTTTGATCTACACTACTTCATCTGAAACACCCCATTGACGCGACTGATTTGTGTGAAATCCGATGAAGGCCAAATGCTCTTATGAAATCAATTATTCATAGTCTATGATCTATACGCTCTCGTTGTTGTCATCTCTGCTTTATCAGTCTCATATTTGGGTTTTTACTTCTTCAACGCTCAAGATTAATGGTTTTTGCTTGGAGAAGATTAAGAAGAAAGTTTCAGAATACATAATCTACAACTCAATCTCGGTCCTCAGACCCATGATTTTTTATTTGGAAGCGGATTATGCTAGAATAGGTAGGTGATCTAGATTTCTTTGTTGTATGATCGGCCATTGGGTTGTCGGAGTAAAGGAGGGTAGTCCGAGGGATGTAGAAAAGTGGGTAGGGAAAAGCTGCATCGATTAGGTGGTGGTACAGAGAAGCTTAGGGTCCGTTTAGTATCAATTTTCGTTTGATTCGAAAACTGAGGCAATTTGGAAACAAGGACAAATTACAATCAAATTGAAAGTTGAAATTGAAAACCTATTTAGCTGGGACAATGAATTTTTTGAGAAATTGAAATTGTGTTTAAATGAAAATTATGAGAAGACTAATTTATTTACAAAAATAGCCTAGATAACAACTACTTGTTTTACGTATGCTGAATCACTGAGTTAATCAAGTACTTTGATGATTATTCCATATTTGGTTTGCAATTGAATCACACCTTTCAGCCATTTCTCAAATTTGAGATGAATTGTTGATATATTCTGTAACTGTGATTGCATCACGGTCTTGGTTATGGTATCACAAAAATAAAAAAATATAAAAAAGTCAGAGGTTGCATTTGAATAGTGGGCCAGATTTTTTGCCTGTCAAAATCGAAAAATGAAAACAGAAATTAATTTTTGAAATCATATTTTTCCACTTAAAAAAATGATGATGGTTTTCAAAACTAGTTTCCAAATAAATAAAAGCAAAGTGATACTAAACATGATTTATTTTAATTTCTGAAATCACAATAATGGAAAGTGAAATTAAAGTGAAAACAAAGTGATACTAAACGGGCCTTAGTATTTTTTTTTTAAATAAAATTATTTTATTGATGATGTGACATGTTTTATTAGCCAAGTAGAAGCCACCTCAGCTTCTTTTAACCATCACTAACACCATCATGCCATATGTACAAATTAACGAAAACTTTTGACGGCATGCTATTTGAAACTTGGACCCCGATAGGTAATGTTAAACGATTATTTCGTAAAAGTGTTTTACGAAGCTGGGATTACGAGATAGTTGGTCGCATACTAGGGTATTAGGCCTTTTAACTTTTAACCAAAAAAATAACCCATTTCATTCGGTAGAAGCCAAGCGCTAGGATCCCTAGTCCAACAAAAGAAAACCCAACAGTTGTGCCTACTTATTTTAAGATGGGCTTAATTATTTGCCCGTCTGCCATTCGGTCCATAAGTAGAATAAATTGGGCCAATACTCTGAGCCCAAAAATTCCAGACTATCTCCACAACCTAAAACCCCTTATAAGAACCTCCTATCCTCCATTGAAACCCTAGTTTCCTGAACTTCTTCTGCGCCTCTCGTCCTTTGTCTTCCGGCCGTCGTCTCTGCTTCACAGTCAAACACCGTAAGATGGTAGGTGGCTCAACGATATGGTTTCTCCTTATCTTTGTGTACTCATTTCCGACGATTTTTGACGGGGATTGTTTTGTGGCAGGGTTTCAAAAGATACGTCGAGATCGGACGGGTTGCTCTTATCAACTACGGAAAAGAGTACGGCAAGCTCGTTGTCATCGTCGATGTCGTCGACCAGAACAGGGTGAGTTGTTCAGCTCAATCCATATATTAGTATAGAATCATTTTGAATCTCGTAGCTGCTTTGCTTCCACATACTTGCTTTTTAGAATCATTGTGAAATTTCCTGCATCCTTAGTATGATACAATTCCTTGGTATTATTGATATAAGAATAGCTGCTAGAACCTTTTAGCTTATCATAATGAGTACTATGACGGGCATTCAATATTTTTGGGTTTCATGTTTTCATTTTGTTTATTCTCGTTTTTTTGTTGTTATCGTTTTTGTTCTTGTGTAAGCTTATCAGTATCATTGGCATTCTGGAAATCGAAATTTTTTAGAATTTGTTTCCCTACCTACTTATTTGTTTTGTCATATGACTGAGCAGTGGATTGATGTTCGTTGCTATTGAATCATGTAGGCTCTAGTTGACTCACCTGATATGGTTAGGAGCCAAATCAACTTCAAGAGGCTTACTCTGACCGACATCAAGATTGAGATCAACAGAGTTCCCAAGAAGAAGACACTTATTGAAGCCATGGAGAAGGCTGGTGGGTTAACTTGTGCTTTTAAACAGGACTTATGGTATGCTCTTATGGGTTTCCAATTGATTTCTAATGTTGAGTTATTGGCGATGGCAGATGTTAAGGGCAAGTGGGAGAAGAGCTCTTGGGGCCGCAAGTTGATCGTTAAGCAGAGGAGGGCTGCTCTCACCGACTTTGATAGGTTCAAGGTTATGTTGGCAAAGATCAAGGTCAGTTTTTTTTACTTGATTCTGTTGTATTTGAAATGCCTTGTTTGAATGAATTGAAATGAATGTGAAGCTTATTTGAAATATGTTTTGAATTGTTATGAGCAGAGAGGAGGATTGATCAAGCAAGAGCTTGCCAAGCTGAAGAAGGAGACCACTGCTTAGGACACAATACCAGTTTGTCAGTTTTGTTGTCGGTAGTCTGCAAGTTGTTCTGAGTGGAGTTATTTTGGTTTTGTTTTCACAAATACATTGCGCAGTTGGAAGGAAATTATCTTGAATATGATATGACCGTTTCTGTAGAAGCTAAGAATGAAATATGGTTTTGGGGTGTTGAGATGATTATTATTTGTTCGTTCTCTTCTTCTGTTGAACCCTCGACTTCTTTCACGTTGTTTGTAGCTCTGTAAAAGAGCTTGAAAAGTTAGCTTACTTTGGCTCGGCGACTTTGCTACGAAGCATTGTTTTAGCTTAGGTGATGAATGCTTAAGGAATTGGTTATCAAAGAAAATCATTAGCCACATTTGATTGCAAAAATGTGGAATCAGTAGCTCGTTTTTTTCTTGTATTGGCAGATGTTCGAAATCGTCCTAGGCCCTGTGTGATTATCCTTGGTACAAGTTTTGTTAACGGTCGTTTGGATGGGTGATTTGGTAGGAGAATATTTTAAATGTCTAGAGACTTGAAATAGTATGAGAATTGAGGTCTCCTTGCTATTTGAAAAATAGATTGTTTGGTTAAGTGATTTGAGAAATTATTGAGGAAAGAAATTCAGAAAATTAAAATCTAAAAATTACATTCACATTACAAATGACAAAAATATCCTTAATTAAAATTGTGAATAGGAGAATTAGTTGAGGGCAACTAGTAAATTTGCCTAAAATCTCTCTTAAACTTCCCAAATTTTTACTTTTTGTGGTGATTTTAAAATCACTCTCAAATCTCTATGGGGCCACCAAAGAGATTTAAAATCTCTCACAATCTCCCTACAATTTTGTAGCCCAAACAAGTGATTTTATTAAAATCTCTATAGAAGAGATTTTGGCCCCAAATCACCCAAAATCTCCACCCCAAATCACCCATCCAAACGACCGTAAAAAGCATGTTATTGGAAAAAGTATGCTAATTGAAGTTGTGGTATTGGGTGAAATGAGAAATAATGGTTTGGTAATAAAATGATAGGGGTGCGACAGGCAAATCCTACTGAAAACACCTCTTAGGGGTCGTTTGTTAGGGAGAATTGGGTTGAATTGGGGCATGTTGGAGAATTCGTTGAAATAGCTCGTTCGGCATGTTGAATTGAAGAGGGAATTGTGGAGATTTCAGATTCTCCACTGTGGGACCCACAGAAAATTGGGGTGTATTTCAATTCTCCCATGGAGGGGAGAGAATTGGGGAGAATTGGTTATTTTTAGTATTTTATAATTTAGTTTTGATTTTTATTTTAATTTTGTAATATCAATTCTCCACTTCAAAATCTCTCACATTCTCTCCTCCGAACGGTCTACTTTCGAAAGAGACAATTCTCTCCAATTCTCTATCTAATTGAATTCTCTAGCTAATTCAATTCTCCCTCTCCCAATTCCACTTGACGAACGACCCCTTAGTGTTTTCATATCAAAACACCTATCATAACCATTCATTTTTTAAGGGAAGATCTAATGGTCCATGTTCAAAGGATAAAAGTGTAATTGTATATCTTTAATTTTTTAGATTTTTATTTTTCAAGGTCTTTAATTATAATTAAATTAAATTATTTTAATTTTCCATCTCTTCCTATGGTTCTTTTTCCGCCGTGTTATTTTTCTCTCCGGCCATATTTTTTTCCGGTCATCTCCTCCGGCCATCTTCTCCGGCCTTACTTTATAGTCGTCCGTTGTTTCGTTTTCATATTTAGGAACAAGCATATAGGGAACCATTTTATAATATCTTTGTTCATTGTTCCGTTTTCATATTTGTGAACAATTTTCTTAGAATATATTTTTGTTCATTGTTTCGTTTTCATATTTAGGCACAATCTTCTTAAAAATACATTATTATTCATTGTTCCATTTTCATTTTTAGTAACATTTTCCATAAAATATATGTTCCTAAATTGTCAAAAAGAAGAAGATGGTGAAGATAATATCTTGTTCCTAATTAGTAAATTGGAAACACAACCAGAAAAAATATGAAAAAAATAATAATGAACCATCAGATCTTTATTAGATGAACCAAACATATAGGATCTTTATTAGAAAAAAACAAGAAATAATGAAATAATGAAGAGTTAATACACCTTTTTGCCCCTCTACTATGCAAAGTTAAAAAACATACATTTTTACTATTTTCTAACCGATTTAACACCCTCTATTTTGAAACTTTTAACAAATATGCCCCTCCATTTATCTTTTCTTATATTTTTCGTCTAAAGAGTTGATTATACGTGCTACGTCATATTATTTGTCTACAACTTATCGTTGATTGGAATGTTCACAATCCAAAATTATTTAAATTAGAAAGAAAAATAAAAAAATACCAAAAACACCTCCGTACATAATAGTGATTATAATGTGCTATTCCTTTATCTTTTCTTTTTATTTTAAATATTTTCACCTTGTGGACATCCCAATTAGCGATGTTGTGGACAAATAATATTACGTAGCATGTATAATCAACTCATTAGACGAAAAAATAGATGAAAAAAATAAATGGAGGAGCATATTTGTTAAACTTTTCAAAGTACAGGGTGTTAAATCGGTTAGAAAATAGTAAAAGAGTATGTTTGTTAACTTTGCATAGTAGAGGGGCAAAAAGGTGTATTAACTAGGGGTGGGAGTCGGTCAAATCGGTCATTGACCGATTTTAAACGGTTAACCGATTCTTAACCGACCTAGCTGACCATTTAACCGCTGACCGACCGAATTGTTATAGTAGGTTAACCGACCGATTTCGGTTAACCATACATTTGACCGATATTTTTAAAACAGGAAAAAACCGACCGATTCTATAACCGATTCAAATATTATGACCGATATAACCTATTAACCGAAATGGCCGAATCTTACTTTCTGACCGATTTTTCTGACCGAATTACCTAAATCGACCGATTATCCCATTTCGACCGATATTTAACCGAATTGACCTAATTTTAATCTTAATTTTCTGTGATCATTTCGGCAGCATAACCCCTATATTGGGAGCTTTTCGGCTGCATGGGGATGTGAACGCTTCGTCTGTGATGTCTTTACTAGTGTACGTTTACGCTTGCCTCCTTGACTAGAATTAGAGTTCCTAGGAATCACAACAACACAAAAGTTAGAAATTAAATCATGTTCTATAGTAGGTTTACCTCAATTGAATTGACTCTTAGCTTTAATCTGAGCACTTAAGCAAATCCCCATCCATCACCAAGAAACACCCTGCACCAACAATAAGTACAACCCATAACCAGAAATCAATCTAAATCATGAAATGGAATGAAGAACATAACCATTAACACTAACAGTAAGATTGAATTCAAAGTTCAACAACCCACCTCCCAAAATCAAATCTCTTGAATCTAATTCCAGCAAACTAATGAAAGGGCTTGAACAACATCATCTTCTGAAATTAGGTCATGATGGTTGAACTGGAGAAGGAGACTGGAGATGGACGTGGAGAGGTGGAGGTATACCTAATCCTTTTGCACCGAATGAGAGGTTGATTGGAGAGTGGAGGCGTTGGGGTGGAGTGGCCAGGAGAGGAGGACTGGAGAGTGGAGACGTCGGAGTCGGACTCGAAGTTGAAGTTCCGTTTCCGTCAGAGCCTCGGCGCAGAGATGAGATGGAGACGCGGCGGAGGACGACGAACCATTGTTGAACTTGCTGGAAGAGAAGAGAAGGAAGAGAAGCGAAGGAAGAGAACGAAGAGAAGGAGTAGGAGAACGAAAAGAAGAAATTAGGTCAAATTGAATGAAATGAAGACTTAGAATTAGATCCTGTGTGCGTGAGAGAGAGTGAGAGAGGGAATAAATGAATCGGTCAGGTCGGTTAAAGACGGTTAACCATGGTTTGACCGAAAACCGACCTGGCTTAATTACCCTAACCACTGACCGACCGAAACTTAAATCGGTTGACAGACGGTTAACCGAATTTGGTCGGTTAATCGATTTTGCCAAATAACCTTAACCGTATTGCCAGCCCTAGTATTAACCCAATAATGAAAAAGAAAAAAAGGGAAAAAGGAAAAACGGAAAAAAGGAAAAATTAAGAAATAATGAAATAATGAAAAAGGAAAAAATGAAAAAAAAGGAAAGAACGGAAAAAGAAAATAATGAGAAAAAGGAAAAAAAGGAAATAACTGTATATCTTCATCGTCTCTCCTCCAATCTCGCCGTGGCTCTCGCCATTGCCGTCGACCGTGGCTTCTGGTTGCGGCTCTTACCGTCGCCGTCGACCGCGGTTTCTAGTCGCGGCTCTCGCCGTCGCCGTCGGCCGCGGCTTGTGGTCGACTCTTGATGTTGATCATCATCATCAAACCAACACTAGGATCCGATCACGCCATCGTCGCCGCCGCCTCAGATCCGCCAATGTCGTCGCCTCAAACCACCATCGTCGTCCTCGCGTCAGATCCGCCTGGAGAAACGCCACGTCAGCGGCTGGCTGGAGAAACATCGCGGCGGCGACTGGCTGGAGAAACATCGTGTCGGTGGTTGGTTGTAGAAACGCCGCGACAGCGGCTGGCTGGAGAAACGTCGTGGCGGCTGGCTGGAGTAACGTCGCGGCGGCTGGCTGGAGTAACGCCACGACGACGGCTGGGCTGGAGAAACGCCACAGCGGTAGCTGGGCTGGAGAAACGCCGCGGCGGCGGCTGGCCTAGAGCACGACGGCGACGGTTGGGTGGAGGCTGGCTGTAGCAACACGACAACGGCGACAGTTGGGTGGAGGTTGGCTGGAGCAACACGACGATGACGGTTGGGTGGAGTAAAGCGGCGACGGCGACGAGATTGGAGCAAATAGGGTTGAGAGGGAGAGAGGTTTTTTGGGTGATTGTAAAGAGAATTAGGGTTTGTGGTAAAACCCTAATATATTTTACTATATATATTAGTTCGGAATGACTATTTTAGCCATTTTAATTTAGTCCATTAGATCTACTTTGTAATCCTACGGCTCTAAGAGGTGTTTTGATATCAAAACACTAAGGGGTGTTTTCATGGTAGTAGATCCCCGCTACGACATCCGATTGTTAATGATTGAGGAAGATGTAAGAAATGACACTCACCCAAGTCGGGAGAGATAAAATGTAATACTGATGCAGCGATCTTCACCAATGACAAGAAAGCCGGAGCCGGGGTGGTGATTAGAGACGCTAGTGGAGAGGTCATAAGTTATCGCATGACAACTGGCAAGGGAAGTGGGAGAGCGGATAGGCAGAAGCCAATGTGGTTCTCTAGCCTTTAAGTGGGGTGAAACAGCGGGGTTACGATGCGTGCACGACTAAATCAGACGCACAAGTGGTAGTGAATCTCATCCGAGCAAGAACGAGGATACACACTGAACTTGGAGAGATCATCAACGGATGCAATGCAATTTTATCTCGTAATCCGCTCTTTACTGTTCAATTTACTAGGAGGGATCAAAACGGAGTTGCTCACACGTTAGCTAGGCACTCTCGTTTCATTTCTATGCCCGTTGAGGGTGATGTCCCGCCGAACTGGTTGATCGACGTTTTGTCGGATGTTTGTCGTTTGACACATAATAATTAATGCAATGATCATTTAACAAAAAAAAAAAAAAGTTAAGGCTGCCAATAGTTCTCACTCCCTAAGTATAGTTAATTTACTGATTTCTGCCTTAACCACTATTAAATTGCTTCATTACTGTCTCATTTACTTTTCCAACTGTTTCTCGCAAACTCCAACTTCACATTTTTATTTTATTTTGCAAAAGAAGAAGAAGCGTTTGTTAGTTTTGCTTTCCCTAATTTGGCGCGGACCCTGGTGGGTGACAAAGCCTCTCCTTTGTCCCTTATACAAAGTCTATTCCTAGCCGTCAGATCTCTTTAATCTAATTTAACGGTGGATAGTACTAGTATTAAATGGGGGTAAATTACTTAATTTTTTTACCATTTTTTATTCACCTCACTAACCTAGGGTAACTATCAAACCACCCCACTCCCTCTGAAACGTTAAAATCCAAAAACTCTCTGAAAGTTGAATTGGCGGTGACGGCACCGGCGATATAAACGCCTCCCCCCCTCCTGCTCCTCGCCGGCGTTATAAACGCCTGCCTCCGCATCCACGAAGTCACCACCGCTCCTCCGATTCTGTCCATTCATCTATTGATATAAACGACGGTTCTATTCGCTAGCGTTATAAGCGCTCCCCCCCTCCTGCTCCGGGTCGCTCCACCGCTCCTCCTAGATCTGTTGATGGCGCCGGTAATCCCTCAATCTCCCCTCGCCGCCGGAAAGATAAGCTCCTCTGTGTTTTTTTCCCTGCATGTTAATCTATTCCACTTTTTTTTTATCTTGATTCTACCTGAAAACTCGCTTTATAAATGGCTGCCAATTACAGCCGTCAATGCCAATACAAAGTACACGCCATATGATTAGGTTGTTTTGGTTCAATCACTGCCAAGATCCTTTGATTATTAGTAGTACTAGTATAATTTTTACAAATCACTACAAGAAAACAGCACATTAGTCACGGTAAAAATCGTGACCAAAAAATTTAGTCACGGTTTATTGAACCGTGACTAAATTGGACATTTTTTGTCACGGTTTGCTAGGAAACCGTGACTGATTTTAGTCACGGTTTTTATGGAAACCGTGACAAAAAAGTGCAATTTAGTCACGGTTTCTTTTAAAACCGTGACAAATCAGGTGACCAAAGTGTTATAATGAAAATTGCAGTGACCCATTAGTTAATTTCATGAATTACAGATCCAGGCCCTCAACCTTTTCCGTTATGCAAAATGATCCATAACATTAAAATGTTAACAAGTTGTACCAATTAATTGCAAACCAGTCACTGAATTTATTTATTGTGTCAAAATAATCAAATTACAATTTTAACTAAAAAAATTGAAAAAATAGTCGCCGCAATCGCCGCCGCCTCGATTCCCACAGCCGCAATCGCCGCCTCGATTCCCATGGCTGCCTCCTCCTCTTCCTTTTGGTGCTACAGATGCAGCCGCTTGTTCCACCTCCGCATCGTGCTCCGCGGACCTCCTGACGGCGGCGAAGGTGACAGAGGAAGAAGGCGGTGATGGATCTCCAGATCCTCCATCTCCGCCGCCTCGCGAATCTAACCCAGGCCTCTAATCTGCCGCCTCCTTCATCGATGAACGCCTTCGCTACTCTGCTTCCGATCTCTCTTCCCCTCCGAGGCGGCGCCGTCAAGGAATCAGAGGATCTAGAATCCATCTTCATATTGGCAGGGGTGAATCAATGCTCAAGTCTGAGGCAATAGTTGATGGAGACAGATGGACGAAGAAAATCGGCGGGAGAGTCCAAGCAAATCGGCGGCAGACGAAGTCGTAGCCGACGGTAGCGAGAGTGAGGAAGGCAAAGCCGTCTGGTTCTTATCGATGTAAGCAGGCGGCAATGGAATTGCATGAGGTAGGATTGAGATTAGAGAATAGGAAGCAGAATAAGTAGAGGAAGAGGAAGACTGGAGAGTGGAGTTACGGTAGCGGTGGTGATGATTGAAGAAGAAAGAGTTGGAGAAATCGAAGAGAGTTTAATTTGAAGAAGAAAGAATTTGAGGATAAGAGTGGGAATTGAATGCATTGGGGGAAATCAATAAGGGGTTTAATTAGCCTCTGGAGAAATCGGAGGAGAGAGTTTTAATTTGATTGGGTGAGAGGATATACGCAGATCGCCAATGTTTGTCACGGTTTGCTTATAAACCGTGATAAATTTAGTCACGGTTTATATGTAAACCGTGACAAATCAGTCACGGTTCTTTAAAACCGTGACTAATCAGTCACGGTTTACATATAAACCGTGACAAATCAGTCACGGTTCATTAAAACCGTGACTAATCAGTCACGGTTTACATATAAACCGTGACAAATCAGTCACGGTTCATTAAAACCGTGACTAATTAGTCACAGTTCATAAAACCGTGACTAACAAACCGTGACCAATCAACAATTTTCTTGTAGTGAATGTATTCTGATTGTATACTTTGTATGACAGTAGTAGATTAGGTTTTTCAAATGTATTACTATCTTTCTCTAGAAATTCAGAATTCTGATTGTATAGCTATGTTCTTGGTAGATGCAATACTTGTATCTGTATTATACTAGTATGCTAGTAGTACTAGTATAATATTTACACTAATGCAGGTAGAAATCGTTAGCTTGAACTGTATTTGAATGTAGAAATCGTACTACAATGCTGTTTGAAGTGCTTTTTGTGGCTAACTACTGTTGGGATTGTGTTCTGATATTGTTGTGGTTGTTTGTGTGACCAATTTAGTGTTTGTATAGCTCTCCTCTTTGTAGAAGCAATGCTTGTATTTGTAGAATACTTGTATGTTCGTGGGACTAGTATGCTTGTTACAGAAATTCAGGTCTGATTCCTGGGACTAGTATGTTTTGAGTTATCCGCTTTTTCTGTTTTTATAAGTTCTTTTCGACAATACTAGTAGGAGGACAATACTTGTATATTCGTAGTACTAGTGTATTCGTTGTTGTAATTTTAGTGTGTAAGTTTATGTTCAAGCTGAGTGTTTGGTAGTGCTTTTATTATTTTGATGTATTCAAGCTTGTTTCTGATCTTTGGGTGGTATGTTTGCAGAAGCTGGAGGAGCATTGTTGTCTTCATTTGGAAGAGGACACAAATTGAACTACCATTGTAATTGAATCTGCATTCTTTAATTACTACTTCTGTTATAAACTACTACCTCTGTTATAAACTACTCTTATTGGATCACGAATTTTAAGCTTGTAATGTTTATTTTTTTAGTCATCATTCATAGAGTCGAACTCCCTGACTTTATAGTCAAAGTCAACTTCAGGTACATCTACAATTCGGGGACACAAACGAATTAGTTAGATATCACATCAAAAAGTAACCAACATGAATAACATAGCATCAAGTCAACAGATATATGTATACTAGTACTGTAACCAAAATCTAGGAAATCGACCAGCAAAATCAAAAAATGAATTTACTGGCAAACTTGACAAAACTTGAAAATTGACCAGCAAGAAACGAAAACACATTTTTAGTGAGTGACTGATTTGTTTAAACAATTGAAAGTAGCAGCTTTGTTTATAATGGTGTGTGATTAAAAGAGGAAGAAGAAGATTAGGATTAATAAATAAGTTAAGAGAATATTTCATGCTTATTTTGAGGAGGAGATAATCATAACTTGATTATAATAATTAAAAATTATTAATCCAGAGGTTCTATGGAAGCAGCCGAAGAGTGAGGTTGATGGGATTATTAAATTTATTTAAATTATTAATTAGGAAGTGAATATGAGATCAAGGGTCCAGATTAAACTTTGTATAGGTGATAAAGTTTTAACTTTGTCACCGAAAAAACTCCCAATTTAGCGGCAGAAGAATTTGAATTTCTCCTTTTAATTACAACTTACCTCAATCTCTACTCTAGAGGAGATTTAGGCCACCAAAATGTTATACATCTTTATCAAATCTTATTAGCAGTGATCTGAAATGAAAAAGTATGCTGCTTGAGTAACTGTGTGGAAGGTAAAGAAGCAAATATTCACTTTTCAGTTTTGACCATTTCATGCCAATCCAGTAAAAAAAACCACTTTTCAGTTTTGTACTAGTCCAAGCAAATTAGGGCATTGGCTGCACATAAATCATGCCAATGTCGTGAGTCGTGACTGTTACATATCCTGACTGCATTTTTCTCACCACTTTTGATTCATAGCCTCATTACTAAATAGTAATACCAAACCCACACACACACACACACAAAAAAAGACGAAACCTTTTTCCTCTTAACAATCCTCCCTCCTCCATTCTCATCATCATCATCATCATCATCATCATCATCATATACGTTTCCCCTTTTGATTTAGTCTTCGGAATTCCAAGTTGGGTTCTTCTTCTCTTTCAGAATTAGCCTACTTTTATGGATCTTGTTTCCATTACCAACTGACTGACTTACTCTCTCTCTCTCTCTCTCTCTACAACACATGGGGCTTAAGGATCTCCATATCAAGCTCAAGGTCTGCCCTTTTCTTTACATTGTTTCAGAACCCCCAATTTGTTGCCTGCCTAATATTAGTATGCTGCTGCTACTGATGTGTATGATAGGCACTCCGGCTGAGGAGGCTGCTCACTAGGAATGGGAAGAAGACAAGGCACAGAAAGAACCCTTCATGGATAAGACCAATCTCCCATGGCTATCATGTTGTTGAAGACCATTCTTTTACAAATGGAAGCAAAGCTGCTTCTGATGTTTCCGTCTGTGATTCTGTAGTTGTTCAGAGAGAGCGTGTAGAGGAGATTGACTTGTGGTACTTTGGACTCTCTGATCCTCGTATTGGAGACCGGATCACTAAGTCTTTGCAATCCCATCTTTTTGATACGCACAAAACAGAGGTATAATGCACATCTTCTGAACCTTTCTTTTTCACCCATTCTTTCACGCTTGTTTATTTGTCCCTATGTTTGCAGTCACAGGTAAGGAGAAACAGTAAAGAAGCAATGAGAAAGGCATATCTCAGTTCAAGAGCCAAGATAAGAGAAGGGCTCAAGTCAGATGAGGTTCTGAGAATTGGTTCAGCATCTGCCATGGTGATCAATGCTGAAAAGCTCCTTGTTGCCAATATGGGTAACTATAGAGCTGTAGTTTGCAGAGATGGGGTGGCTTATGACTGCAGTGACAAGCACAGATCTCCCAGGAGGAAATGGGCTCGTCGTCTTTTCTCAGGTATGGAACTTATTAACATGGCTGAGGATTTTCTCTGAAAAGTGCTTTGTGCTCATAGTTGGCTTACCAGGATGGAAGAGTGCATCTGGGGTAAAGCAAGGTCAGGGCTCGGAATTCATGATAAAAGTCGAGAAGATTGACTCGGATACCGAGTTTGTAATCATAGCAAGCAATGGCATTTGGGAGGTAAAAAGTGTTCATAAACTAGGAAATTTTAAACAAATGTTCCCTCTGAACCACTCAACTCATGATGTTTGAACAGGTTATGAAGAAACAAGAAGCAGCGAGTCTGATTCGGCATATGGAGAATCCCCAAGAAGCTGCTGAATGTTTGACAATGGAGGCCTTGACTAGGATGAGCAGAGGCAACATTTCTTGCATGGTTATTCGATTTGATTAATGACTATGTAGGACGACTGGTGATTTGAATGAAACATTCAAAGTAGAAGAGATGCAAAAGATATTCAGTTATATACAGCTTAAAGTTTTAAACTTAATTTCAGTTTAGGGGGACTCTTTCGTTAACAGAGATCTACCTAATGCTACACTGTTGAAGTTGATCTCAGGTAGATAACATATATACACACTCAAGCTGCAAGAGGGTACATCATTTAAACTGCAAATTGAGGTTGCAAATGAACAAAGATACAACAGCACAGTAGATGATGATGGTTCATTCACTTTTCTCCTAATTGGAACTTAGATAAAGTAATGGAAAGGAAAACATAAAATATTCACAGCTCATCAGCCACCAGATCACAGTTGAGCTCACAGTAAGAAAATCATGTGGCTTTCTAACCTCAATCAACATCTATCACCCCATATTTGTCAAGCTGTCAACTTCTTTTCACTAGTCTTGCTGCGGAAGGGTGATAATAGCGAGAAATGACGAGAAGCTGCATCGAAAATATGATGAATTCATGAATATTTTGCATGGACAACATCTGATTAACCAATATTATGAACTGTACATCCCAATAACTCCAATAACTCGAATCGTTGGGAGATGGTTCAACATTAATTTTTTATTATTCATTAACCATCTCTAAAAAAAGCTTACATTTCTGAGGTGTAGTTGCAGCAGTAGGGGTTTCATCTTGAGAGATCAGATTCTTCAGAGTATGAGCTGACAATAACCAGAAGTCAGACTGTCAACATGTATTCTACAGGTAAAAAACAAACACAACTAAAGCTTTGCAGGGCAATGTTTTTTTACCTTCATTAGAGGTGGTAGTGTTTGCAACACCTTCATTTGCATCAAAACTCTTCACGCTCATAGTGTCCACTTCAGAGTTACGGTCATTTGTAGCATGACTTTTCCTTCCAAACTTGAGCAGGCGTCTAAACCCCTTCGATGATTCTTTTGTTTCTGACTTGTCAATGACTTCAGGGATCTTCTCTAATTTCATGCTCATAGAATCAGACACACGAACTTTCAATGTCTCGGTACCGATTGTTGTTGTTGCCAGTATATTCGTCGGAGGTGCTTTCCCATACTCCGAGTTTCTAGTGCTTGGATCTTCAAGAGATGAGTTCCTGGCAAATGGGGCCTGGTATGGTTTTTCATCAACACTACTGTTTGAAACCTTTGGGAATTCCTTCGTTGCAATCGTTGTATCCTGAGACATAACATAACACAGAATGCATCATATATAGATCCAGAATGTCTGAAATACAATTGGTTATAAATTATAATATGGACTAAAAGTCAGCAATGAAACATCTCATAGACAACAAACCTGAATACTTGTTGATTGTTCCAGTGTTTGATGTTGGGTGGATGCTTGGATACTTTCTTCTGCTACAATATCAGGCTTCACCACTGTGTTATGCCGATCAGAGTTTGAAACTTGCACGGGCACACTTTCTTCTAAGGTATTGGGAACAGATGATGTTTCACATTCAGGCATCCCAACAGTCTGTTCAACTGGATAATCATCATTGCCTTTCGATTCAGAACTTTCAGAAGTCACAACAGGCTTGGAACCATTTTCGTTTTGTGTTGTTCCAGTGGCAACCAATTTTCCCTTGACAGCATCAGATGCTTTTGGGGTTCTAGTCTTCAGCTCTGGAAGAGATGCAGCTTTGCTTTTATCATAGTTTACAATTGCTGATATCTTCTTTGTTTCAGGACCATTCAATAGCTTTCGCTTTGATGCTGGCTCAGCACTCTTTGGTTTAACTGAAGATGGTGTCTGTTCAACTTTCCGTGGCTTCGCATGAAGGCTACCACTTACTTTAGGCTCAGATAATCTTCTGATACGTGCCATGGATGCCTTTGTATCAGTGGTTACAGTAGTGTCCTCCATCTTTGACCCGGACAATGATGACACTGATCGTGTTAATCTATTTCCTGCAGATTGACTTCCAGTACTCAACTTGCTCACCTTGGAGGCTTTGACAGCAGGACTAGATGATCCTGCAGGAGGAACTTTTATCGACGACCTTTGTAGAGGCGATGATGGTCCAGGCTCTGAGTCACTAAATTTGGAGCCCTTGTGAGAAATTGGTGAAAGTTTTGTAGGCAATGATTTCCTGGTTAGCAGTGGGGTTGACTGAGCAGGAGTTGAAGTAGTTCCCCTGGAAGAAATTCTCTTTTGCCTTTGCTGCTTTAAGGAAGCCAGTCTTTTCATTTCTTCTTCCTCCTGAAACAGAAGATGAAGAACAAAGGGAGTTAAACATTAAAAGCTGATTTAAACATTAATTTGAAAGTCACAAGTGAAGTATGGTAATGGGATGCTGAACGTACCCTCTCCTTCTTCATTTTCTGGAGATCGGCTTTGAAGCTTCTTAGCTTTTCAGCTCGTGCCTTTGCTTCATCTAATGGACTCAACTTCGAAGGTTTACCCTTTCTGATTGGTCCCACTGCCTTTTCTTGTCTGAAGAGTCTGGTGTACGTTTTGATCTTGGGCCTGGCTTTGCATCATTCTCTACCTTTTTACTTTTCTTACCACTATTTGCAGCAGCATGAGTTTCCATATCATAATCTAAAGCAGGATCATAACCAATTGTCCCTCTTTCCATCTCACGTTCAGGCATCAAAGTTAAATCATCAGGCTCATATTTGATAATGGCTCCAGACACTTCTGGTCTAGCTGATGACAACTCAGAATCCATGTTAATAGCATTGCTTCCATGTGTTTCACCTTCATATTGCAAAGGTGACCTTAGTGGAACTATGTGAGAGTCATCATCCATGTGCTGTGATGACTTCTTATCTGAATCGGTATTCCCATTTTCGTATCTGTTCAAAGCAAGGTGATCTGCATTATACCCGGAATGATTTCTATGCCCATTAATTATGAAACCATCATCATCCGTTCTCCTATACCCGGCCCTCATACCATTTAGCTCTGCATCCATTTTACCATCAATAGTGCGTCTGCCATCACTAAACTGACCTGTTCTCCTATCCCTCAATGATTCATCAGCTGATCCTCTACCTACACGGGTCAAGCTTCCACTAATTCTTTGTACATCTGTCATGTCTCCATCTTTACTATGACCACCTCGTCCACCACCGATGGCCAAGGGATCATCTCCTTCAACAGCATTTTGTCGTCTTTTCGTACGTGTTCCCTTTTCCATTGCAAACATATCTCCGTTGTCATGTTCAGCTTCATCAGCATCTTTCAGCAGATAGTTTTGAAATGCTTGCCAGTGTCCATCATCTCCCTCCTTATTAGTTGTATTTAGATGACTGTCTTCCCTTCTCACGGATCTAGCAGATTTCTTCTGTTTGATGCTTGAATTCCTACCTGGGGAATATCCATCTTGCTCTTCATCATCAGAACCAGAAGCAGATTGGGATTCATCATCAGAGATGTCTTGCCGATCGGAAGTGATGTAGTTTATGTTACGTATGACAACCTTTCCAGACTTCTTTTTTCTACCCGAGGATCTACTACCTTTCCCAGAAGTGTTATTGTCCAACTCTGCATCATCTTGGGATCTATTCCTGGTAGCATGTACATCCCAGGATTCAGTTTCGGCAGAGCCTGTATCCTCACAATCCAACGAATGTCGTCTACGTCTCACTCGCTGACCACTATTCACTCTGTTATCTTCTCCTGGATATGGTTGCTGCACAAAATGGGTGTTCCCAGGATAGTTCTGGTAATAAGGAATGCCTTGCATGGGGATTCCCTGAACAACAGGCAATGTACCAGGAGGAGAATTAATAGGCCAAGGAGAGAACATTGGATGTGGCATCTGGCCCAGGAAATGCCCTTGGTGACCTTGCACTGGTGACTGATCCATGGCAGGATTTTCATCTGTAATATCAGCAGATTTCTAACTTAGTTGCAAAAGCAATAGATTTCTGGTGACACTTAAGTACCATTTTATGTTGAGAATTTTTTTTATTATATATTTGAAGCTTTTACCTGAACCATGTGCTTTCCCATTGTTATCAGAACTTTCAGGCCACTGCTTGTTGGATCCATTTGCAAGAATGATGCCTGATGAATTAACCAAGGAGAATTCTGGCTGGCTGCACATTGCTTCAGCCGCTTCGATTTCCACCCATTGGCCAGTTTCATGCTTCCTTTTCCAGAGTTCCTTGAATTTCACACATGCATCCCTGTCAAACATCAGCTCGTAAATATCTCATCATGGTTTAGAACAGAAAGGGCTTCCTTACGGTAGAGGCGATTATGCTTACCTCATTCGAGATGCTCCAAAGCTTTCAGCAAAGGACATCAAAGGTGCCATTTGATCAACATCAAAACCTGCTGCTACAGCACGGGCAAATGCCATTCCTTGCTCTTTCTGTAACACAGTTCTACGTGTCTCAAGAACTTTCTTAAGCTGGAGTCTGACAATGCAAATATGAACGTTGTGTATTAGATCACAAAATGACAGGTAAAACCAGGATTCAGAAACAATCACAAAAAAATTACATTACACAAGTGACTTACTGTTTACTCATTCTCACAAAAGAAAAATTATGAAACAGCAATTAAGCCTGAGTAATACTGATTGTTACAAGTCTGACATCTTTCTTTCATACCCTTATAAGCTACCAGAAGAACAATGTAACAGTTTCGAAGCAATCGCCAAACGGCTTATATCAACTTCTTGTAGCTAATGGACAGTGAACTGAGATACACACCTTGATTCTGCTGGAGACTCATTTGCTTGGGGTGGATGTGCACCAGGCTGATACAGCAAAGAAACCCAGTTTAAGGAATCAATAGCTTAATTGATAAAGGAAGGACACAGAATGAGGATAACTGGCGCCCTTACTTGATAAAGGACAATGGCTTTCTCTTCACTGGAATCCAGTAAAGGCTTGCTACCTGCCACCAAATTCAAGGTATACAAATATGAATCCAAACCTAAAATATTAGACGCTAATTATTAATTTATATAGCTTCTTTTAAGGAATAACCATCACAATCAAGCTCATAAACCAACTTAAACAAATGCGTGGTGAGCGCTAGAAGAATTTAAGCATAGGAAAAGGACAGGAAACAGTAGATGGTAAAACATTTTGTAAATAATGTGTATCCTTCCAACAGAATAAGCAAAGAACAAGACTTCAAACAGTGTACATTTTCCATATTTGAGAAAATGGAGAACCCATGTGGCAACATATCTTTAAGTGTTACCTTCATTGCGTTCCAAAGGTTTTGGGTGGTGATCTTCAACCTGCAAAATGATGTTCTAACATGGTGAAACCACATACCACTTCTCCTCTTTGTACATTATTTGAGTTCATTACAGATTTCAAGTTACCGTGCTATTGCCTACGTCACTACTGCTTTGCGTAGCAATTGCCTCTTCCATCTGTAGTATCTCTGACTCCAAGGTATAAACACGCTCCAATATCTCCGGGGTGCTCACGAAGCGCACAAACCTGCAGATATGAACATAAGGGAAGCCCATAAGTAACAGTCTCATTCAAATGCATAACAAGCAAAAGTTGTTAGATGCTAGTAAGGGACCTTCACGAAAAAAACAAAAACAAACCTCTCAATAGTTTCCTTTGTAAACCATTTGGCATCACTTCCATTCTCAGGGACAAGACTGATAGAGTAACCACCCTTGTCCATTTGATCTTGGGCAGCCTTCAAATGAGCAAGAAATGGAGTCACTAATCCGGTAGCTATCTTCTCCGTCTTCCCATTGCCATTTATAACCAAGTCACACCTGTTATCAAACACCATAATATTCCATCACAGTACACAAAATGGAAGAACTGAAGTAATTCACAAGGAATGCGAGTGAGCTTGGAATTCAGCACATGCACCATGACCCCTCAATAATCCCAATTCAATTACCCAGAAACCCTCAAATTCAACAGACAAACCCTCGAGCTTTACACTTGAGCCAAATTTGAAGAAACATAAGAATGCCACTATCTTGTCGAATGTCGTGCTTAGAGATCAGCTTAAAGCCTAAATAACAGCTTGTTTCTCAATCAAACAGCAGAAGTGCTTCTTCAAGACCATAAAAAGGAGAAATGAATCCAATCTCTGAAAGTATAAACCTTTACAAGCAACATCATCAAAAAAAGAGAGGACTAAAAGTAAGGTGGGGTTAGGAGTAATGAGTGAAGAGAATCAATCACCTGGTTCGAGTAGGAGTAAGCTGAAAAACAGCAGAGTGAAGTCTAGTTGAAGACCTCATCTCACCCCTACTAACAAAGACCTGATCTTTATTCCCAGACTGAGATCAATGAATGCATACACCAATGAAATGGAACAGAGAAGCAAGAGAAAGAAAAAAGAAGCTTTCTTTCAGCTAGCTACCCATTGAACTGCTGCTGATTCATATAGCTTTTTACCTCAGCAAAAGGAAGAGGAAGAAAGAGAGAGAGAGAGAGAGAGATGGAAGCTTGAGATAAAATGCGGGCAAAAGAGTAAAGGAAGGCTAGTTCAGAAGGTAAAGACAGAAAAAGCCATTATTGCTACTGAGGGAAAGAGGGAGAAAAGCAAGCAAGCAAGCAAGGAAAGGAATGAAGGGAGGTAAGGAAGAAGGTCTTTGGATGCCCAACCGCCAGAGTGTGGGTCTATTTTCTACTTTTGTTTGCTATCAATTTATTATTATTTACACTACAGATTACAGACGACAAAAAAACAAAAAAAAACAAATGAAACAATGAAGTAATGGTGGTGAAAGTGTTATTATAAGTAAATAAAGAGGAGAGTTAGTAGCAGATTAAGCATCTTAATCTGATATTCATCCATTTGTTGGGATAACACAGAGAGAAGGAAATGCGACTGAGTTCAGTGTTTAGCCTGGGAGAAATTGGCAGCCAATTTTACCAGTTTGCCCCTGTGAGCCTTGTTGGAGGACAGTTTGTGTATAGACAGTGAATGAAATTTTGATGATAATAATAATGTTTCTTTTTGGGAGTTGGAAGGTCAGACAAGGACGTCCAGGATGTTTCTCATGTGGATTTACCAAAATATCCTCATTAATTCCCAATGTTACCGTTGAATGGGAGATTAGTTTATGGGTAAGCGTGTTTAGACGAATCTGCTCCTTTGCCGTTAGCTTTGACTTGGATTTTCCGTTTTCTTTTTAGACTTTTAGGCTAATTTATCTAATTTTTATTGAGCTGAACTTGGAAGTTGAGGAACAATTTGATTTGTGATTGTCAATCGTACGATCCTTTCCTACCTACAATTTGACTAATACTATAATACTAATGGGTTGCTGGTGTAAGGGAACTTTTTTTTCTTCTCAAGAACGACTGATTAATTAATTAATCATCAAAGAGGTCCAACATACAGGAGACAAAAACTCAAAAGGAACAAAGCTAAACATTCAGAGGATATAACGCCCTATCAGGTGTTGTATCCAATTTGGTTCCAGGGTATTATCCCTTTTCCTTCTAGCTACATCATCAGCTACTGCAACTTTGTTTCTTGAACATTTAACAATTGTAATTAAGGGTGCCTGGTTCAAGACCTCCTTAATATCTTCGATAACTGCTGCACATTCCCACGGGCTAACCGCATCTTCGTCGGAACAAGCCTGGACGACTTGTCTGCAGTCCGACCAGACCTCCGCTTCCACCCTCTCCCGCGCCGCCATCTTACATGCTGTAAGAACAGCCATTGCTTCGGCAACGATTGGACCTCTACACAAAAGACGACGAGCTTCACCATTCACGATTCGACCTTCAGGATTCACTGCTATGATCCCGATACCTGCCTCCTGGACGTTTTCTTTGAAAGAACCGTCGCTCAGAAATCGCCATTTGTGATTTCTCGGCATTTGGTGCTCCTCTGTCTGGTGGTTTTGCTCCCCGTCAGCTGGAACGTCACTTTCACCTCTTCCTCGAACCTGCATCGTGCTTCTTTCCCATAGGTTTATCTCCTTGAACAACCTAATTCTCATACCTTGCTGCGTAGGAGTTGTACCTTCAAAGCTCATTTCATTTCTTGTCTTCCATATAATCCAGCAGCAGAGGCTAGCTTTTATAACTTTGTTCTGTTGTCCGTCCAACCTCAGACCCTCCAACCATTCCTGTATCGACTGCTGATCTGTTGGGGGGGGGGGAATTTCCGGCATCAGCTCCCTCCATATATCCTTTGTCACTGCACATCCTAACAGCAGATGGGGAACAGATTCATCAACCTGATTGCAACATGGGCACAGCGGACTCTGGGCACACCTCCTTCTCATCAAATTCTCTCGAGTTGCTACAAGGTTCGAGCACATCTTCCATATGAAAAATTTAACTTTCGGTGGCAATGACAATTGCCAGATCCATTTTCACTGTACCTGCTGATTCCCTCCTCTACCCTGCTTTAGCATTCTGTAGCATGATTTTATCGAGAAAACGCCCTTTGCTTCGTGGTGCCACACCCATCTATCCTTCATGTTGGGAGGGCCGATCGGAATTTTTCTAATTTCATTAACGACCCCCTCGTCGAATGTTGCGCGGAGCCTGTCAATGTCCCATTGTCGTGTATTCTGCACAATAAAATCAGATATCCTCCGTCCCGATGCGCCATTTGGGTTGCATCGAAAATCATCAGCTCCTGGTAACCACGACTCGTCAATAAAAGTATCTCGACCATTACCTAAGTTCTTTCGCAGCCCCTGCACTAAAGCCACTCGTCCCTTCATTATGCTCCCCCATATCCACGACGGTCGATGATGACCCCTTGCATTTAGGAACTCCGTTCTTGGAAAATAGAGCGCTTTTAGCACTCGAACCCATAGAGCTTCCGGTTGTTGTATAATTTTCTAGCAAAGCTTTGTTAAATGTGCAAGGTTAAATTCCTTGAAGCTCCTAAAGCCCAGCCCCCTGAGTGGGTGTTGTAGGGAGTATTGTGGCTCAAATTTATGAGTAAGGGGTCATTTGGTTAGAGGGCTGTTGATATTGATATCGGGAGATAGCTAGCTATTCGTAATATGATCGTTTTTTGAATAGCTAGCTATTTCGAGATAAAACCAATATCAATATCCCTTGTTAGATATTTATGTGGGGAGGTGAATATGTGCGAGTTGATATTGATATTCACTTTCTGAGACAATTTTTTCCTTGTCTTATATTTACAATTAATTGTCACTAATAATTGCGGCCCCACCCAATCCAATTTTCCTACTTCACGAGCTTCCCTCTCTGGTTTTCATACCCTTCTCCGCCGTCCGCTACTAGATCGTGGGAGTACAGTTGGAAGAAGTCGGGCGATGCTCGCGACTCGCTGCTAAACCACTGGGTTTCTTGGTTCTCATCTGTCATTACAAAAAAATTGATCTTTAACTACTGCAAAATGACAACGGCATGAAAATGCATTAGCAAATAGTTAGTATTTGCTACGACAATCACTATTTCATGTAGTAATTTGTAGTTGCAAATACTATTTGTCACGCCACTATTTGCGATGGGGATGCTGAGTGTAGCAAATAGTGGTGTGGCAAATAGTATTTGCAACTGCAAATTACTACATGAAATAGTGATTGCCGTAGCAAATACTAACTATTTGCTACTGCATTTTCATGCCGTTGTAATTTTGTAGTAGCTAAAGGTAAACTTTTTTGTAGTGTGTCTGTCGTTATAAGTCCATCCATCGTCGATTCGAAATCCTGCCTTCAATGCTCTGTCCACAGTAACCTCAGGGAGTTCATTGCGAATCTGGGTTTAGGGTTTTCGTTATCATTGGCAGAGCCAGGAATTGACCTAAGTGGGGTCCCGTTAGAAAACTAAGGAGGCAAATAAAAAATATAATGTAAAAAAATCTAAAAAATAAGTTATTATTATTTATTTATAGCGATCCACGTCGTGTTTTCATATTTTGGAAGTACTCTGGCACTTGATTGCGATTCCACTTCTTGAGCAATTGGTAAATCTAAAGTTGAACTTCTTATTGCTGAATAATACCTCTTCATAACTGATAATTCAATTTCAATTAAACATGAAAACAATTCAAACTACTTTCATGATGAAATTGAAAGAATGGATCTATTAGTTAGAATTGAAATTACCTTTAGGGTTTAACTAATTGGCTAGAAGCTCAGAACTTGGAGTTTTGGAGATTAGGGATTCAAATTTCTCATTTGGGCTGAAATTTGCAGCAGCCTGGAATAGTTGAAAAAGGAAGATTCGGTTGGAGAAGAAAGAGCGATGATGGAGGATTGGAGGTTGAAAAAGGAAGAGTCGATGGAGAAGAGAGAGTTGGAGAATGGAGCCTCTGGTTTGAGGCTTGAAGGTGTCTACCATCGACGGACAGACAATATTTTTTGAAGAAAGATAATTAGGGTTGCAGACTTGCAGTTGCAGAGACTCTGGGAACGTTTTAATGTTTATGTTTCCTTATTCTATTTTGGTTGAAGTACATATACGTGTAATATATAATTAGTATAGCTTGTGTGGTCTGATGGTTGAAATTGTTGTCTCTCAAACGCGAGGTCGATTCCTGGAAGAGTCAGCCTTGGTATTTAATTGAAGTTTTTTTTTCCAATGGGGTCCTGGGACCCCACTAGCTGCCATGTGGCTCCGCCAATGTCCGTTATCATTCATCAGTTGTACATGGCTGTGTTAAGATGATAAAGAATTTATGTTCTGTCTTGCACATTTGTTCACCACCGACTTCTTTGCTTTGCTTTTCATTCCCTTTATTCTATTTCTTTCCCTTAATTTTATTTGTTTTCATTATGTTCCATTTTGCAGATTGTGTCACTGCCAAGCTGAAATCTATCACCTGGTTCTCATCCTACCACTTACTGCAGCGTGTGAGTGTCATTTGTATCTTTCCTCTATGTTATCTTTCTTTCTGTTTCAGTACTTCTTTTATCAGTCATTAATCATTTATGTCCAATGTTTACGTCAGTAGAAGGAATTTTTTTAACCATTCATGCATTTATGCCTTTGTCTACTTGGCATTTGTTTGCTGCAATATTCATGTATTTGGAGTCCCCATTTAGGTCTTCTGAAGTAAGGTTCCCTCTAGACATGTCTAGATGACCCATCCGGACTGAAACACATAAGGTCATTACGACTGTCCTAGCCATGTAGTCCGAGCTCATGCAACATTACATGTTGTTGCTTTCAAAACTAGTTGTGGCACTTGTTATGATCCAGAATAGTCGTAGAGCTGAATCAATTAGGTTGAACCTCCCTCTACCACGTATCGTATATAGGATAAGGTTTTTACACTACGCAACAAAGACTACAGACTAAATGTGCATCAACATGTGCTGATTGAACAAAAAAGGGTTTGCAAAGCTGTGTGTGATGTTACATGACGAAGGAGGTCTACAACGAACAAAAAATATGGACATCGATGAGATGGTTGCGATATTCCTAGTCACCGTTGGCCACAACATCAAGAATCAGACCACCTAGTTTCTCTTCCAACGTTCAGACGAGACTATTAGTCGAACATTCAAACAAGTCCTACTGTCAATCCTCAAGCTTGGTCCATTGTTACTTGAGAAACCAAACCCGGTACCCGAGGGATGTACATACCATAATTGGAAGCATTTCAAGGTAATCTCACATTTCTTTCATTATTCTTAAATACCTCTAGCATACCAACACAATATTCACTACCATTGTCTCATACACGTATGGATGTCGCAGAGCGTTGGATGGGATGATGGTCACAGTTAGACCGACGGTGGCGTTGTAATGCCAATATCTAAATCGGAAGGGCCAGACCGCTATCAATGTCCTTGGAGTGTGCAACGAGAACATGTAGTTCACGTACTGCCTTGCGGGGTGACCTGGCTCGGCTCACGACAGCCGCATCCTCCGAGATGCCATGTCACGACATGCTGCATTAGCGTGCCAGCGGGTTAGTTCCATTATCTTGCGTTCATCGTGTTCTGTTAGTTCATGGCTTCCATGAATACTAATCATCGTGCCTTTACGTTACAGAGAATTACTACTTATGCGATGTGGGGTACACCAATGCTCGTGGTTTCCTGACTCCTTATCGAGCTCAATGATATCACCTCACCGATTGGGGACGAAATAGACCACGTACGATAGAGGAATTGTAAAACAAGAACCACGCCGAGGCACAAAACGTAATCAAGTGTACGTTTGGAATATTGAAGATGCGGTGGGCTCTACTCCGTGACAGTTCATGGTTCTCGACGAGTAGAGTTGGCATGATTGTGAATGCTTGTTTTGTACTTCACAATTTCATCAGACGATACAGTGTTCCAGATATATTTGAATCTGCATACGTCCCACCCGCTCCTCTTCATACTGCACCAACTGTCGAGGAGGCACCAATCACCTTGGTCGAGCCATGTGATGAGTGGACGAATTTTCACACTAACTTGGCTACGTCAATTTGGGCGAATAGGCACGACGATGGTCATTAGTATTCGTAGTTGACATGCCTTGAACCACACATTTACCACCTGACTTCCTAGTGTCATTTGTGTGACAGAGAATAAGAGAATGAGTTGCAGGTTTACTGTCATATGAATTTAGGTGTATTCGGCCATGAATTTCATGGTTTAGGGTTTAGTTAGTTGCTCTTATTTGTTATTTCTCATTGTTTTCTATCATTCAGTATTGAATTTCTGTCTTGGAACATGTATGATCTACTTCTTGTTTGTCATTTGTTAGTGGTGTTGGACTTCGAACATGTATGCGATTTGTCTTTCATTAATGATGTTACACTGTATCACTAATGTGTCAGTTGTGCTAATTAGCGTCAAATATGGCTACAAATGTTGACCATGTTGTTACTCTCTTTGCATATGGCTTGTTTATTTGCCATTCGCAGTTTGCCACTGACATGGATTCACACAACTGTGCTCGTATGAGAGCGTATCATCCGTGGTCTCAACAAGAAGAAGACATGCTCATTGACATCATGAACAAATTGCACGATGAGGGGGTGATTAAAGAAGGTTCATTGTCCAATGTAGGGTACAATGAAGTTGAGAACCAGACGAAAGCCCTCATTCCTGGAACGGCTCACACTGCTGCGACAATAAAGACAAAGTTTTGGGCATTCAAAACAAGTTCCATGCCCAAGTCCAGTTGATGAAAGCTTCCGGGATGGGATGGAACGACAAATTGGGATGTTGTGTGTGTGACGCTGACATCTTCGCCGGCTGGGTGAAGGTGAGCTTTGTTTATGACTTGCACGTTTTCTATTGTGATTATTAAAAACTTTTGAATTTAGAATTAGCCAAGGCATTCCCCATCATATGATTATGTATGCACCGTATGTTTGACATTTTCACCCCTGTATGTAGAGTCATAAGTTCGCCGCTGGTTTGAACAACACAAAGTTGGCGCATTAGGAAGAATTCCACAAAATCTTTGATGTTAGTAGATCTGATGGTACTGATGCCATGACAGTTGGTGATGCAACCAGCAGACTCGAGGCTGAACTGCGGACAAGGAGTGAAAGTAGCAACCAACGTACTTATGACAGCTACGCGGGTGAGACAACCCCTATGATGGAGGATCTAATCAACCAAGGGTTCAACATGAATGCAGATGGGTTGAAGGCTGTGGATGAAGATGTTGAAGTTACCAAGGAATCAAGTAAGACAAATAAGGGAGGAGCATCTTCTGGCTAGAAGCATACAAGGCAGCAAGCGACAGATGATTATTTAGACGCCATCCAGACTCACATGGGGAATTTCTCAGAATCAATCACGAGAACAACCGACAACATCAAACATTTGACTAATACATGGCGTTTACCGGCACATGTGTTCGATAGGAGGGGGTTTCTGTTGGAGGAGCTGAATAAGTTGTCTAACATATCTTACTCACAGTGTTTGAAGGTTGTACGAATCTTGATGAAATATCCAACTGATCAGGAGACGTTTTGCTCCATGCCTACTGACCAAATGAAGGAAGATTTCGTTTGCTCAATTTTGGAGTAGCGATGTGGGCATATGGGGTGGGTATGAGAATGTTACATTATTTTGGGGTGTAGGGGGTTTTTGAGAAGGGTAGGTTCTGCCATAGCAACTTGAAGTTGCTGTTGTACGTATTGTAGTACCATGTTGGAATGTATTACCTTTTGCATTTTGGATGTTGTAGGTGTTGTACAGTGAGATCAAATTTGATGAGCTATAAGCTGTAAAACAGTGATCAAATACTACCAAGCTAAAAGCTAAGCAGATCGTATTCCACAGGGTTTCTTCTAATCGTCTACTCAAATATGAAGGCAATTTATTCAGGTTTAAACACTTTGTGCGTGGTGTGAGTTCCACGACTTCTAAACTAAGATGCAAGAAAATTAAAATGAAATTAAAAGACAGAATGATTGGTTGGTTTAGACAGACGACAGACAAGCTTAGATTTCGAATCCCCCTTAGATCACCAAGGCAACAACAATCAACAGATCAGCGGATTTCAATTCTCGTTCAATCAATTTCTATACACCACCATAACTCCTGCCCTTAGGTTTAAGACTGGCAAACGTTCGCTCTATCAAATCTAACTACCAAGATTAATTAATCGCCCGGGTACGGTTGCCTCTCGCAACGACTAAACTAACTGGTGCAATTACTAATGATTTATGAGTTACTCTTGAAGCGGATTAACCCTAACTGGTTCCTACGAAAGGCACACTCCAATGAATAGGTTAACTGGTTGAATTGATGTTCTAAAGTGAGGCAAGCGTTCGCTTCTATCCTCAGCTTAACAAGAATCTAATCTAGGTGATCAAGAAAGACAAGTTTTAATGTTTTAAAGCAGGGAAGCTGTCTGGTGACAACCCCTAACTCAACACAAACCTAATCTAGGCGATCAACCAGAAAAGAAACACAAGAACAACGAAACTAATCTAGGAATCAACTAGACAAGAAACGCAGTACAACAATCAAGAACAAAACAACCATGCAAAGAGAAACTGATTGAACTTTGAATCTAATTACCGCCGATCCGTGACCGCTTTAAAGCCCTGGGTCACTTAGGGTTCATCTAATCTAAGCTCTACAAGTTTAGCTACTCATATTCATAACGAAAGAATCAAAGATAGAAATAGAGTTCATCAGGCAAAGGAAGAACAGATAGAAACTGTAAAACCTAATTAAGACGACTTTGGCTAAGCTACGCTCTCCGGTGATCTTCAATCCTAGCTCCGAGTCTCCGAGGTGAAGGGATGGCGTCACGATCTCTTCCTGGCTCTTCGAACTCTAAACTCTGCTCTAGAACTCATGAGAATTTTGAAATTATGATGTATTATGAGGTATATCCTCTTTTGGGCTGCTGATTAAGTAAATACTTAACCCTAATACCGCAGGATTTTGCCTGGAATTTTCGCCGAAAACCTATGAAGTTTTCGCCGAAAATTCCTTTGTAAAATGATTGAATGCTCGGCTGATTCTACTGTGATTTTCGGACTCAAAGTTTTCACCGAGAACTTGGGGTTTTCGCCGAAAACTTCTCTTTGTAAGCTCTGTCGATTTCTTCATGAGTTTTCGCCGAAAACTCTAAGGGTTTTCGCCAAAAACTCCAGTGTAAATTGGGGCAGAATTTGAGTTGGTTTGATTGACTTCTTGGATCGGTTCCGGTGCGGTTCCTCGAGGTTCCAATGCCTTAGACACGTCCTTGGCTACTATATTTGACGGCAAAAACCTGTGCTAACATAAAAACACTAAAAAACCATCAAATAGACCCAAAATGGGCCAAAGTAACACAAATGGCACGAGATAGAGCAGTTGAGTGAATATTCGCTATTCTACCCTAAAAACCATGTCTTAAGCAAGGAAATGTCGCTTAAATGAGGCTGATAATCACGTCAAATCGAGTGTCATCAAAATACCCCACACTTAAGCTTTTGTTTGTCCTCAAGCAAATTGAATAGAAATGCTCACGTTCACAAATGATAAGATTAGTTAAATTGGAGTTCAAGCATGCACAACGAATTATTAGACAGGTAATTCCTAGAACAAGAAACCTACATGCATATTGATTAGCCAAACAACCTGGTCGCACTAAAAACTGCACACGACGAGTAATAGCAACCAATTATGCACGAATTTGACCTGACCGACCAGACTCCTCACACAGGAAATATTTAGTACAAGGGGAACTCTCACTCTCTGTGTTTAAGGACGTGTTTATGCTCTCAATCATTTTCTGTTACTGAATTCTGTCATAAGTTTTCAATTCGACCACATCTCCACCACTGTGACAACACGAGGAACTAGTCAAGAAGGACTTCCCTGCTAGGACTGTAACGAATTCTACACTACAAGGGTTTATAATGAGATGGATGATGGGAATGTATGATGATGGCTTTGGTGCGGTGTAGCTTTCGACTAACATCCCTCGAATCTAGCCTATGGTTTCCTACTGTCTAACCAAACACGGGTGGAATAGTGAACGCTCGTCCTATGATACCCTCAAGCAACCTAGCACTGAATTTCCTTTACACATTTTTTCTTTTGACTTTTCTTTTGACTTCGTTCTTCCATATGTAGGGAGAAGAACGTTATTGAACTTTGGAACTTTGGAACTTTTCTTCTTTTTCTTACTTTTTTCGAAATTTCTTTTGTTTTTCTTCTTCTTTTCATTTTTTTCTCTTTTGTGCCGATTCATTCTTTTAGTTGCTAGAGGGGTTTACACGTTTGGACATAATAGCTAAGAACACATGTTTAATGGCTATATGCAGGTTACCACAAACCGACTTCTGGTAGGTCAATCTAGAACTACAACCACATGGGATCAACGGGGAATGGCTGTAATGTATATCGAACTGAAAGAACAGGCCAAGCTCAAGGGTTTAAACCTAATGGATTTAACGTTGGATAGGCTATCTGGCTTAGTAGCTGAATCTAGGTGCCCCTATCATTCTAGAACTCGTGTCATCGTGTAGTCTTGAATAGGTCTCATGCAAATTCTAACTCATTCAAGAAAATAGAAAATCACTCAAAAGGAATTGAGATTGCAAGTTACGTGCAATGGATTAAAAGCTCACATTTGGTTTGCTAGTCGGATTCGGTCATTTTCATGCAATCAAGGCTACAAACTACAAGTGTGATTTTCAAAATCTGTTCTGACCAGTCAATTTAGCATCAAAATATACACGTTGGTTCTCAAGTTCTAGGTTAAGCAGTCTAAGCATCATTATGACAGATTGAACAACAACTTAACATAAAAAATCAAGAACTGAGCCATTCTAATGCTAGAGAGACTAGAAAGGAACCACGAGGCACACAAAAACATAATCAAGGGCAATCAAGTTCATGCAAGGTTCTCTAGCATCCTACCCCACACTTAAATCGTTCTGTGTCCTCACAGGACTAAGACTAGAGTTTTTTATACGAAGAACCTGGAAGGTGATGGTCGGTGTAGGGGACGAGCACGGATAGCCCGGAGCGGAGCGAAGTAGCTACTCGAGTTCCTACAAAACAAAAACAACAAAAAGATCAAAAGGAAACCGGGACAAGTGTCCCGGATCCACACAAAATAAAAGTCAAACAAAGACGGTTTAGGGGAATTTTGAGAATATTTTGACCCCTTTTTTTTAACTGATTTTCTTAGATTTTTTGGCGAAAAGAAGTGCAAGTTTTCGCCGAAAATTCCAGTTCAAAATGTCTGCCGGTTTTCAAAGCCAGTTTTCGCCGAAAACTCATCAAGTTTTCACCAAAAAGTTTATCAAAAATCGATCAGGAAACACAGTGGGATTTAAAGGGCAGTTTTCACCGAAAAGTGAAGTACTTTTCACCGAAAAATTTGACCTGCACGATTGAAAACATTTTCGCCATCCCGACAAACTTCAGAAAATCAGAAATGATTTGACCAAAATCGGAACAACCTCAAACAACTTGCGATTGAAACGATGACACACAGACTACACACACAAAATAAGAAATCATGCAAACTGACACATTTGGCTCCCTCGAACCGACTCTGAAACAACGAGTTCGACACAAATTAAAAAACTGACTCCAGCCGTGGGTTGCCTCCCACGAAGTACTCTTGCTTAACGTCCTTGAGCCGGACGATACCTGGATGGCGATCAAGAGACATCCCAACTCAGGATTTCTCTTAGGCTCGGGTCGGAGTTCATAAAATACAGCTTTGGGGATCCTCCGGTAAGTATGAGCTTCTTCCCGTTTGAGTGAATTAGCTTAGTTCGTCCATCGGGAGGATGACCAGAAATTTCAAATGGCCCGAACAGTTCTTTCGAAGAAGCGTCCTTCAGATGATCATTCTTCTCCTGTGGCTCAGTAGAAGGCGATTTAATGAACGGCCCCCAAATCTCCTTGCTCTTCCTTGCCCCTTTCTTCTTCGTCTCGCCGGGATCCTTAGTTCATGGTGAATTAGAAGAGGAGGCTTTCAGTTCCTCCTCCTTCTTCAATTTTTCCGTGGTCGTCTTCTTCTTTTGTTTGATAGCCTGTGCAGCACCTGCTGCAGATATCTTGGGAAGAACACTTGAAATGACATTAGTAACGGAGTTGACCAAGGCCAACTCCACAGTTTCTACGGATAAACAATGCGCTTCTCCCTTATGAATGTATTTCATACCGTCCTTGAGACGGAATGTAGCAGTATCCTTTCCAACCCTTAATGTTAACGAGCCATTTGGGACATTAATGTTAATGTCGGCCGTTGCCATAAGAGTAGAATATGTCCCTTGAGTATCCATTACTACATAATCAGCTAAGAACGTGGAAGGACCACAACAAGTGATTACATCCTTGATTATTCCTCTAGGTTCTTTTAGAGATTTGTCAGCGAACACTAAATGCATGCTAGCAGGTTGTAGTTCACCTAGGTTCAGTTTCTTATATAAACACATAGGCATAACATTTATAGATGCACCTAGATCAACCAAACTACGCTCGACCTCAATGTTATTAATGATTAAAGGTAACGTAAAAGAACCAGGGTCGGAGCACTTAGTTGGAATAAGTATGGGAGATGATCGAGAATTGATAGCTGAGCATTCTCCCTTAGAGGGAGTGGGAGGTGCTTCCTTCTTCTTCTCCAAGCTGTTCTGCTCACTGCTCCTAGTGGTGATGGCCTTAGCATGCTCATTCTTCATGGCGGGGTTGTTTTGAGATGGCGCCTGATTGAAGAGAGGATGGTTAGCCAACATGCTAGCAACTTTATTTACCATGCTCTCCACTCGCTCACCCTGAGCGATCTGTCCTTGGTTAAAAGCAGCTTGGGCATTGAATCTCTCTTCGTGATTGTCGAGCCTTGCCATAATCAGGTCAATCTTCTGGGTCACTTTGCTCTCCCAAGTATTCACAAACATATAATTCTGAGGCTGCTGTCCTCCGGTGAATCCAGGGTGATCTTGATCATTATTGCTCAAGTACTGACTCTGACTCTGGTTGAATCCGAAGCTGTAAGGAGGACGCTCGTGGAAGCTTCCTTGTTGTTGAGGAGGTTGTCTGAACTGTCGGTAGTCGGGGTAGCCCCTTTAATTGTTGGTGGAGCCTTGATCAATAAAATTCACTTCCTCTTTAGACCAGTTATTTACTGCACCGAAAATCTCCTTTATGTGTTTTTGAACTTCGCTCTTGATCTGATCTTCACGGCTTGGTCGGTTGTTAGCTACTCCAAACTGTCTCTCCCAATTCCTGGATTTAGATGCACAGTTTGCAAAGTGAAGAAGAGCAGCTTCTGGTGCGAGTGCGGTGTAGTCACCATCAGCTAAGAAGTTGACCATTTAGCTGATTCTTCGCTCATCCCCCGGGAAAAGATCTCAGCTAGCTGTCTCTGCTCGAATCCATGATGATGGAAATCGTAGAGGAGTTCTTGGAATTCGTTCCAAGCATCATATAGGCTTACTCCTCTCTTCTGAACAAATCTGGCAATGCTGTCCTTGCAAAATGTAGTTCTTGAAGGAGGAAAGTATTCCTCTACGAAGTCTTGAGCTAAGACTATCCCAATCGGTGTAGTGGCCAGGTGGCTTGTAATTGAGCCATCTCTTGGCGGCGCCTCTAAGGGAGAATGGAAAGACTCGTAAGCATAATGTGTTCTTACCGAGGTTCCCACTCTTGAACGTCTCGCACATGGCTAGGAAGTTCGCCAAATGTGTACAAGGGTTATCTTGCGGCTTTCCTTCGAACTGAACATCCCTAGAGATCGCTTCCAGGAAGGGGATCGTGATCTCATAGTCAGGATCGTCATCGTTGTGCGGCACAGCGATGCTAGACCGAAAATTAGCTGCACTCGGTTTATAGTAATCCGCCATGGTGAGTTGAGCAGCCATTACGGAAGGAGAAGGTGGTGGTGAATTTGAAGTAGTGGATGAAGCGGACGAAGATGAGGAGTTCTCCTTCAACTCCTTGATCTTAATGGGAGTAGGCGAAATGATTCTGACTTGCTTCTGAACTCGCGGTTGCTTTGGCGGAGCAGAACTACCCGTCTTAAACTGAGAATGAGTGAGCGAGCAGTTCATAAACCTGTAAAACAACCTACAAGCAACAAAAGCAAACATAACCGGCGTAAAATCGAAGTGTGATGAAATATGAAAGATGGAAAGGTAGAAGAATAAAATGCCAACTCTTCTTTCAAACAATATAGAAGAGTCCCCGGCAACGGCGCCAATTTGGTGAGCTGTAAAACAGTGATCAAATACTACCAAGCTAAAAGCTAAGCAGATCGTATTCCACAGGGTTTCTTCTAATCGTCTACTCAAAAATGAAGGCAATTTATTCAGGTTTAAACACTTTGTGCGTGGTGTGAGTTCCACGACTTCTAAACTAAGATGCAAGAAAATTAAAATGAAAATAAAAGACAGAATGATTGGTTGGTTTAGACAGACGACAGACAAGCTTAGATTTTGAATCCCCCTTAGATCACCAAGGCAACAACAATCAACAGATCAGCGGATTTCAATTCTCGTTCAATCAATTTCTATACACCACCATAACTCCTGCCCTTAGGTTTAAGACTGGCAAACGTTCGCTCTATCCGATCTAACTACCAAGATTAATTAATCGCCCGGGTACGGTTGCCTCTCGCAATGACTAAACTAACTGGTGCAATTACTAATGATTTATGAGTTACTCTTGAAGCGGATTAACCCTAACTGGTTCCTACGAAAGGCACACTCCAATGAATAGGTTAACTGGTTGAATTGATGTTCTAAAGTGAGGCGAGCGTTCGCTTCTATCCTCAGCTTAACAAGAATCTAATCTAGGTGATCAAGAAAGACAAGTTTTAATGTTTTAAAGCATGGAAGCTGTCTGGCGACAACCCCTAACTCAACACAAACCTAATCTAGGCGATCAACCAGAAAAGAAACACAAGAACAACGAAACTAATCTAGGCATCAACTAGACAAGAAACGCAGTACAACAATCAAGAACAAAACAACCATGCAAAGAGAAACTGATTGAACTTTGAATCTAATTACCGCCGATCCGTGACCGCTTTAAAGCCCTGGGTCACTTATGGTTCATCTAATCTAAGCTCTACAAGTTTAGCTACTCATATTCATAACGAAAGAATCAAAGATAGAAACATAGTTCATCACGCAAAGGAAGAACAGATAGAAACTGTAAAACCTAATTAAGACGACTCTGTCTAAGCTTCGCTCTCCGGTGATCTTCAATCCTAGCTCCGAGTCTCCGAGGTGAAGGGATGGCGTCACGATCTCTTCCTGGCTCTTCGAACTCTAAACTCTGTTCCAGAACTCGTGAGAATTCTGAAATTATGATGTATTATGAGGTATATCCTCTTTTGGGCCGCCGGTTAAGTATTTATACTTAACCCTAATACCGCCGGATTTTGCCTGGAATTTTCGCCGAAAACCTATGAAGTTTTCGCCAAAAATTCGTTTCTAAAATGATTGAATGCTCGGCTGATTCTACTATGATTTTCGGACTCAGAGTTTTCACCGAGAACTTGGGGTTTTCGCCGAAAACTTCTCTTTGTAAGCTCTGTCGATTTCTTCATGAGTTTTCGCCGAAAACTCTAAGGGTTTTCGTCGAAAACTCCAGTGTAAATTGGGGCAGAATTTGAGTTGGTTTGATTGACTTCTTGGATCGATTCCGGTGCGGTTCCTCGAGGTTCCAATGCCTTAGACATGTCCTTGGCTACTATATTTGACGGCAAAAACCTGTGCTAACATGAAAACACTAGAAAACCATCAAATAGACCTGAAATGGGCCAAAGTAACACAAATGGCACGAGATAGAGCAGTTGAGTGAATATTCGCTATTCTACCCTAAAAACCATGTCTTAAGCAAGGAAATGTCGCTTAAATGAGGCTGATAATCACGTCAAATCGAGTGTCATCATGAGACGTTTGATTATGTAATATGGTCACAATATTGCCGTTGTTGTACATTAGCTGTAGGTACGCGATTGAAATATGAATGTCGTTAGACTATTTCTATATTGCCGGTGAAGTTGCTACTGATGTATCGTGTGTTTACCATTTTGTGTTACGAAGTGGTAGTAAACTGTTTTAAATGGCAGAGTCGTATGAATTTAGATTTGTAAATATTCGAATTGGGGAGTCACATAAATATTCGAATTTAGAGTCGTATGAATTTAGTTGCAATATATCTTGTGCAACCAAGAAGCAACCCAGAAACAAGATGTAAAGAATCTTGAAATGATAGAACTGCAGTAGAAGATAAGTTTATATATTCAGACATTCATAGATAGTAGGACTAGTAGTTGAGAACGTAGATTTCATATAAGTTATGTTACATATCATAAACATTCGGTTAGACAATTAAGGAAGGGGTGGAACTATTTTTCTTACACTGGTTACAAAACCGTACTCTGCAGAGTTCAAACGGGTACAAAAAGGTCACGATATGGACTGTACTACATTCTGATTCAACCACCTACTATCCTAATGTTGAAATATTCGATGTCCGAGCTCGACACATTCTTCATACGATAAGGCTTTGCCGTCAACCGTCGTACCTCTAGTTCGAGATCGGCGTTATGAAGAACTAATTCGTCATACACCTCCACTGCATCTTCCTCCTCTGGGTTTCCATGATCCCTCAACTTGCACCACATGAACATGCCGCAACCACCAACTTTCAGATGACAAGCGAGGTAATAACGTAATGGGGACTGCTCTCGGATGATAGGGGTCTGTAGGACATAAACCTTAGCTGGCTTCCAACATGCACACATGGGAATGACACTCATCGTGTGACCTGCACGTACATAAACACAGAGGAACATGTATCACAGTTGTTATACGAGAAGGGAAATGAAACAAAATTGATAACCGACGTATTCGTCACTGATTTGGGCTCTGTAAGAGTGAGTACGAGCAGTTGAACAAGAGAAAGTCATGTGAAATCAACATAGTAATGGTGAGCACTATATTTGGCAGTCATTGCGATACTACGAACAGGTGAAATCGACCATCTATCAATGTTGAATCGAAACCAAGACTAATTGTCGTAGAGGTCAGTATGGGGTCGAACACTAACTGTTAGATACTATGAGCAGGTCACAATAAATAATTATACAGCATAAGCCTATTTCAGCAAGTTAGTATGGGAAAAACCGTAAAACCCAAATCATAATCGATCCGATATCATCAAAATCGGAGCTTAGCTGTGTAAGGCGCTACGAATAAAGAGAATACGTGTATACTTAAATGCCAACAACAACGAAACGCGGCAGCCGACGAGTTTGTTGACGGCAGCAACGAGGCTAAATCGATAGGAGGGCCGAAATCTATATTTCCATGTGAGGAAGGTGTGCAGATGAGTGAAGGTGTGTGGTAATTGGGATGGAGGAAGCGTATCTGGGTCAGTGGAAAGAAAAGATTTCATGGAGGATGCCGTTCCAAACGCAGTAGCCAACAAAGGAAAAGAGATGAAAGGAAATGTTATTTGGAAAATGTGATTTCATTTCAACCATAAAGTAAGGGTCTAAGGGTTGGCCCCCAAAAGTAAGGGTAGTAACGTAAATGCAGATGTCAAATTTCTTTCAACCAACATCTCCACCCAAACAACAAGTTCTGCATTTTCCTTGTGTTAAATAACAAAGTCATCCAATATCACGATATCTCGAATAGCTAGCTATTCGAGATACCCCATACCAAACGACCCCTAAGAGAATTGAGAAAAAATTACATACAGATTTGAAGAAATTGTGGAGGCTGTGAGAGAATTGAAATCTATGCTTGAGGTGTTGATTTTAGTCACCCAAATAAAATTACTAATGTAGGATGGAAATTTCATCTAAGAGATGAGAGATTTGTGTGTTTTTTTTCGAGTTTTCCATAAAAATCACAAGGAATTTATAGGACACACACATATAAGCACAAGAAATTATCATCTGTCGCTTTCACGAAAAATATAATCTTTACAGTTTCCTCTCTTTAGCTGAAAGAAGTAGTCCTTGACGATTTTTCCTTGTAGAACACGTCGAGGTTAAGAAGAAACATTCATTTGCTTTGTATTTTTGTACTCCTAACTCCTCTATATTGTCACTTGTTAGTGTTTGAATGAAAAATTTTGAATTTTAATGTTGTCGAATATATTAGGGTTGATTATTTAGTCAAGTTCTGACATGTTGTTTGGTTGGAGGCGACCATAATTGTTGAAACATCCTCAACTTAACAACCCTAACACAATTGGTATCCCTAACTAGTCTTCTCTACTATGTTTTTGTGTGGTTTCTAGACAAGTTGAACGTAGATGTGCTTGATGCTTAAATATGTCTAGATTAAGATGTTTGTTATTGTGTTTTACTACATAAAATGTGGTTTTGATACTTGTACAACATGACCTGGAATGCTGTAAAATCATTAGTTGTTTGTGCAATTGTAAATGATATTTAGGTTGGTGTGGGTCCACATAATGCTTAGACGTAAAGTGGTTGAGGTCGTTATGGTGTACTTGAAAGTGATGAGCATGTATTTATCCTTGTTGCTTAGGTTGTTATGTCATGTAATGACAATGTTGATACTAGAGTTCTAACCAATGTAAGGGCATGTAACCTCAATTATATTTTGAAAAAGAACAATGAAAACTGAGTTTCATGGCTAGACAGCTAGTGCATCTGGGGAGTTTAGCGTATCTAGTTTCAACAACATTACAATGAATATAGAATACTGAGGGTTAGTATTAAAACGAGAAAAAAATGTAATTTTGATAGCTAAGCAAAATATACAATTTTAAATTCCATGCCACAAATATCCAAAACCCTAATCAAAATTGTTGCTCCTCCATCCCATCCAATCTCCTACTGGTGGTCATCATTCCCAATCCACCTCCCACCACCATACCTCCCTTCCTTTCATCTATTACAACTGAACCTCCTTCCCATTCCATCTCTCACTGGCATACCTCATTCCCCTCTTCTACCCAATCTGCGTCTTGCTATTGTACTTCCTTCATCAAGATCTAGCCCCAAACATAATATGGGAACTAGAAGACATGAATAAGACACAAGACTCTAACAATGGAAATGGAGATGCAAAGACAAATCTTCAAAATCTTTTTCAATCCTTGCTTCCTAGCTTCAATCCAAGCCTCCGATGCCTTATTTTTCCCAAGAAATTATACAAAATAGAGTTATAGGATACTAAGGTTCATGTGAATGATTTTTGGGACGAACGAGAAATGATCGATCACTCCAAATACTGAAAATGACACTTTTATACTCTTAACACTATGAACGACAAGTGTACGACGTGCTATTTAGCATGACCATCTTAATTGTGCCTGAAAAAATCGACATTTTGGCCAGGTGCATGGTTTGCACTAATGCACAGTGTACACTAGTGCACGACGTGCTCCTCTCAACCCTACACAATCTTGCTTCTTGTTTTGACCATATCTCTTTTGTTTGAGCTTCAATTCCTTTTCGATTTGAACTTTTAGCTTCATTTCCATCTCTAGTATTGTGTCTTAACCTGAAATGTAACACCACAACATTTTCTGACAAGATATTGTCCGCTTTGGGCCTAGACCATCACAAATTTTCTTTAGGGGGTACATTATAGTGACTTCCCATGAGGTTACCCATTCTACAGTGCTCCAACCCGATCACGTTTAACTTTGGAGTTCTTACAAGAACTCTTCCATTACACCCCAAAATGCATCTTGTCAGTTAAGGTTGAGCTATTCCTCATAGCCCATGGACCTCTCCTGATGCTTTGTCGATGTTAAATTTGTCTAGGATGTCACATACACCCCATTGGGGACTCAACGTCATTGTTGAGGGTTTTCCCACCATCGTTCAAGAGGGACGTGAAGAGGCTCTGATACCACTTGTAAAACCTCAACCTTTTCCAAAAGATATTGTCCGCTTTGGGCCTAGGCTCTCACAAATTTGCTTTTGGATGCATAATAGTGACTTCCTATGAGGTCACCCATTCTGCAGTGCTTCAGCCCGAATATGTTTTAACTTTGGAGTTCTTACAAGAACTCTTCCATTACACCCCAAAAACGTGTCCTGTCAGTTAAGATTGAACTATTCCTCATAGGTCATGGATTTCGCACGTGCTTTGTTGATGTGAGATTTGTCTAGGATGCCAAATGAAATATCACCGCAAACCACTATAAAAGACATAAAATAGGGCCACAAGTGGTCTTAAGACAATAATAGAGACGAACAAATGGAAAAATCATAAAAGACATTCAAAGCTCAACAAAAAAGATGAATAGAGGGGAAATTTTGTTCAATATGAAAAAATGAATGGTATGAATAAAGTGTCATCAATTTAAACCACACTTAAGAATTCTAATGTCCTCAAGCAAATAACATCTATCGCTATAAAAATACATGGTGATTATAAGCCATTTAACATAATTATAAGCCACACTTAAGAATTCTAATGTCCACAATACATGTATTCTCTAAAATCACCCCTCCAAATCACAAATATCAAACATCCCGTAAGTGTTTTGTTTATGAGACAACAATGCATTTCATGTTGTGTTTGTTGGCAGTTTATTATTGAGGAATTAGTAAAATAAAGCAGAAATTGAGTTTAGTATTGTTGTGCATAAGGATGAGGATTTTGCTACGGAAGAGGCTGTAGCAGAAGACTCAAACCAAATGTAACAAAAAAAGTAGCAGAAGACTCAAGAAATATGCGATGGAAAAAATAGTAGCAAAAGACTCAGGCTATATGCGATAAAAAATAGTTGCAAGAAGTTTAAACATTGTGCAACCAAGTAAACAGTTGCGGGAAGTGTAGACATTCTACAGTTGTGCTACCAAACATATCCTTACAGAAAGCTTAAAGATCATTCGACGTTGATATCTATCGCATAAGGTTGATCTATTGGTGACATAATTAATGGTAACAAAAGGCTGAAGTTTGTGTGGCGGAACATTCACCCCGTCGCAATGTTGTTTGGGCGATGCACTATTTGCGACCAACAAAATCCGTCTCAAAATAAATTCAAACAACTAATATTTACCTTTCTGCAACAACCTTCATTTGTAGCAAAATATCTAATTTCTTATAGTGTGGGACAGGCAACAAAGGGTTTTATGAACCCTAGTCTCTAGCACTCATGAATATGTGATAACAACAAGAATAACAAGCATTAAACTAACATCAATGTGAGTGAGACCATCCACAAGGATAAGTGAGTGAAACAACAACATGGTAAGTGATGACACTATAGATTTATAGTGTTTATCTTCCCATATTAAACTATATTTCACACCCATTGATGCAATTATGATGAGTATTTGGTGTAAATGTGTTAATTATTCTCGGCTCCAAGTGCGTACATTGTCCATATTTTGGCTATTTTTACCTTGGTATTGAGTTTTTTTGTTGAGCATCCAGGTTACAACATTGTAGGAGACTCCACGAGTTCAACGCTTCGAACAAGGTCCAAATCAAAGTTCAAACGGAGCGAGAATCACCGAAACAGCGAGGAGAAGGAATTCTGCCCAGTGGAGAAGTTCTCGGCGAGAACTTCAACTTCTCGGCGAGAACTTGGCCTTTTCCAGATCTAAAACTGAAACGGACAAATTTTAGCCCTATTTAAGCACCCCTTCAGCCCCTTTTCAAGACACATTCGATTTTCTGGCTGAGCCACGACCTGGAGAGTTTGGAGCATATTTCGGAGTCCCGGGAGACGCTCGGAGCCTAGGAGTTGAAGATTTTCAAGATCGAAGCCGCTCGGAATCATCAAAATTAGGTTTTTCAGTTTCTCTCTATTCTTCCTACCTAAGATGAATTCTCTTGTAGTTTTTGATTCTTGTTTCTCGGATATGAGTAGCTAAAATCTTCTAGCTTAGATTAGATGAACCCTAAGTAACCCGAGGCTTTAAAGCGATCACGGATCGGCGAGAAGTAAGACTTTAATTCAGAGTTTTCTTATTTATGTTTAATTCATTCTTAAAATCTGTTTCTTTTCTGGCCTGATCACCTAGATTAGATTCTTGTTAGAATAAAGAAAACACCTGACCAATAGGGGCCTTGTTCTAGAACGTCGAATTAAACAGTTAACCTATTCATCGGAAAAACCTCTCCAATAGGGGCCGTTTAGGGTTAATCCGTTTCAAGAGTAGTTCATAGGCTCAATTCAGGTGCACCAGTCAGTTATCCATTGTAGAAGCGAACGCACGAACGAATAATTAATCTTGGTAGCTAGTTCAATAGTAGCGAACGTTCGTGGACTTAGACCTAAGGGTAAGGAGCTACGACGGTGATTAAGAATTGAATGAATTAAGTCTGAAACCTGTCGGTCTTGTGATTGTCAATGCCTTGGTGATCTTAGGGGGATTCGAGTCTAAGCTCTTGTCATTAATTGAATCCAAATCAATCAATCAATCTGTTCTCTTTAATTAGTTTACTTTCCTTGCATGCTAGAATTAGAAATCTTGTGGAACTCATACCACAAAACTTGTTTAAAACCCAAATAGTTGTTAATTCCTTTGAGTAAACATTAAGAAGAAAACTCGTGAAATACGATCTATCCTACTTTTGTGGGTTAGTTATTTGACTGATATTCTGTAGTTTATCAGTGAGTGAAACTGCCCATAACATAAAATGAGTACAATATGCCAACAAATTAAACAATGATAAACCTAGCAGACACAATTAAGGCTTATATGAAAGAGAGAGAAGGGGAAACTCTCATAGTTCGAGATAAAGTACGATGAGTCCTCTTTTTCTCTTACATGCCTTTTAAGAGGATAATTGCCATCCCACTCCTACTCATTGACCATTTCGATCACCATGTCAATGTTTATCGGTTTAAACTAATGTAATTTGATTAGATAATTAAGATCATTAATTTTAATTGAAAATTATTGCATGAATTTTTTTTTTCACGAATGAATTATTAATGTACTATCATTAAATAAAAACAATCTACTAATATATATATACATATATAAAATCACCCCCTCTTTATTCATTCTCTCCTTAACTCTAGCTAGTAGCTATTCAACCAATAGAAAATTTCTGATTTATTTAATTTTCCTTTAAATTTCTTTTCCCCCTATTATTAAGCAAAGTGGTATTTCCACGTTTCAACTTTCAACCCATATAAAACAATCTTCTTATTTGATTTTTTTATTCACTAATCACTTAATGTTATTACTTATTAGTTATGGTAGCCGTATTTTTTTTTATTTTTAGTATGATTGTTTTTTTTTTGTTTTAAACCAAATGATCAACTATTACTTTAAATATGTATCTAATCATTAATTTTAACATACAACTATTATTTTTTTTTGTTGACATAAAAATCCTTCTTTGGTAAATATTTCATAATCATGTTAATTCTCAACAATAAATTAAGTGAGTAGATATCTCATAAAACAAGCCTTTTACTATATATTATAATATACATTAAACACTTAATTATAAATTTAAATTAATTATCAAAATAATATAAATAACTCTTATCAACATGTACAAAATACCACTTCATCCCCACAAGCTACAATTTTTTTATAATGAATCACTTTTAACTTGAGTTTTTTATTCAAGTTTTTAAACTTGGAAGTTATTTTCCATTTAGGTGTTAAATAAATAGTGATATATTAACTGAAATTAATACTTTATAATAATCAATGACTTTAATAAAACTCTTAACAATAATGTTTCATATAAATTAAAATAATAATCCTATATATTATCTTTACTACATAATAGATAAATTAATTTAGGATCATTTTCTTATATATATATGGTTTCTAAATTTATGTAAATAAAAATTCATAATATATTTATAGTAATTCTACTTATAATATAGTTAATATATTCATTTATTAAATCTTAATGAAATTTTTAAACGTTAAAGGATAATTAAATTTAGAGTAATCTATGTTTTGACCTGAATCTCAAACTGGTATACAAACCATCAATTTCGAATATTTTTTTATTAAATAATTATATGGCGACTAAGTCACACTTACCAATCAGCTAAATAATAATACCTATAAAAATTTCAATCTTAGTTCGTGAAAGCTAATTAAAAACAAACTCACCAAAATTTGTCATTTATAACAAGAGTTATTTCTTCATGTTTTGTGTAGAATAATCGAGTTTAAACAAACTCATCAAAATTTATCATTTATAATAATACTTCACATTTATTAATTATAATAAAGTAGGGTTGGCAATTCGATTACAATTGATGGTTAAAATTGATTAACTGGCCAAAATTATTTAATCATGGTTAACTGACCGAAATTAGTTAATCATTGTTCCAGCCTCGTCGCCTGGCCCAATAGAGGAAGCCCAAGCCTGTTGGTCTTCAGGGGGTGGTGTACCTCGTAAGCGATAATGGGGGTAGTTAGTTCACGGGAAAGTGAGGCGATCAGTTTAAGGAATGGGAAGGAAGGCGAGTTACGTACCGCGGAGCGTTTGTCCGCTGGGTCAAAGTGTTGTCTTTCGGTTTATGGAGTGTACGGGGGGTATTTATAGTACCCCTGTCTTGGTCGCCAAGGTTGAATCCTGGCCACTCGTTTGTAGTCTCCCTAGGATGCCGACACGTGTCCGCTTTATCTTGGAACCCTAAGAGCCGTCGCGTTGGGCCTTCTTTTCCTTCTTGGGCTTGTTTGTCCGGTCTGCCCAAACTGTCGCCTAGGCCCAACCCATCAGCGGCGATCGCAGCGTGTGGGCCGCTGCCTGGGCCTTCAGGATGCTGGAGGGCCGGGCCCATCAATTGCCCCAAGCCCTTAGCCGAGCTTCGCTTGGGTGAGGGCTTACTCATAGTTAGGATCGCCTACCCTGTGATCACCGTAAGAGGGCCCATCAATTGCCCCCAAGCCCTTAGCCGAGCTTCGCTTGGGTAGGGGCTTCTGATCGCTTGTGTCATGTCGCTTTGTCGCCTCTGTTCTTCTTCATCGCCTTGGCTTTTTGGTCTTCTTCTGACCTTTTATGCTTTTCCCATTTTTAATTCAGTCTATGAATCAGGTCGCCTCTGTTGTCCAGTTTCACGTCGCCTCGAACCTTTATCGCCGCCGCTACCTGTGCTTATTTTTCATTGCATGTGCGTCTCTTTATCTCCAAGGGTATCACGGTCTTTTACTTCTCTTAACGTGCTGGAGAAGCTGGGGAAATCGGGGCATTTTGGTAATTGCCTAGAAGTCATCATTACCCTAGTTTTCCAAACGTCTCCTCAGCCGCGCGTGCCTCCAATCAGCCATCGCGACGGTTCCGTTTCCCGCCAGTTTGTATCAGCGCATCCCATCAGCCGCGCGTGTCCCCAATCAGCTACCGCGATGGTTCCGTTTCCTCCAGTTCACCCGCCTTTATAAACCCCCCATTTACCGTCTTCTTCCCTTTTTTACGCCTTCTCTGCTGCTTCACCTCTTCGTTTTACTGCCCCTTCGTCTCAACTGCTTCCTTCCCTTTTCCGACTACCAGAAAGCCAACCTTCCCTTTCTCTTACTCTTTTTCAGATGTCCGAAGCTCCCCACCGCCCACCTGGTACGTGACTCCTTCTTTCTTCCTTGCTCTCATTGTAGTCCATTCTCCTTTTTCCTTGTTTTCCTTGTTTAAATCCATGAGCTCCGGTGACGATAGTCAGAACCAAAGTCATTCTTACTCCATGGGTACCGATCCCTCTTCTTCTTCTTCGACCACCCATTCGTCCCCTGAGCGAGTGCTCTTAAACCCCCCACCTTTAGTTGAGGCCTCTTCTGCTCAAGCTTCCGACGCGATGGAGGAGAATCCTGATGATTCCCCCGCCCTTCCTTGTTGGGGCCCCCACCAAGTAGGGTTTGAACGAGCCCATCATGGTGTTGAAATTGATCCTGAGATGAGTAAGGTCACCGGGTCTTATACCATTGGTAACTGGCGATCGATGGGCAGGGGGCTGTCTGTGACGAGCGCACAGTCGTTGGCCCAGGCTATTTTCCCTCAGGGACAGCTGAGAGAGTCGCCCGTGTTCTTCCGTTCGCCATGCTGCCATCCTCCTGGAAGTTCCCCGTGGCCTCCCGGCTTTCTACCATCGGCAATTGTCCGCCTAGGTGGCACAGTATTTGGACCGAGGCCTTCACCAATGGACTTCGCCTCCCACCATCTTCATTCATAGTCGATCTGCTCCAATGCTTTGGTGCCTCCCTTGGTGCCTTCAACGTCGGGTGTTGGGCTTTGGCTTCTGCTTTTGAGTGCAGTTGTGTAGCCAAAAAGATCGCCCCCACCCTTCGGCTATTTCAACTGATTCACTATGCCAAAAATACGTCGAATGGCATAAGTTTTGTTCGCCGGCCCGATCTATCCCCAAAGGGTACTTATTCATCTCCAAAACCTCGCCCCACCTGGTACCACTCTTTTTTCTACTTCCATCCAGCGACTCAGACCGCCATTAGGCCTCTCTACTTTCGCCCACCTCAGACAATGTGAGTCGCTTTAACATCGAGCTTGATCCTACCCCTGAGGAAATACTCCTGCGTCGCCAAGTCCTCCTTGACTGTCATCATCTATCCACCACCTCCGGCTTAAGAACCGCCCAGGCTGGGATTCGATGAGGTATTTCTTATGCACATGCAACGTTGGTTGCCTCCCCATTCTTTAGTTTATGTTGCCTTGCTCATACGGCTGATTAGCCGGAGTCACGTATTAAGGAATACGCAGACTCTTTATCGCCACTTACTTCTTCTCTCCTCTCTCTCTCTCTCTTTTTAACTCTTTGTTTGCCTCTTTTCAGGATCTGTAAGTCTCTCTGGGTGCCTCCTCACTACTACCGCACGGGGGCCCGTTGGTGAGACTCGCCCTGGGCGCCCAGAGTCTGTTCCTGCCCCTCCTACCTCTGGCTAACCCTCCGTCGAAAAGGCCAAAAGGGAAGAGGAAAACGATTGAGGCGGAAGAAGGCCTTACTTCTTTAAAAGGAAGAAAAAGGCTGGGGCCTCCAAGCCGAAGAAAAAGACGGGCGAGAGCTCTAGTCGCCAGCTACCTTCCCTTCAACACGTGGTGGAAGTTGAAGATGAGGATAACGAACCTCCACTCCGCCGCTCACGTCGTCAATCACCCAGAGCCGATGATGATCCGCCTACAAGGGAGCCCATCGTTCAACCTGCTTAGGGGGATGAGGATCCCCTTGCATACGACGACTCTTATCTTCCCACTGAGCCCATTCCTTCCCCCTTAGACTCAGCCTATCCCGAGTTGGAGCCTGCCGCGGAGCTTGATCCTCGCCCCACTGAGCCTGCGCGCGACCACTCTCGACCGCCAGCGATCAATATTGATCGTGCCCGCCGAGCTGCCTAGACAGAGCGGGCCAATGCTATATTTGACCGCCCAGCTCCTGCTGGCCGAGAGGGCGAGGGGCATTTTCGCTTACCCTACTTTGCCGTTGTTCATTCGGTGGCATCCCACATATCGCCCCGAATGGCAAGCGATATCGCGGAAGAATTTTCCCGCGATATCTATGAGGGAGTGACCGCCCCTGGGGAAGGTTCGGAGATCCCAGATCTGCACGGGGCGACCTCTTGTCGGCTCTTTCAGGTATTGTTAAATGCTTTCTTCTATCTGTTTGTTCTTTTCGCTTCGTTACTCAAATTTTGTGTGCTTCTTCTTACCTTTCATGTGTTTCTTCTGCTGTTTAGGCCATTGCCGAGCTCGGCGATCTGTCTTTTGCATGTAAGCACATGCAAGAGGAGAATCCAAAACTGAAGGAGGAGGCAGAGAACCTTCGCTCCTTGCGCATGGATCTCACCCGTTATCATAACGAAGAAAAGGTATGCATTTGTCCTGTTAACTTTTTCCCGGCTTATCGCCTTGTGTCCCTCGCTGAAGTTATTCACCATTTCTTTATTTTAGCACCGAGCGGACGCAGCGACCTCCACCGCTGAGTCCTTGAAGAAGAGCTTGGCTGAGTCATCCGAGCGGGTCACTCAAATGGAGGGTGTTCAGGAAGAGTTGCAGGCTGCGAACGAGCGCCTTGCCGCTCTTGAGGCCGAGTTGGAGGACGCTCGGGATAAAGTTTCCATGGTGGAGGAGATAACCGCCGAGAGGGATAGCGCTAAAGAGCTGCTCAATGACTCCCTGGCGGCACAATCGGCGGCAGATCGTGACCTCTTGGCTGCCAAGGCTCAATACGACGAGGCTGTGGCATACTACACTCATTCTCTTGGCGAGAGCATGCGTGTGGTAATGCGTAGCTGTTGTAACGAGTTTTACCATCTCTTTCCCACCAAAAGTTGGCCTGGGCGGAAGATGGTTCGGGCCGTCCTCCGAGGTCTTAACCGCCACAGTCTCGGGGTTCCCGACCCAGTCGACTCCGAGGAAGAGGCTACTTTTTGGGACGCCGATCGCTTGGAGCGTGAGGTGGTGGCAGCGGATGCTGAGTATGTGGCAGTTACCCGCCAAAGCCGCGGTTTACCCGACTTGAATCCCGATGGCTCGGAGGTTCAGCCGCCACCCCCTGAATCTTTTCCCTCATCCAGCGAAAAAGGACTCGGCTCCTCCTCTGATCTTTCCAAGTCCGGCGGCAAAGATTCTGGCAAAAAGGGCCAAGGAACTCGCCCCTGATTTCCTGTTATTTTGTTTTTCTGTAACTGTTAGACAATCCACCCTATGTCTATCGTTTCCCCGTATTTGAACATAACTTCTGTTCTCTTTATCTTTTCTACTTAAACTTTTGCTCATGCATTTGGCTTTTGTCTTATAGTTTTGATCCCTCCATACTTTGCCTAGCGATCTGCGATGCTCGTAGACACTTCTTTGATAGTTTCGATGCCTTTAGGTCCTACACAGAGACTTTTAATGCCCGTGGGCCTTTCATAGCGGATTCAATGCCCTTAGGTCTTACATGATGATTTTGATGCCCGTAGGTCTTACACAGCAATTTTTTAATGCCCGTAGGTCTTACATAGTGATTTCAATGCCCTTAGGTCTTATATGATGAATCTGATGCCCGTAGGTCTTACACAGTGATTTTTTAATGCCCGTAGGTCTTACATAGCGATTTCAATGCCCCTAGGTCTTATATGATGAATCTGATGCCCGTAGGTCTTACACAGTGAGTTTTTAATGCCGGTAGGTCTTACATAGCGATTTCAATGCCCTTAGGTCTTATATGATGATTTCGATGCCCGTAGGTCTTACACGGCGACTTTTAATGCCCGTAGGTCTTACATAGCGATTTCAATGCCCTTAGGTCTTATATGATGATTTCGATGCCTGTAGGTCTTACATGATGACTTTTAATGCTCGTAGGTCTTACATAGCGATTTCAATGCCCTTAGGTCTTATATGATGATTTCGATGCCCGTAGGTCTTACACAGCAACTTTTAATGCCCGTAGGTCTTACATGACGACCTTTTAACTATGCAAAGCACTTTTGAGACTAAATATTTTGACACTTGGTCGTTTCATTAAAACTGGCATCGCTTACAGGGCCTTTTTAACCGTAATACCGCCTAAGATGCATGGAGTTCCACGTTTTGGGGATCTTTGTACCGTCTAACTCTGCCAGCTAGAAGGTATTGGCCCCACCACTCGCCGTACTCTGTACGGACCTTCCTAACCAGGATTGAGCTTGGCTGCCCCGATCCCTGGTCTGAAGATTTTTCTCAGCACTAAATCATTGAGCGTGATGTGATGCGGCCGGAGTTTCAGATTGTACTGCCTAGCCAGCTATTCTTTTTCCGCGATCAGTAGCATCTGCGCCTTTTCTCTTCTTTCCTCAATCATGTCCACATTGAGAATTAATTCTTGTTCGTTTACTTCGTCCCTGTATTCCTGGATTCGTATGGATGGGATTGAAATTTCCACCGGGAGGACCGCCTCGGTTCCGTATGTCAATGTATAGGGATTCTCGCCTGTCGCCGTTTTGTAAGCCGTTCGGTGAGCCCATAGTACGTGGTCAAGCTCTTCAACCCACACACCTTTACATCCATTTACTCTTTTCTTTAACCCTTGCAAGATAAGTTTGTTGGCCGCCTCTGCCTGCTGATGACACTCGATTTGACGTGATTATCAGCCTCATTTAAGCGACATTTCTTTGCTTAAGACATTGTTTTTAGGGTAGAATAACGAATATTCAATCGATTGCCCTATCTCGTGCCATTTGTGTTACCTTGGCCCTTTTCGGGTCTATTTGATGGTTTTCTAGTGTTTTTGCGTAAGCACAGGTTTTTGCCGTCAAGTAAAGTAGCCATGGACGTGTCTAAGGCGTAGGAACATCGAGGAACTGAACCGGAATCGATCAAAGGAGCCAATCAAAGTCAAACCGAAAATCTGCCATTCACACTTACAGTTTCGGCGAAAATGATCCTCCAGTTTCGGCGAAACCAGCAGTTCAAATCAACTGGTGCCAAGTGAATACTGATTTCGGCGAAACCATTAAGCCTTTCGGACCGAAAATGCAAGGCAGAGAAATCATGGCCATTTACACAAGAGTTTTCGCCGAAACTACCCCTATGGTTTCGGCGAAAATACCATCTCAGCCCGGCCCAACTAGGGTTAAGTATTTATACTTAACCCGGCGGCCAATATAGGCAGACAATTCATAATTCGAAAAAACACAACTTTTCGAGATCAGATTTCTCTGAAGTTCTGGAGCGAAGAGTTGGAGTTCGAAGAGCCGGATAGAGATCGTGACGCCATCCCTTCCATCTCGGAGAACCGGAGCTAGGAGTGTAACTTACCGAAGATCGGAGTCTGTCAGAGTCGTCCGAATTAGGTTTTTCAGATCCTTTTCTGTTCTTCCTTTGAATGATGAACTCTTTCTTTGTCTTTGTTTCTTTTGTAATGATCATGAGTAGCTAAACTCGTTAGAGCTTAGACTAGATGAACCCTAAGTGACCCAGGGCTTTAAAGCGGTCACGGATCGGCGGTGATTAGATTCGAAATTCAATCAGTTCTTTTTCATGTTTGATTTGTTCTTCTTTGTTCATGTTTCTTGTCTTGATTGATCACCTAGATTAGATTCTTGTTAAGCTAAGGATAGAAGCGAACGCTCGCCTTACTTTAGAACATCGAATTGAACAATTAACCTTATAATTGGAGTGTGCCTTTCGTAGGAACCGGTTAGGGTTAATCCACTGCAAGAGTAACTCATTAATCACTAGTAATTGCACCAGTTAATTAAGTCGTTGCGAGAGGCGACCGTACCCGGGCGGCTAGTTAATCTTGGTAGTTAGAACGGATAGAGCGAACGTTCGTCGGTCTTAAACCTAAGGGTAAGGAGTTATGGTGGTGTCTTAGTAATTGATTGAATAAGAATCGAAATCCGCTGATCTGTTGATTGCCAATGCTCTGGGGAACGAAGGGGGATTCAAAGTCTAAGTTCGTCTGTCATTCTTGTTTCCAAACCCTAATTCTCAATCTGCTTTAGCTTAATTTGTTTTAATTCTTCTGCATTCCTTAGAATTAGAAGTCGTGGAACTCACACCACGCACAACGTGTTTTCCTTGAGTAATTTGTTAGTTCTGAAGTAGCCGATCAATTGAAGGCCCGTGGAATACGATCTATCCTAGCTCTTGAGCTTGATAGTTATTTGATAGAACCTGCTCATCACAACGACGGTTCCATCAAATTGGCGCCGTTGCCGGGGACTTCTTTTGATTGTTGAAAGAAGATCTGGCAATTTATTCTTCTATTTTCCATCTTTCATTCTTCCATCCACTTCGATTTTACACTGGTTTTGTTTGTCTTTGTTATCTGTAGGTTTACAGGTGTATGCCTCACCGTCCTTGGACTCGCTCTCAGACCGAACAGGCTAAGATTGCAGGGAATCCAGGCAGTTCTGCTACACCTCTACGATCACAGATTCTGAAGGAAGGCAGATCCAATCCATTCATCACTCCGATCAAGATCGAGGAACTGAAGGAGAGTTCCTCATCTCCGTCTTCACCACACTCTTCATCCGCTTCATACACCGAGTCACTTTCACCTCCTCCATCTCCCACCATGACCGATAGATTACCACCAAACGGCGATCAACCGCCGCCGCCCCCACATGCACAAAAGAGTCTAGCAGACTATAATAAGCCGAGCGCGACTAGCGTTCGATCTGCCATCGCCGTTCCGCGCATTGAAGGAGATCCTGACTATGAGATCAAGATTCCATTCTTGACTATGATCTCTAGGGATCTACAGTTTGAAGGCAGGCCCCTAGACAATCCATGCATTCATCTCGCAGACTTCCTTGATCTCTGCAGTACTTTTAAAAACGGAAACCTCGACAAAAACACTCTTTGTCTGAGAGCTTTCCCGTTCTCTTTGAAAGGCGCTGCTAAGAGGTGACTTACTGGCAAACCACCTGGCTACTACACTAACTGGGATACTCTGGCTCAGGACTTTGTTGAAGAATACTTCCCTCCGGCCAGAACGACCGCCATCAAGGACAGCATCGCCAGATTCTCCCAGAAAGAAGGAGAAAGTTTATATGATACTTGGAATCGTTTCCAAGAACTTCTCTACACCTGCCCTCATCATGGATTCGAGCAGAGGCAGTTAGCTGAAATCTTCTCTCGAGGACTTAGAGAAGAATCTGCCAAGTGGGTCAATTCTCTAGCTGAAGGGGATTGCACTACACTCACTCCGGAAGCTGCCCTTCTGCACTTCGCAAACTGTGCCTCCAAGTCAAGGAACTGGGAGCGACAATATGAAGGATCGAGGAGCAAGCTAGATTTCGAAGCAGCTATCAAGGCAGAGGTAGAGAAGCATCTGAAGAAGTCTACCACACCAATCAAGCCATCGGCAGCTTCTGTCTATGTTGCCGATTGCGAGTGGTGTGGAGCTTGCGCACATAACGGAGGCCGTTGCCAGAACTTTGGTAAGACAGACGTCTGGTCTGCAGAAGAGGTAAATTTCGTGCAACAAGGCTTCGTCAATAATCAGAACGGTTATGCTGGTTACCGTAACTTCAGACAGCAAGGGAACTATCAAGACAGACCTCCCTACAATGCTGGCACCAATCTTAACCAGAACCAGAACAACCGCCCGACTGGTCCAGCTCAGGATCAGAAGCCTAATCATCCGCCGGCAGGTGTCTACCAGCCGCCGCATCGCAATCCGGGTAACTATGGAACTGCTCCTGGCAATCGCCAGAACCAATACTTCAATATTACCTATCCAGGACAGCAGCAGCAAAGAGAGAACAATGTCAGTGACCTGGATAAGAAGCTCAGCCAGATTATCACCAGACTCGATGATCATGACAGTCAGTTCAAGGCTCAAGCTCTTCTCAATCAAGAACAAATAGCATCTGGACAACGGATTGAGCAAGTCGTGAACAACATCTCGAGCATGCTAGCATTTGGTCGACCATTTGGCCAGCTTCCAAGCCAGACAGAGCCAAACCCGAGAAAAGAACAGGCTAAAATGGTAACTGCTCGAAAACTTCCGAACTTAATTGCTGATGCTTTTTCTGTTTTACGCAGGATCGCTGAAACTCCGGAAGAAGAAGAAGAAGAGGAACGGGAACCAGCGCCTAAGGATGATCCTCCTCTTGCACCATACGTCGTGAAGCCTCCTTTTCCTAGAGCCCTGCTGCCAAACGCAAGGATCGAGACTGGCATGAAGGGGAACAAGGAAGGATACCCTGACATTCGTGCTAAGAAACCTGTCTCTCCATATCCAGCTAAGTTATCTGATCCTGGTTCTTTTACTTTGCCTTTGGTCATCAATGATGTTGAAATTGAACGTTGCTTAGTTGACCTAGGAGCATCTGTTAATGTCATGCCTGTGAGCTTGTTTGAAAAGTTAAACCTAGGAGAACTTGAACCACCTAGTATGCAACTTGTCTTTGCTGATAGATCGCTTAAAACCCCTAAGGGAGAGATCAAAGACGTTGTTACAAAATGTGGTCCGTTCACGTTTCTAGCTGACTATGTGATTATGGATACCGGTACAGAAGATTCAACCATTCTTATAGGTCGACCGTTCATGGCTATTACTGGAATGAATATTAATGTTCCTAATGGTTCTTTGACTTTAAGAATTGGTAAAGAAACAAAAACATTCCGTCTTAAAGATGACATGAAACATGACTTTAGGAATGAGGAATCTCACTGCCTTGCTGTTGAAACTGTGGAGTTGACTCCGGTCAACTCCGTTGCTAATGCTTCTTCCAGTGTCTCTAGATCAGTTGTTGCTGCAGGTATTAAGCAGGTTATAAGGAAGAAGCCAGAAGCCTCGGTTCAGAAGCCACAAAAGAAGAAGGAACTGAAAGCCTCTTCAAAACCGCCACACAAGGAGTCGGGCAGATCAAGGAGGAAGAATCACAAGGAGAAGCAAGTTCAAATGGTTTGGAGACCAAAAGCTCTACCATCCTCCACCGAGCCAGCTGCACCACCATTTCGTTCCGAGACACCGGCGCCGGAACAAGTATGGAGGGAGAAGCCGAAAGCCTCTCCTAAGGAAGTACTAACGATCACCGATCCTAGTGATACCAAGCCGAAGACTGAAGTTAAGAAGAAGCCGACAGTCCTCATTCCTTCCATCGTCATACTCAAGAAGGATGATCTCTCTAGAGAGCTGTTCGGACCATTCAAGTTCGTTGATCATCTTCCCGACGGACGTACCAAGCTTTTGCATGCGAACGGGAAGAAATTCACGTTTACCGGAGAAGTCCCGAAGCTGTACTTCATGAACTCCGACGCGAGCGTGAAGGAGAATCTAAGTTGGGATGTCTCCTAATACCGTCCAGGTATCGTCCAGCTCAAGGACGTTAATAAAAGAGCGCTTCGTGGGAGGCAACCCACGGCTGGAGTCAGTTTTATTTTGTTTCAACCTTGGTATTTTAGAGTCGGTTCGGGAGAGCCAAAAGTGTCAGTTTGTTTGTGTTCTTATTTTTTGTGTAGAGTCTGCATGTCATAGAGTCAGTTGCAAGTTGATTGAGGTCGTTCCGATTTTTCTGGATTTAACGGTGATTTTCTGAAGTTGGCCTGATTTGCGAAAATATTTTAAACCCGAACAGTTCAAAATTTTCGGCGAAACTACCAGTGTTTTCGGCGAAACCGATTTTCAAACTTCGAACCTGTTTCTCCTGTTTCTCTTTTTCGGTTCGAAAACTTTATGATTTCGGTGAAACCACTTCAACCAAGATTTTCGACAAAACCAAGCTTAAATTTTCGGCGAAACCGCCAGTTCAAATCAGCCAATTCTTGTTAACCTGTAGTTTCGGCGAAACCACTGCCCTATGCTCGCCGAAACCGATTTGAAAAAATAACCCAACTCTCCCCATTTAAATCCCGATTTTCGGACAACCTCTCTCATCCCTTCTCCCATTTTCGCTCACACAACACCCGAAACCCCCTCCTCTTTCAAAATATCCCCGCCGACCATCCATTTTCAAACCGCCCCGCCGCCATCGCCGACCGCTGCCGCTCACTCCCCCCTCCTCATTCCGATCCTAATGAGCCCTAGAACAACCAAATCGGAGCTTTGCAGCTCCAGTTCACCGAAAACCTAGTTTTCAACGTTTTTCACCGATTCCTTCCAACCCGTTCAGTTTTTGCTTCCATGGCTTCAAGGTAAAGTGCATAACTTTTCGATACGAATCTTTCGACATATGGATTGCTGAATTTCGTCGGGGTTGACTTCCGGTTGACTTTTCAGTTTACCTCGTTTTGCGTGCCGACTATTTCGTGTGAACTAGGATTGACTGAACTTATAGAACTGTTCTAGGATACTTAGGGAGTTCCGTGCTTAATTTCCATATCATTTGGTCATGTGTTGCTATGCATACGATTGATTCTTTGTTTTGTTGACTTGTGAGATATGTCGGTTTGACGTTGACTTGTTGTTGATCGTTTGGCTGTCATAAGTGTTCATTCTTGCTCATATTATCATGCCGTCATTTGCAATCATATGATGCCGTCAATTTCCAAGTTGTGATAGTCTTGCCATGATTAGGGTTCAATATGACTTAATGTTGACTTTCTCAAATGTCGGTTTGACTTTTTGAACTCTGATTGCGCTTACCTGATGATAGCTGTTCTTAAGACATGTGTTTTACTGTCTATAATTACCGGTTACTCCGCTTTACTTACCCCACTTAGTTTCCCTCGTTTCCTTGTAAAATTGAGTTTTTCTACTAAGTGTGGGGTAAGGTTTTGGTCGACTAATCTGGTTTCATTCTGGTTTTAGGAACACTTTTGAGCGCAGGACTAAGGCACGCCTTGATCGCGCCTCGAGCTCAGGAGCTGCCGCTCCGGTCACACCCGCCATTCTAGGTCCTCCACCTACACTCCCTCGCCATGCTGGATACCATCCCACCATCGCCCGTCTACCGGACTTCTACTTTGAGAACTTCCAGAAGATCGCGCACATCCGGGGAGCGGACGTGCGTCCTCTCTCCATGGAGTCTCTCCAAGAGCATGACGAGGATTCCTACCGGAACGTGCATGACGCCTTAGCACCGGCCGGTCTCCTAGAGCTGACCACCATAGCCGCCGAGTTCCCAGACATTGCTCTCCAGGAGTTCTGGGCGACATTTAACTTGGACGAGCATAAGAAGAGACGGGGCCAGAAGGTGATCACTTTCTTTCTTGGTGGGGTGCACAGGCAGCTCACCTACGATGAGTTTGCCGCTCATCTGGGCATCCCCTACGAGCACTATCACGATCACCACCTCGGTTGGGGCGAGGATGATGACGACGAGGCATTGCACGCCCTCTGGAGCCACATGTCAGGCGTGCCTGGCGATCGCCTCAGGAAGAACAACTCAGTTAAGTCTCTCTCTCACCCGCTCTATAAGTTTATTCATATGGTTTGGCGGAGGTCACTTTTATATGTCCGAGACAAGGATCGCCACCATATCCTTAAGGAGGAGCTCGTGCTTCATCGAGCCATCCGAGAGAGCTACCCTCTCCACCCCGGCTGGGTGCTAGCTCACATCTTCAGCCAGAGGACCAAGAGGAAGAAGCTACCACGCAAACTCTTGGGAGGCAACTTCATAGGACAGCTCATCCTCTCCTTCGGCATCGGCCATGAATATGGCCCTCACATTCCACGACATCCAGTTCGGACCGTTGGAGGAGACTTGGCGGTCGAGTACGACTTAGAACTCGACCTCAGTCCCCATGTAGCAGCAGATCCTCCACTCCAACCTGCGGTCGAATCAGAGGACGAAGATGATGCTGAGGAGCAGCAGCCGCAGCCGCCGCCTGAGTTTCAAGATTATATACCCTCGCCACACCATCAGGCAGGGTACATTCACCAGTCGCCGCCGCGCATTTCAGATCCATTTCCGGCGCATACTCACCAGCCGCAACACCACCCCGCGGACATTGGTGAGTTGTACGAGCGACTACAGGAGTGGCGCATCACCGACAACGCCACTCAAGAGGCTAGGTGGACTATTATGCAACAACACATGCGCCGCGCCGACCGGCGATATGAGCGACAGCTGGAGTGGCAGCGACAGCTCGGCGATTACTTCCATTTCCCCCACCCCGACACCTCTGACCAGTGATGATCAGGTGGTGTCCTTTTCCTTATCCTTTCTTTTTATTTATTCTTTTCGGACTTCGGTCCAATTTTTTTCTGTGTGGATCCGGGGCACTTGTCCCGGTTTCCTTTTTATGTTTTTTTTTGTTTTTGTTTTGTAGGCAGTTGGGAGATTCCCTTTGCTTCATTTGGGTAGATTACCTCCGCTCCGAGGATCCGTGCTCATCCACTACGCCAATCATCTCGGTCCAGGTTCTTCCATTCCACTCTGAACTCTAGAATTAGTCCTGTGAGGACACAGTCCGATTTAAGTGTGGGGTAGGATGCTAGAGAACCTTGCATGAACTTGATTGCCCTTGATTGTGTTTTGTGTGCCTCGTGATTCCATTCCAGTCTCTCTAGCATTAGAATGGCTCAGTTCTTGATTTTTGATGTTAAGTTGTTGTTCAACCTTTCATAATGATGCTTAGACTGCTTAACCTAGAACTTGAGAACCAACTTGTATGCTTTGATGCTAAATTGCCTGGTCAGAACAGAATTTTAAAATCACACTTGTAGTTTGTAGCCTTGATTGCATGAAAATGACCGAATCCGACTAGCAAACCAACTGTGAGCTTTTGATCCATTGCACGTAACTTGCAATTTAAATTCTTTCTGAGTGGTTTTCGGTTTACTTGAATGAGTTAGAATTTGCATGAGACCTACTCGAGACCACACGATGACACGAGTTCTAGAAGGATAGGGGCACCTAGATTCAGCTACTAAGCCAGATAGCCTACCTTAACGATAAAATCCACTAGGTTTAGACCCTTGAGCTTGGCCTGTTCTTTCGGTTCGATAATACATTACACCCATTTCCCATTTCTTTCATTCCCCGTTGATCCCCTGTGGTTGTAGTTCTAGATTGACCTACCGGAAGTCGGTTTGTGGTAACCTGCCTATAGCCATTAAACAGGTGGTCTTAGTTAATATGTCCAGACGTGTAAACCCCTCTAGCAACTAAAAGAAAAAGTGGCACAAAAGAAAAAAAAATAAAGTAAAGAAAGAAAAAGAGAAAAGAAGAAAAATCGGAAAAAGTTCAAAGTTTAGTTCAAATAAAACGTTCTTCTCCCTACAAATGGAAGAACAAAGTCGTAAGAAAAGTTGAAAAGAAAAAATGTGTATGCAAAAGAAAAAGAATAAGTGCTAAGTTGCTTGAGGGTATCATAGGACGAGCGTTCATCATTCCACCAGTGTTTGGTTAGACGGTAGGAAGCCATAGATTAGATTCGAGGGAAGTTAGTTGAAAGCTACACCGCACCAAGCCATCATCATTCATCCCCATCAACCATCTCATTATAAACCCGAGTAGTGTAGATTTCATTACGGTCCTAGCAGGGAAGTCCTTCTTGACTAGATACTCGTGTTGTCACAGTGGTGGAGATGTGGTCGAAATACAAACTTATGACAGAATTCGGTAACAGAAAACGATCGAGAGCAGAAACACGTCCTTAAACACAAAGAGTGAGAGTTCCCATTGCACTATATATATCCTGTGTGAGGAGTCTGGTCGGCCAGGTCAAATTCGTGCATAATTGGTTGCTAATTACTTGTCGTGTGCAGTTTATTAGTGAGACCAGGTAATTTGGCTGATCTGTATGCATGTTAGGTTTCTTGTTCTAGGATCGATCTGTCTAATAATTCATTGTGTTTGACTGAGCTCTAATTTAATCTATCTTATCATTTATGAACATGAGCGTTTCTATTTAGTTTGCTTGAGGACAAGCAAAAGCTTAAGTGTGGGGTATTTGATGACACTCGATTCGACGTGATTATCAGCCTCATTTAAGCGACATTTATTTGCTTAAGACATTGTTTTTAGGGTAGAATAACGAATATTCAATCGATTGCCCTATCTCGTGCCATTTGTGTTACCTTGGCCCTTTTCGGGTCTATTTGATGGTTTTCTAGTGTTTTTGCGTAAGCACAGGTTTTTGCCGTCAAGTAAAGTAGCCATGGACATGTCTAAGGCGTAGGAACATCGAGGAACTGAACCGGAATCGATCAAAGGAGCCAATCAAAGTCAAACCGAAAATCTGCCAATCACACTTAAAGTTTCGGCGAAAATGATCCTCCAGTTTCGGCGAAACCAGCAGTTCAAATCAACTGGTGCCAAGTGAATACTGATTTCGGCGAAACCATTAAGCCTTTCGGACCGAAAATGCAAGGCAGAGAAATCATGGCCATTTACACAAGAGTTTTCGCCGAAACTACCCCTATGGTTTCGGCGAAAATACCATCTCAGCCCGGCCCAACTAGGGTTAAGTATTTATACTTAACCCGGCGGCCAATATAGGCAGACAATTCATAATTCGAAAAAACACAACTTTTCGAGATCAAATTTCTCTGAAGTTCTGGAGCGAAGAGTTGGAGTTCGAAGAGCCAGATAGAGATCGTGATGCCATCCCTTCCATCTCGGAGAACCGCAGCTAGGAGTGTAACTTACCGAAGATCGGAGTCTGTCAGAGTCGTCCGAATTAGGTTTTTCAGATCCTTTTCTGTTCTTCCTTTGAATGATGAACTCTTTCTTTGTCTTTGTTTCTTTTGTAATGATCATGAGTAGCTAAACTCGTTAGAGCTTAGACTAGATGAACCCTAAGTGACCCAGGGCTTTAAAGCGGTCACAGATCGGCGGTGATTAGATTCGAAATTCAATCAGTTCTTTTTCATGTTTGATTTGTTCTTCTTTGTTCATGTTTCTTGTCTGGATTGATCACCTAGATTAGATTCTTGTTAAGCTAAGGATAGAAGCGAACGCTCGCCTTACTTTAGAACATCGAATTGAACAATTAACCTTATAATTGGAGTGTGCCTTTCGTAGGAACCGGTTAGGGTTAATCCACTGCAAGAGTAACTCATTAATCACTAGTAATTGCACCAGTTAATTAAGTCGTTGCGAGAGGCGACCGTACCCGGGCGGCTAGTTAATCTTGGTAGTTAGAACGGATAGAGCGAACGTTCGCCGGTCTTAAACCTAAGGGTAAGGAGTTATGGTGGTGTCTTAGTAATTGATTGAATAAGAATCGAAATCCGCTGATCTGTTGATTGCCAATGCTCTGGGGAACGAAGGGGGATTCAAAGTCTAAGTTCGTCTGTCATTCTTGTTTCCAAACCCTAATTCTCAATCTGCTTTAGCTTAATTTGTTTTAATTCTTCTGCATTCCTTAGAATTAGAAGTCGTGGAACTCACACCACGCACAACGTGTTTTCCTTGAGTAATTTGTTAGTTCTGAAGTAGCCGATCAATTGAAGGCCCGTGGAATACGATCTATCCTAGCTCTTGAGCTTGATAGTTATTTGATAGAACCTGCTCATCACAGCGACCGAGGCGAATCTTAAATTGATCTTTAGGTCGTCACAGAATTCCTTGAAGACCTGTGAGTCGAACTGAGTACCATGATCACAAATGATACTTTCTGGTATTCCGAATCTGGTGACGATACTTTTGAACACGAATTTTTGTATCTGCTTAGCAGTGATGCTCGCCACCCGCCTCTGCTTCAACCCACTTGGTAAAGTAATCCACTGCCACGATGAGGAACTTCCTTTTTCCCGAGGCTTCTGGAAATGGGCCCAGGATGTCCATTCCCCATCTTGCGATGGCCATGGGCTGACGTTCGCTTGAAGCGCTGTTGCTGGCAACTTGTGGTAGCTTGCAAATTCCTGGCACTTGTGGCACTTTTTCACCAAGTCGACTGCTTCCTTTCTCATCGTTGGCCAATAGAAGCCTTGGTATATTAAGTTCCTTTCTAGACTTCCCAAGTGAGTGCCATACACCCCTGAATGTACCTCATCTAGAGCCCAAGCTGCATCATCTTCTCCCAAGCACCGTAGATACAGACCCATAGCTGATTTTCAGTATAATTCGCCCCCTATTATGGTGCATCTCCCTGCTCTTCGCCGGAGTTTGGTCGCCTCTAACGGGTCGCTTGGTACTGTGTCATTATCCAAGTATTGGATAATAGGTGTTCGCCAGTCGCTTTTTCCAACCCCATTGATCATATGGAAGCATTGCTTCACCTTTGTTTCTTTCTCCACTGTGACCATTCGTCCCTCCTCAAAATCTGTCGCTGTTGCTAGCTTTGACAGTGCATCCGCATGGCAGTTTTCTTCTCTAGCGATTTGTGATATGACCACCTTTTTAAATTCTGATATAAGCAACTTCACTTTATCGAAACAAGGAGAAGCGACTCCTCTTTTACCTCAAAACTTCCATTAACTTGGTTGACCACTATTGCCGAATCTGAGAAAACTTTGATGTTGGTAACTCCCATACTCTTAGCGATTCGTAAACCAGCTTCCAATGCCCCATATTCTTCTGCGTTGTTGGTCCGATTAGTTGCAAATCGCAGTGCTACCTCATAGAGGACTCCCCCATGCGACTTTAGAACTATTCCAGCGCCAGATCCTCCCTTACTCGAGGCGCCATCCGTAAATAATATCCACTCATCGCCTTCCTCAATATCTTCTTGCACCGCACCTTCCACCACAAAATCTGCCAGGACTTGGGCTTTGATCGCTGTTCTTGGCTGGTATCGTATGTTGTATTCGTTTAACTCGATCGCCCATTTAGCTAATCGCCCTGCTACGCTCATAGATCTCAGTGCATTTTTTATTGGAAGGTTAGTGAGCACATGTATTGTATGCGCCTGAAAGTATGGTCGCAACTTCCTGGCCGCGCAAACCACATCATACGCCATCTTTTCTATCGCCGGATACCTTGTTCGGCGTCAACTAAAGTCTTACTTGTGTAAAAAATAGGATGTTCGGTTTTGTCCTCTCTTCGAACCAAGACCGTGCTAACCAATTTTGGAGAGATTGCGATATAGAGAAATAGAGCTTCATTTAACTTTGGAGATGCAAGTACAGGAGGAGTAATTAAAAATTGCTTCAACTCTTCAAAAGCCTTGTTACATCTGTCATTCCACGCAAACTTCGATGCATTCTTTAAAGTTGCAAAAAACGGGGCGCAACGATCGGCGATCCTAGGAATAAATCGGTTGATCGCCGTCAATCTTCCGGACAAAACTTGAACTTCTTTCACGGTCTTTGGTGGTGCCATGGCTGTAATCGCTGCGATCTGTGTGGGGTTGGCCTCTATTCCTCGACTGGTTATAAGATACCCAATAAACTTTCCCGATGTCGCTCCAAACACACACTTCAAAGGGTTTAACCTGAGCGAATACTCCTGCAGTGTGTTGAAAGTTTCTCGTAAATCGTCTAGATGACCGCCAGACTTCTTGCTTTTGACTAAGAGGTCATCCACGTATGCTTCCAAGTTCCGGCCAATTTGCTTAGCAAAAACCGTATCGATCATTCTTTGATAGGTCGCACCAACATTCTTGAGCCCGAATGGCATTACCCGGTAGCAGTAGTTCGCTGTTGGTGTCATGAAAGCTGTCTTCTCTTGGTCCTGCTCATTCAAAGGTATCTGATGGTATCCTGAGAACATATCCAAAAAGGATAACATTTCATTGTTCGCCGTTGCATCTACCAGCTGCTCTATATTAGGCAGGGGGTACGAGTCCTTGGGGCAGGTATCATTCAGGCTGGTGAAGTCGATGCACATTCGCCATGCTCCTGACGATTTCTTCACAAGAACAACGTTAGCCAACCACTCAGGGTACTGCACCTCCTTGATAAATCCTGCCTTTAAAAGTTTTTCTACTTCTATCGCCACAGCTTGCTGCCTTTCCCTGCAAATGTTCCGTCTTTTTTGTTGGACTGGACGACTTTCGGGCTCAATCGCCAAAGAGTGTTTGATGATGTCTGGAGCGATTCCTGGCATGTCGCTTGACGACCATGCAAACAGGTGTGAAAACTCTCGAAGCAACTTAACCAACTCTTGTTTCTCCTTGTCGCCTAGGTAGGACGACACTCGAACTGTCTTGCTTTCATCTTCCTCGAAAAGCGGTATTGGGACGTCTGACTCTGCTGGTACAACTCTTTCTCCACCATTCTCCACCTCCAAGCTTATGGTGAGGCAGGTGCTTTTAGTCGCCGCTCTGTAGCACCTTCTAGCGATGTCCGGGTGCCCCCAGGCGAACCCTATTCCCTCCTCAATAGTGAATTTCAACACTTGGTGTACCGGAGATGAGATTGCTTGGAAAGCGGCGAGCGCTGGTCGCCCATGGATCATTGATGACACTCGATTTGACGTGATTTTCAGCCTCATTTAAGCGACATTTCCTTGCTTGAAACGTGGTTTTAGGGGTAGAATAGCGAATATTCACTCAACTACTCTATTTCCTACCGATTTGGTTACTTTGGCCCTTTTTGGGTGTATTTGATGGTTTTCTAGTGTTTTTGTGAAAGCACAGGTTTTTGCCATCATTTATGTAGCCACGGACGTGTTCAAGACCTCAAGGAGTGAACTGGAGTCGAACCAGAAATCAAACCAGAGTCAGAACCGAAGATCCAACTGCCCAACACAATGTTTTCGCCGAAAAATCTATGAAGTTTTCGGCGAAAATACCTTCAGAAACCCACAGGCGGAATGAGCTGAATTACACTGAAGTTTTCGGCGAAAATACTATAAAGTTTTCGCCGAAAAGTTATGAAGAAATCAGCCGACGGAAGCAGCAATTTACAAAGGAATTTTCGGCGAAAACTCCCTTAGGTTTTCGGCGAAAATTCCTTCACAAATCCGGCGACTTAGGGTTTAAGTATAAATACTTAAACCGGCGGCCCAAAGGGAAAATCAATCATTATTCATATTTTCACAAATCAGACTTTTGAGAGTCAGCCGACTCTAAGGTCGATAGATAGAGTTTAGAGAGTTCGAAGAGTCGTGGAGAGATCGTGACGCCATCCTTCCACCTTGGAGAGCTCGGAGCTTAAAGTTGAAGATCCAGGGGATCGAAGCTTCGTCGGAGTCGTCAGAATTAGGTTTTTCAGTTCTTATCTGTTCTTCCTCTGTATGATGATTTCCTTTGTTGCCTTTGATTCTTCTGTTATCGTTATGAGTATCTAAACTTGTAGAGCTTAGATTAGATGAACCCTAAGTGACCCAGGGCTTTAAAGCGGTCACGGATTGGCGGTAATTAGATTCGAAGTTCAATCAGTTTCTCTTTGCATGGTTGTTTTGTTCTTGATTGTTTATGTTTCTTTTCTAGTTGGTCGCCGAGATTAGGTTTTTGCAAGCTAGGGTTAGTCGCTAGATGGTTCCCTACTTTGGCGCTTAAACTTGTATTCCTTGATCACCTAGTTTAGATTCTTGTTAAGCTGAGGATAGAAGCGAACGCTCGCCTCTCTTTAAAACATCAATTCAACCAGTTAACCTTATAATTGGAGTGTGCCTTTCGTAGGAACCGATTAGGGTTAATCCACTGCAAGAGTAACTCATAAATCGTTAGTAATTGCACCAGTTAAGTTAAGTCGTTGCGAGAGGCGACCGTACCCGGGCGACTAATTAATCTTGGTAGTTAGAACGGATAGAGCGAACGTTCGCCGGTCTTAAACCTAAGGGTAAGGAGTTATGGTGGTGTATAGAAACCGATTGAATTAGAATTGAAAACCGCTGATCTGTTGATTGCCAATGCTCTGGTGATCTAAGGGGGATTCGAAATCTAAGTTCGTCTATCTTCTCGTTAGTCAACCTTTTACTTTTCTGTCTTTTATTTTCCTGCTTTATTAGATTAGAAGTCGTGGAACTCACACCACGCACTAAGTGTTTAAACCTGAGTAATTTGCCAGCTTCTTTGAGTAGTCGATTAGTAGAAACCCTGTGGAATACGATCTAGTCTACTTCAGTAGGTTAGTTATTTGATACCGCTAAAACTGCAGCATCAAATTGGCGCCGTTGCCGGGGACTCTTCTAATTGTTTGAAAGGAGAGTTGGCAAATTACTCTTCTACCTTTCCGCCTACCATTTATTTTCCCTCCATATTTCCATGATTTACCTGGTAGTGCTTCTTAGTTTTGATCATGCAGGGTAACAGGTGGGATGACCGGTACCGAGAGCGGTACATCAATGAAGCACCATATCTCGAAGACTCCCAAGAGATGGATTTACACACTTATGAGCATCAACAATGGATGGCAAGCACCCAAGTCGCGATCGACAACCTCCAATCAATGGACGATGCTGTTGATGCATTGAACGCCGCACTCAAGCGACTAGTGCAATTGAAGGGAGAAGATGCTCAAGAACATTTCGAAGAAGAGCCAGAAGCTACACACCACCAACAAAATCACCAAGAGGTGTATATACCAGTTCATCAGCATCGACAACAGACGGCAAGAGTAGAATCCTCCTTGGATGATCTCGTTTCGAAGCTACAAGCTCGTAACATGGTGGATGTCGAGCTCGAGCAACCAAATCCACTAATGGGAGAAGATGCTCAAGAGCCGTACGAAGATGAACATGACAATCTCACCCATGAATATTGCGAGCTAGAAGCATCTGATGAAGAATCTTTGGTGGTGGTGGTTGATGAAGACAAAGAGCCAATCCATCTTGAAGTTGAAGCCGAAGAGGAGCACGAAGAAATCGAGGAGATATCCTTAATAGAGCTTCCGCCGAGCCAACCTATAGATCAAGCCAGAGACGAGCACGTGGGGATCGAAGACGTCAAGGGTTTGGAAGCATACATACTCGATCCTGATAGACCTCTAGATGATCATAAAGTGGAGAAGATGGAGCTCATTGACCATGCCGCACCATACTACCTATTTCCTCCTCCAGAAGGAGAATTCGAGAAGAACTGGTCATCCAACCAGAACCGCGATCTACTAGAGCACTACCAGCTACATCACCCTGCCGGAGTGCTACATGGCACTCAACCGCTGGCCTTGAAGAAGACGATTGACTTCAAGGAACTCCTAAGTTGGGGTCCCTAACAGGTACCGTCCGGCTCAAAGACGTTAAAAGAGAGCGCTTCGTGGGAGGCAACCCACGGCTGGAGTCCGTTTTGGAATTATTGAGTCAGTCTTTTTCGTCGTTCGAGTCAGTTTCGGGGAGCCAAAGTGTCAGTTTTCTTTTATTTTCGTCTGTTTTAATTTTTTGTGTCAGGTCAAATTTTCGCCGAAAATCCCTCAGATTTTTCGGCGAAAACCTTAGTCTGTTTGAGTCTGTTCTGTTTTTGAAGTAGTTTTCGCCGAAAACTTCTAAAGTTTTCGGCAAAAATGTTTAGTTAAGTCGTCTGTTTTTGTTTCAAAGTAGTTTTCGCCGAAAACTTCACCAGTTTTCGGCGAAAACTTTAGTTGGGTCAGAAAATTTTCGAAAACCTAATAAAAAAAAGAGTCAAAATATTTTCAAAATTCCCTAACCTTCTTTGTTCGACTTTTATTCTGTGTGGATCCGAGACACTTGTCCCGGTATCCTTTTGATCTTTTTGTTGTTTTTGTTTTGTAGGAACTCGAGTAGCTACTTCGCTCCACTCCGGACGCTCCGTGTTCATCCACTACACCGACCATCACCTTCCAGGTTCTTCGTATCTCTCTACTCTAGATTAGTTCCGTGAGGACACAGAACCGTTTAAGTGTGGGGTGGGAGTCTAGGATTATTCCTGATCTTGCTTGCTATCTATGATTTTGTGGTTCAAATTTGAAATTTCTCTAGCATATAATTGCTCAATTCTTGACTTTTGATGTTAAATTGACTTCAATTTTGAACAATGACGTCTAGACTGTTCCACTTAGAACCTGTAACCAACCTGTCAGAACTGATATTAAATGAGTCTAGGTCAGAACAGATCATGAATCACTATTGTAGTTGAAATTTGAATCAATTAAACAGTTTTGCTTGTTAATCACAAAGCTCGATAACACCATTCTAAGATGATAAATGTTAGCTTCTTCCATGTTTTTCACTCCATATTTGATCACATGTGATTGTGGCTTGAGATTAGACGGAAATCCAATTCGAAATCTTGTGTAAAAAGTTATAACTAGCTAGGATTATGTGACTAAATGGTGAAATCAAGTAATTGAGTTGTTCAAGTTAATGTTAAGTTCTTTAAAGTGCTGAAAATAAAGCTAGGCAAGCCCGACACCTAAGTGAAGTGTTCGGGTTGAGCACTAGCATAAGCACAAATACTGTGAGCTAGGCAAGTCCAACACCTAAGTGAAGTGTTTGGTATCGAGCACTAGTATGCAGTAAATAAATTGAAGGAAAAGTCAAAACTTGAAATAAATTGTTGTTTAAATCGGTCCTAGCTAGAACATGTAACGTGCAGATCTAGAAACGGATGAAGTCGAGTCGATAGCCATGTCACTTTTCCTACCTCCACATCCACATCATGGCTAGAGCTTAAAGTCTTTTTGATTAGAATTGGTGTTATCGTAGTCGGTTAATCATGATTAACTGTTTTGCCTTGAAACGAGCTTTATTGAAACTACTACTTGAAGTGTGCAGAAAACAGTGAGATCGAAACTTGTTTGGTTGATGTTCTTGCATGTGTAGGTCACTTTTTCTACGTGGAACAGTCTAAACCAAATCGCTAGAATTGAATCTCAGTTTAATCTCGTGTCATTTGTGAATTTGAGTGTGTTCTAGTTCAGTTTGCTTGAGGACAAGCAAAAGCTTAAGTGTGGGGTATTTTGATGACACTCGATTTGATGTGATTTTCAGCCTCATTTAAGCGACATTTCCTTGCTTGAAACGTGGTTTTAGGGGTAGAATAGCGAATATTCACTCAACTACTCTATTTCCTACCGATTTGGTTACTTTGGCCCTTTTTGGGTCTATTTGATGGTTTTCTAGTGTTTTTGTGAAAGCACAGGTTTTTGCCATCATTTATGTAGCCACGGACGTGTTCAAGACCTCAAGGAGTGAACCAGAATCGAACCAGAAATCAAACCAGAGTCAGAATCGAAGATCCAACTGCCCAACACAATGTTTTCGCCGAAAAGTTTATGAAGTTTTCGGCGAAAATACCTTCAGAAACCCAAAGGAGGAATGAGCTGAATTACACTGAAGTTTTCGGCGAAAATACTATAAAGTTTTCGCCGAAAAGTTATGAAGAAATCAGCCGACGGAAGCAGCAATTTACAAAGGAATTTTCGGCGAAAACTCCCTTAGGTTTTCGGCAAAAATTCCTTCACAAATCCGGCGACTTAGGGTTTAAGTATAAATACTTAAACCGGCGGCCCAAAGGGAAAATCAATCATTATTCATATTTTCACAAATCAGACTTTTGAGAGTCAGCCGACTCTAGGGTCGATAGATAGAGTTTAGAGAGTTCGAAGAATCGTGGAGACATCGTGACGCCATCCTTCCACCTCGGAGAGCTCGGAGCTTAAAGTTGAAGATCCAGGAGATCGAAGCTTTGCCGGAGTCGTCAGAATTAGGTTTTTTAGTTCTTATCTGTTCTTCCTCTGTATGATGATTTCCTTTGTTGCCTTTGATTCTTCTGTTATCGTTATGAGTAGCTAAATGACATGATCCAACAATGCTGCCCCGAAGCCAATCGATACTCCTACACACCACCAGGGTCACCTGGCCGAGACAAGACCCTATGGCCTCTTAAGAAGCGTATGAATCCAAGGGAAGGTCATCTCCGAGCCCTAAAACCAAGGTATGACAAGAAATATCGACTAAATCCTTCACTTGCAGGTAGAAAGACTCCAAGGAATGGAATGCTGTCCCAAGCCATGCTGTTGGCCGAGGGTATGAGCCCTAGCACCGAAGAGAAGCTTCAGCCTGCCCCTAGCCTGACCTCTAGGAGCCCTGAGGAAGAAGCCAATTCTTTGAGTGACCCTCTAGAAGCATTCCCGGAGTACAGAAGGAAGAGAGCCCAAGAACCCTTGGCCCGAAGAGGAGAGTTGTCAAAGATTGACCCTGAGCCGAGCCCTGAGAAGAAGTAGAGTCCGTGGCCCCAAAGCATGACACTTGGGCTAACCTCGGAGGGCTACGAAGCTACTTGGAGGCCTACCTGAAGCTTAAAGAAGAAGGCCCAAGCAGAAAGGAAGAAAGCCCAAGGAGAGAGAAGCTCCGAACCCTAAATTGGCAACCGGTCCGATCAGAGGAATTCCAAGGAGCCGACCACGAAGAACATGTCTTTTGGACAAGGCCCTTGCCACTGAACCAGCCCGAAGCACCAGGCCCGCCACCGCCACCCGACACAAGGCCGCCGCCCGGCCAGCCAAGCCCACCAGGCCGCTACACGCGCCCAACCTTCCCAAACCGCCACACACGACCGGATTAGGGTTTTTGACCTAATTTAGGTCTTTTATTCTGCTTTAAAGACTACAACTAATATTTTATGTTTATTTCTTTTTAGTAGGATTATTTAGGGGATTTATGAGACTATTTAGGAATAGGACTCTTTATTTTATTATTATTTAGGAGTTAGACTTCAGGGAGGAGAGCTTGTTCCCTCCCTATAAATAGAGGCCGCCGCCTCACTTTGTACTTACAACTTTTATGAAATAAACCCCCTTTGATAGAACTTTATTCTGAAACCCTTGTTGTATCTGCATGTTGCGATACTGAAGGATCGACTTATCATCAAGAGCATCCATCTCTTGGCGTGGCGTCTTCGACTGGCACTTCTGGTTCCCGGCTGTTATATAGCCGACGGGTCAAAGTACTTTTTCCGCCCCAGTTCCCGAAGGTTTCTACCTTGTTGCACGGTGTCCAACTTGCGGTGGTTAGGGTCGTCTGCCCACGGTTGCAGTGGTTCACATCAGTTGGTATCAGAGCACGGTTCAAACACAAGGACCACATCTATCCCAGTCTCCAGGTTCTCCTGGATTCATATCCTTTTGCTGCTTTCTTAGAAAATTGATTCGAAAATTCCCTTCTATTTCAATTCTTGTTTTAGTATCGAGTTAAGAAAAAAGAAAAGAAAAGCAAGGCCACCTTGCCACGTTATTTCCTTTCGTTGTAAGTTTATTTCTAAGAAGAGGGGATAGAAAATTGCTTCTGTTCGATAGTACTAACCATGGCAGACGAGAGACTAGCCAATATAGAAGGCACCGTTCGGGACCTTGGAGCTACCATGGCTGTCGTCCTAGCTCAGCTTCAAGCCGATAGAGGACGAAACAGGCACCGAGAGGACAGCCCTGAAGACCCGAATAGAAGAGCCCGACGACTAGCTCAGGAGATTGACGATGACTTGAGCAACCTCAAGCTCACCGTGCCAAAGTTTGCTGGCAAATACAATGCCGACGAGTACCTAGATTGGGAGAGAAGTATGGAGGATTTCCTCGAGTGCCACCACTACTCCGAACGTAAGAAGGTAATTCTCGCCACCCTTGAATTCACTGACTATGCTGCTCTTTGGTGGAACCAATACAAGGGCAGGATTCAAAGGGATGAAGAAGATCCCGTCGAGTCGTGGAGAGACCTCAAGCGGATCATGAGGAAGAAGTTTGTTCCGAGTACTTATACTCGAGACCTACACACATCCCTCCGGAACTTAAAACAAGGTACCATGTCCGTGGAGCAATATACCAAGGAGATCGAGATGTTGGTAGCCCGACTTGACCTCCGAGAAGAACCCGAAGCGAAGATAGCCCGGTTTGTAGGTGGGCTACGCCCCGAGCTCATGTATCAAGTCAACATACTCAACTATGCTGACTACGAGGAGCTCAAATTCCTAGCTAACCGCGTGGAGAGAGAATTGAAGAGGGGTTACACGACAAGATCCGCCAGTGCCCCGTGGAGAGGAGGCTCGACTACCAGCCAAGCCTCATGGAAGACCGAACAACCCCGAGGCTCTAGTTCACGGCCAAACCCTAACCCTAGGGATTCGGCACCTCCGGTAACATCTGTCCAACCTACTTCTACGGTTCAGAATTCTAACCCACGTCCTAGTGGAATTGTATGTTTTAAGTGTCAAGGTAGAGGACACATCTCAAGGGATTGCCCTAACCAACGGACGATGGTAGTAAGAGAAGGAGGAATCGAGACGGACGATGAAGAATAAGAGAAGAAGGAAGAAGAAGAGGAGTCAGAAGAAGGAGAAGAAGTTCATCCCGAAGGGCTTGAAAAGTTTGCAGGGTTCACTTTTAAAACCCTAGCACCCGGCGCCCCGGCCTCAGCCCCGGCCCCTGCCCCGGCCTCAGCCCCGGCATCAGCCCCAGCCTCCGCCCCTGCCCCTGCCCCTGCCCCGGCCTTAGCCCAGGCACTAGCCCTGACCCCGGCCCTGGCACCAGCACTCGACCCCAGTCTCGACACTGCCCCAGGCCTTAGCGCCCCAGCGCTCGGCCCCAGCCTCGGCACTGCCCCAAGCCCCAGCACTGCCCCAAGCCCCAGCGCTCGGCCCCAGCCCCGGCGCTACCCGAACAGGCCCCAGCACCCCAGTGCTCAGCCCCAGCCCCGGCGCTGCCCCAGGCCCCAGTGCCCCAGTGCTCAGCCCCAGCCCCGGCGCTGCCCCAGACCCCAGTGCCCCAGCACTCGGCCCCAGCCCCAGCACTGCCCCACCGGGCCCCAGCACCCCAGTGCTCAGCCCCAGCCCCGGCGCTGCCCCAGGCCCCAGTGCCCCAGCACTCGGCCCCAGCCCCGGCGCTGCCCCACTAGGCCATAGCACCCCAGTGCTCAGCCCCAGCCCCGGCGCTGCCCCAGTGCCCCAGCACTCGGCCCTAGCCCAGGCGCTACCCTGACCAGTTCCAGCGCTCCAGCGCCCGATCCCCCACTGCCCACCGTCGCTGGCACCCCACTGCTCGCCGCCATCAGATTTCTACTACCCGCCGCCGGCCCTCCACTGCCCGTCACCGCATCACCGCCTACTGCCGCCGCATCACTTCTCGCCGTCGCCGATCCTCCACTGCCCGCCGCCACCGACACCCCACTGCTCGCCGCCGCCCGGTTTATACTACCCGCCGCCGGCTCTGCCCTACCCGGCGCCACCACCTTGCCCGACGTGCCTTGGTTTACTTCCGGCACCCCCAGCACCCCCGTGCTCCGGCTCGACGCTTCACCACCGGTTCCATGGGAGAATCCCTCCCGACGAGTTTCAAGAGCTACCCCGAGCGAGGACGATCCGAATGCTGATCCGGATGTGGAGATAAGTAAGGAGCTCTCACCCGCTTCCTCCCCGAGCCTTAACAATATTATTGATAGTTTTTCAGGGGAAGAAGCTATGGGGACTGAAGAAGAGAGCACTGAAGGACCCGAGCCTTGGTCCGTTACTGACTCAAGTGAGACTCATCGGTCTAAGAATGATGGTGCTAAAGATTGGAAGAGGATGATGAGTGTTAGGAAAGGATCCGAGATGGATTTGGGGACAAATCCAAGGCAAGAAGAGGGGGATGACATGATCCAACAATGCTGCCCCGAAGCCAATCGATACTCCTACACACCACCAGGGTCACCTGGCCGAGACAAGACCCTATGGCCTCTTAAGAAGCGTATGAATCCAAGGGAAGGTCATCTCCGAGCCCTAAAACCAAGGTAAGACAAGAAATATCGACTAAATCCTTCACTTGCAGGTAGAAAGACTCCAAGGAATGGAATGCTGTCCCAAGCCATGCTGTTGGCCGAGGGTATGAGCCCTAGCACCGAAGAGAAGCTTCAGCCTGCCCCTAGCCTGACCTCTAGGAGCCCTGAGGAAGAAGCCGATTCTTTGAGTGACCCTCTAGAAGCATTCCTGGAGTACAGAAGGAAGAGAGCCCAAGAACCCTTGGCCCGAAGAGGAGAGTTGTCAAAGATTGACCCTGAGCCGAGCCCTGAGAAGAAGTGGAGTCCGTGGCCCCAAAGCATGACACTTGGGCTAACCTCGGAGGGCTACGTCCGAAGCTACTTGGAGGCCTACCAGAAGCTTAAAGAAGAAGGCCCAAGCAGAAAGGAAGAAAGCCCAAGGAGAGAGAAGCTCCGAACCCTAAATTGGCAACCGGTCCGATCAGAGGAATTCCAAAGAGCCGACCACGAAGAACATGTCTTTTGGACAAGGCCCTTGCCACTGAACCAGCCCGAAGCACCAGGCCCGCCACCGCCACCCGGCCAGCCAAGCCCACCGGGCCGCTACACGCGCCCAACCGGCCCAAACCGCCACACACGGCCGGATTAGGGTTTTTGACCTAATTTAGGTCTTTTATTCTGCTTTAAAGACTACAACTAATATTTTATGTTTATTCCTTTTTAGTAGGATTATTTAGGGGATTTATGAGACTATTTAGGAATATGAATCTTTATTTTATTATTATTTAGGAGTTAGACTTTAGGGAGGAGAGCTTGTTCCCTCCCTATAAATAGAGGCCGCCGGCCTCACTTTGTACTTACAACTTTTATGAAATAAACCCCATTTGATAGAACTTTGTTCTGAAACCCTTGTTGTATCTGCATGTTGCGATACTGAAGGATCGACTTATCATCAAGAGCATCCATCTCTTGGCGTGGCATTTTCGACTGGACACTTCTGGTTCCCGGCTGTTATATAGCCGACGGGTCAAAGTACTTTTTCCGCCCCGGTTCCCGAAGGTTTCTACCTCGTTGCACGGTGTCCAACTTGCGGTGGTTAGGGTCGTCTGCCCACGGTTGCAGCGGTTCACATCACTAAACTTGTAGAGCTTAGATTAGATGAACCCTAAGTGACCCAGGGCTTTAAAGCGGTCACGGATTGGCGGTAATTAGATTCGAAGTTCAATCAGTTTCTCTTTGCATGGTTGTTTTGTTCTTGATTGTTTATGTTTCTTTTCTGGTTGGTCGCCGAGATTAGGTTTTTGCAAGCTAGGGTTAGTCGCTAGATGTTTCCCTGCTTTGGCGCTTAAACTTGTCTTCCTTGATCACCTAGTTTAGATTCTTGTTAAGTTGAGGATAGAAGCGAACGCTCGCCTCTCTTTAAAACATCAATTCAACCAGTTAACCTTATAATTGGAGTGTGCCTTTCGTAGGAACCGATTAGGGTTAATCCACTGCAAGAGTAACTCATAGATCGTTAGTAATTGCACCAGTTAAGTTAAGTCGTTGCGAGAGGCGACCGTACCCGGGCGACTAATTAATCTTGGTAGTTAGAACGGATAGAGCGAACGTTCGCCGGTCTTAAACCTAAGGGTAAGGAGTTATGGTGGTGTATAGAAACCGATTGAATTAGAATTGAAAACCGTTGATCTGTTGATTGCCAATGCTCTGGTGATCTAAGGGGGATTCGAAATCTAAGTTCGTCTATCTTCTCGTTAGTCAACCTTTTACTTTTCTGTCTTTTATTTTCCAGCTTTATTAGATTAGAAGTCGTGGAACTCACACCACGCACTAATTGTTTAAACCTGAGTAATTTGCCAGCTTCTTTGAGTAGTCGATTAGTAGAAACCCTGTGGAATACGATCTATTCTACTTCGGTAGGTTAGTTATTTGATACCGCTAAAACTGCAGCATCAATCATGTTGTACGTAGATTGACAATCCATGACATGGAAGTCAATGGATCGTGTCACCTGTAAGTCTCCGTCCCTGATGGTTATCTTCATTGTGGCGATTCCCTTGATGGGGATCGTGTGTCCCGAAAATCCTGAAATGGTCGTCTTCGTCTGTCTGAGCAAGCTGGCCAGCAGGTTCATTTTCTTGTTTAGCTCCCAGAAAATGATATCCGCCGAGCTCCCCTCATCAACCATTACTCGCTCCACTTGGCTATTGTGTGTTATCACCTGAATTACCATCGCCTCCAAACTCGGTCCTCCTACACAAGCCATGTCTTCTTCTGAGAAACCCAACACTGGGCGACTGACCCGATCTATCATCATTACCTCTTGTGTTTCTTCCTTCTTGACTTTCTTTGTTGGGCAGCTCTCCCCTCCAAAGATAGTTTGATAGACATGATTCACCTCAGGGCGAGGCTTCTTTTTGCTGTCTTCACCGCCCTGCGGCTCTTTCAACTGGGTGAAAACATCGCCCTTCTTGTCTTGTGATTCTCCTTTGTCCCAGCGATCCTCCTCTGGCGACTTATTCTTACACTTAGTGCTTACGATGAAATCTCTTAACCTTCCTTCATTGATTCATCTTTCAATCTTATTTTTCAGCTCCCTGTAGTCCTCAGTGGTATGACCATGAGAATCATGGAAATCGCATAACTTTTGGCGACTTCGCTAATCTGCCGGGGTGTACATCGGACCAGACCAATTTATGGTATGCCCCTTATGGTGCATGTACAACAGGATCTTCCTTCGCGACTCCTAGAGAGGTGTGTAGTCTGTTCTTTCTTCTAGGTATCCCCTTTTTTCTTCAGGGCGACTTCTCCCGTATTGCGGTCTCTCGGAGTGCTGCCATCTGACCTGATTGTTCCCTGCAACGTGCTTTTCTTCCCTCTTCGCCGCTCCTGGTAAAGGTTTTGCTAACTGCTCCTCAATTAAAATAATTTTGTGTACCCTAGTTTCCAAGTCGGACAGCGATTTTGGAGCCACCTGCAGCAGCGACTCCCGCAATCTGCCGTTATGGTTGACTGGAATAAACTTGCCGCGGCGATCTCATGGTCTACCCTTCGGATGGATTGGACGACCCCGGTCCATTCGTCAAAGAACTCCTTCAGCGATTGGTTCGTCTTTTGCCTTAAGCTTACCAATGCCTGTAGCGGGACCGTCCTCGTTTTCTTGCACTCATACTTCTGTGAGAAGATCATAGTGAAACCTTCCCACGAGGTTATGGTGCCTTCTCGTAGATTCATGTACCACTCCCCGGCTCGTCCCCCCAAGCGTCGCCGGGAAAGCTCTGCAGTATGCGGCATGTCTGCCTGCTGCATCTGCATGGCGATCTGGAAAGCTTGCAGGTGCTCATCTGGGTCGCTCAGTCCCACGTACCTGTCCAAGTTGGGCGGTACCAGCCCCTTGGGTAATGGCTCGGCTAGGATCGCTCTAGACAAGGGTTGTCGCACTGCCAATTGTGCGGGGGAGATTTGAGTAGCCTGGAGGAATTGATGTAATACCTCAAGATGAGAGTCCTGCGGCGACTGCCTGACCTGAGTGTTGGTCCCGAGAGCTTGAGCTTGCTGAGCGATCACCGCTTTCAGCATTTGGGTAAGCTCAGTGTTCTGTTGCTCGAGGGACCGGAATCGCTGCTCTAGTAGTTCATAGGCATCGCCAGTAGGAATAGTACTTCGATACTTGGAGTCGTCCTCGAATTCGCGCTCCATGTTTCTTGTGAGATCTGGATTCGCTCGAGAATTTGGGTTGATGTGCTTAACGGGTGTTATCCCATCGCCTCCTTCGCCACTCTCGTTAGCCAGTGTGGGAACTGCTGAAGAAGCCATTCGCCTTAGGTTTGTGTGAAAAGTCGCCTGATTGCCCCTATCTGGCGCGCCAATTGTTCCAGCCTCGTCGCCTGGACCAATAGAGGAAGCCCAAGCATGTTGGTCTTCAGGGGGTGGTGTACCTCGTAAGCGATAATGGGGGTACTTAGTTCAAGGGAAAGTGAGGCGAACAGTTTAAGGAATGGGAAGGAAGGCGAGTTACGTACCGCGAAGCGTTTGTCCGCTGGGTCAAAGTGTTATCTTTCGGTTTATGGAGTGTACGGGGGGTATTTATAGTACCCCTGTCTTGGTCGCCAAGGTTGAATCCTGGCCACTCGTTTGTAGTCTCCCTAGGATGTCGACACATGTCCGCTTTGTCTTGGAACCCTAAGTGCCGTCGCGTTGGGCCTTCTTTTCCTTCTTGGGCTTGTTTGTCCGGTCTGCCCAAACTGTCGCCTAGGCCCAACCCATCAGCGGCGATCGCAGCGTGTGGGCCGCTGCTTGGGCCTTCAGGACGCTGGCGGGCCGGGCCCATCAAACGTGGTTGACTGATTGCTTGGTCGGTCAAATAGCGGTTAGCCATTTTTAGCAAGTCAGTCAATAGTTAAAATGTGGTCAACCGACCTTGAGTGACTGTGACCAAAAGAATAATGAAATAATAAGTTATAATTCAAGCACTTATTTATATGGTGTATAATTTATTATATTATTCAATTACATGAAATTTTAAGGTTAAAATTAGGTTAAATCGGTCATAATCGGTTAATAGATATAAACATGGCAAATTATTTCATGGTATGTTAAACCAAATTTTAAAAAGGCATGATTTATTTTTGGTTGACCGAATTTTGGTAAGTTGTCTACCGATTTTATTTCGATCGTTCAACGATCAAACCTTATTGGAGGTCAATTAACAAATTTTGATAAGTTAATGTCCAAATTAATGGAATCCTTCCCACCCCTATAATAAAGTATCATAAAATGAATAAATAAATTTATTAATAATTAAATCCATATTATATGAAAATCTATTTAAATAGACATATTACTCAATTTTATGAATAATTTATGACCTTCACAATAAGCTTAATTTGAATGATTATGTATACACGAGTATTACTTAGAGTTATAACAATAAATTTTTTTGTCTTAAAGAGTTATAACAATATTGTTTCTATATTATGTGAATTTAACGCAGTAAAGAACAACGAAATCAATAAATTGTATAAATTATTAATAGGGGAAATAAAAATGTTGTTTTGCTTAAGCCTGCCATCGAGCAGGCAAAAAAACTAGTTGATATTAATAAGAAAAAAAAATTAAAACTAAAACTGAGACTGAATAGCCAAATTCTGCTCAATTTCCTTTCATCCGTTGGCAATTTTGAACATATCTCAATTCTCCATGGGGCCTACAGTGAAAAATTTAAATTCTCCATTCGATGAATTCTCCGATATACTTCAATTCTCTCACCCAAATTCCACTTGACAAACGACTCATGAGTCTCAATTCTATGAGGCAGTTTTATTTCTATCGTTTGTTTTGCAAAAATATAGAAAAAATAGGAGAGAATTAAAATTTCAAGGTGGCCCTCTAAGAATCCACACCCCATCCAAAATCACCATTGATTGGCAAAATTATCCTTGTTGAGTGGTAATAATTACAAACATGTAATTTCTGTTACCATGGAGAATAAGTTGGGGCATTTTAGTCATAAACAAATTGCTTCAATTTTTCAGTTTTTTTTTTTAATTCAACAATCTTTCAAATTCACCCATTCAAATAATGGGAAAATGGTACTTTGCCCCCCTCTACTTTGCCAAGTTAACAAACAGCTCCCTATACTATGAAATGATCAATTTACCCCCTCCTACTATGCCAACCTAACAAACAACCTCTTCCATCCAAAATTCCGTTAAGTGATGACTCATCAATATGATTCATCCATAATTAATGACAGTACATTGCTACCTCATTAATGACAATACATTTTAAGTACAAAAGGCAATAAAAATATTAATTTTAAATTTATAAATTAAAAAGTATATACTTAATTTTTTTATGGATTTTTATTTTTAATTTTTTTCAATTAAAAAAATATTTTGTATTAAAAATTTTCAAAGTTATTTTTAGAAAAATTGTATATTTATTTTACAAAAAATTGTTATTTCATTTTTAATATTAAAATCTATAAACGAAATATTTTTTAAAAAATAGTTTATATTTTTTATTTATATATTTAATTTAATTGTTTTTATATATTTTTTTTAAGTTCAATTGAGATGGATGAAAGTCGTTGATGTGGCAATGTACAGTCATTAATTGTGGATGAGTCATATTGGTGAGTCATCACTTAACGGAATTTTGGATGGAAGGGGCTGTTTGTTAGGTTGGCATAGTAGGAGGGGGTAAATTGATCATTTCATAGTATAGGGGGCTGTTTGTTAACTTGGCAAAGTAGAGGGGGGCAAAACACCATTTTCCCTCAAATAATCTATTCACGAAATGGCAAGAAATTCTCAATTCTCAAACCATTTCAATTCTCTTTCTTCCAATTCCATAACACAAACGATGCCATAATTTTATTTTTATCTATATAAGGTATTATCGTCAAATCTCAATATGATAAATAGACATTGCACAACTTGGGAAATTAAGTTACTGTTGTGCCACGAACGGAAGCGAATCGATTGTACACCAACACACCCACACAAAGCTAAAGGTAAGGGACACAAAGATTTAACGTGGTTTAGAGAAAATGTTTCTCCTACTCCACGGGCGGCAGCCAACACACAAATTCACTATCTCAAGTGATTACAAAGAGTAGGAAGTGGACACACACTCTCCTATCTCTACAAGAGTTTCTCAACTCACAAATGTCTAAAAAGACTCACACTCTCTCTCAAATGGATGATGAGATTGATGATCTCTACATCATTCTACTAAAGCCTTTTATAGGCACACACTCCACACGTTAGATGAGCACATTCAAATCACCTAATCAATTCAATCACTCATACATGGAACCACACCAATGCATTACTCTCGGAGAATATGTTCCATGTACCTAATGAATGCTTGGTGCATTCACAACCTCTAATACATGAACCAATCTTTGATTCATGCTTCCAAATAATCTAATGAACTTTAGCTAATTCCCAACGGTTACCATTCTGTTGGCACGTGTCTTTATTGCCTAGAGTTGAGATACAGATGAAGCTATTGTTTAAAATATCTTGAACAGTTTAACATTTATGTTGATTTTGAACACCTCACCGTCGCTCAGAATTCTGAATGTTGCTCGTATGGTAAACAGAGTTATCCATTGTGTGGCATGCGGCAAGCTCTCAGATGTCTTCCAAGTTAGAGACTCATAAACTTTACAGTTGGAGTGAATACCTAGGCTGAATGCATGATTATCTTTCGGTCATGTTGAATCCTTTATGAATAACTCAAATGATTGAGACACAATTGAAAAATTCAGCAGCTACATGTTGATTGAATAGCACCAAGCTAAACTAACATCGTTTAGTCGTTGGCTTCTGATGCTACAAGATTAGCCAAATTTGGGTACGTAAGGCATGATGCGGCCGACACATTCAGATATTGCAGGCCAAATTAACACCACAACAAGACAATTAATCACAGCTTTCGGTGAACCTAACAATAAGTAGAGTAGTTTAATAATCTAAATTACTATAAATTAATATAAAATCACTATAAATCAATCATTAGTTAGTACATTAAAACTTCATTTTATTTTACTCTGTTTTCTCCACACACTTCTTCAAAGTTCAATCCCACACCGGAAAACCAAAATGAATCAATACTCCGACGCCGTGAAAACCATCGACGAACTCCACATCTCCCCGCCGCCGGGGACAGTTCCCGCCACTTCCATCCCACTAAGTTTCTTCGACATCCCATGGTTCACTAGCCATCCAATCCAACAAGTCTTCTTCTACGATCTCCCAGTTTCCACTTCTCAATTTCGCGAATCAATCTTTCCAAATTTGACCGCCTCACTCTCCATCGCCCTCCGCTACTTCTATCCTTTTGCCGGTCGATTCATCTCTATTCCATGGCCGAACAAGCCTTACATCCTCTACTCCGACGGCGACTCTGTTCCATTCACTGTTGCTGAGTCGACCGCCCTTGACTTTGACAAAGTCACCTCGGATAAGCCAAACGACGTCAGATTGTTGCATCCTCTGCTTCCCAAGCTTCCTAAGCCTGTATCAAAAAACAACGGGACAACTGCATCCAATCTTCTCTCCGTGAAGGTCACTATGTTTCCGAACTCTGACATCTGCATCGGAATCGAGTTTCTTCATGTGGCTGCCGATGGTATAGAGGTCAACCATTTCTTCAAATCCTGGGCTGAAATTTCCAGATCTAGATGTAAGGACCTGAGCTGGATCGAAAACAATCTGCCGTACCTTGACAGGGGACTAATCAAGGATCCGAAAAACCTCGAGAGCATATTCCTGGAACACTTATGGAAGTCCGCTTCTTCGTGGGATGAAAATTCTGTACACGACTGTTCCTGCCCCGTCGCCTGGAACAATAAGGGAGCCGACCCGGTCGCCTTGAAGCCTCCGAATCGCCTCGTAAAGTATGAAAGAGGGTAGTAATCAGAACTTTGATATGAAAAGAGAAAGGGGAACAAGGTTACGAAACGTACCTAGGGATTGCTCCCTAATTTGGTCTTGTCCTTGTTTCTGCCACTGTTCCTCGTACTTATAACCTGGCAGGTCTGCCAAAACCGTTAGGCAATGGTACGGCGTTCATTAGATCGCGCCACGTGTTGCTGGATCCTGGTCGTTGCTTGATGAATACGAAACACTCAGGATCGCTCCACGTGGCCTTTTAGGGTTTTGGGGGATAATAGGTGTATCATCGCCCCAAGACTTACTCTGGGCCTGCTGCGATTATGATTGGGCCTGCTCCCAGGCAACCGTAGGGTTTTAGCTTAGTCAACCTCCATCCTGAGACATTGACTGTCTCTTTCTTAGCAGACTCTTTTATCCATCGGGTCATCCCACCGAGGGTGGCCCATCATGAGCCCCCAAGTCTGGCAGTTTGCTTGTAAGAAGGATACTGGCAGACTTTCCTTGTGGTAGCTTATCATTTCAGGGAGGCTTATTTCGAAAACCCTATTGTAGCTTCCTCAGAGGGGCTTCTTGGTCTTTCCCCCTTTACTAGCTCTAGCCGATTATTGCCTACAGAGTAGCCCCCTGCTTTCCTAGGGGTGGTTATCCAATCACTTCTTCTTCTCTCTTGCGTCTTCTAAACGCTTCCCCCTGACCAATGCAAACGATTCAAAGGTCCCTTCAACCGCCGCAACGATTTCGCTTCCCGATGTAAATACCTCAAGAGTCCCCTCATCTCCCCTATAAGACGCCCTGTCCTATCACTTTTCCTCTTCCACCTTTTTTCTCCGCTTTTTGATCCTAATCCTTTGTTGCCGCCAAACCTCTGTCCTCCTTCTCGCTTCCTCTTCCTGTTCCTCCTTCCCCTTTTTTTACCTCTCCGATGTCCGACGACCTTGACTGTCTTCTTAGCTGTCCTGGTATGTTATCCATTCTTGTATAGAGCTTCTTTCTGCAGTTACTTCTTCCGTTCTTTTATAGGCCTCTTTGTATACTAGTTTCTTTTTAGCGTATTCATCAATCATGTCCTCTTCTTCCTCTGATTCCAAAAGAACCCCCCGAACTCGCCTCCGGAAGCCCCCCAAGGCTCCTCATATCTCTCTGAGCCCCGTGAATGGGGCATGCATCAATTTGGGTTTATCCCCGGCTTCCGCTCTTGGTCCGTAGATATGTCTGCCCCCGTCACCGATCAAGGCTATACCGTCCAATCATGGAAAGATATGTGGTTTGATGGTATTGGCCGAGATCTCTACATTATTGGGTCGGGCTACTTTCCTTATCTTTCCGCAACCACCTCCATTCTTCCTAAGCTTTCTCTTCCCACCCGTTGGGACTATGCTGCTTCTTCATACCTATCTACAATCAGGAATTGTCCTGCTGGTTGGCATGGAATCTGGACTGAGAGCTTCACCAATGGGCTACGCCTTCCCCCCTCTCCTTTTGTCCTCTCTTTATTGAATAACCTGAAAGCCTCGCTTGGCGCCTATACCGCGTCTTCGTGGTCGGTAGTGGCTGGCTTCAAAATTTCTTGTAAACGCGAGAAAGTCACTCCCACTCTCCGACTCTTCTCTTTGTTGTATAGTGTAAAGAATAATACCAACGGCATAAGCTTTGTTAAGCGAGATATGTATAAAGAAGTAGGGATGCGAAAAACGGGTAAACCACATCCTACTTGGTATCACGCCTTTTTTTTATTTTAAACCCACTCCTGAAGACACCTAGGCGTCAGTTCTCCCCTCCTACTGGTCACAGGGCGACACTAATAACTTTCCCAGCGGTCTCTCTGCGACGACGAAAGAGGAGCAAGCCTTGTCAATTTTGAATAAAGAGACCGTCGATTTGAGCGATTCGCCCACCCTGAGCCGCATATTGGCACAGCTTCCTGGAGGTAGACGAGGATTTCACCTCTTTCTTTTTTCCAATGTCAACCCATGAGTGTCTATCTACACAAATAACCCTCTCTTTCTTTTTTTATTATCATCTATTTTTTTATTACTAATCCTCTGCTCCTCTTCATGTAGGTATGACGGATATTTCCAACATTTTGATTAGCACTGCCGCTCGAGGGATCATCCACACAACTCAACCCCAAAGCGAGCCCTTGCCTGAGACTGAGCAGCCACCACCTTCTCCCAAAGGAAAAGGTAAAAAACGGGGAACCCGCCGCCCCCGTGAAAAGAAAACGCCATCATCATCCCAATCATCTAAGCGACGCAAAACATCTACCGCCGCCCCTCAAGATCCACCCATTACTCAGGAAGACACCCCTCATGTGCCCACATCGTCTCCGACAAGGACGCCCACAGTGTCTCCGAGGAGGGCCCCCATACCGGATCCCCCCATGTCGCCTCGAGCCGAGGCGACGGATGCTGGCCAGCACCATGACGTCATCGAGCCCCCTCCCTCGTCTCCAGAGGAAAGGACCCAGGATCTCGACTCTCCCCAGACCCTTACTTTCATTGAGGATGACTCACCTCTATCGCCTCATAATGATCTTGAGAGCCGTCGCGCCTTGTCACACCGGGTGCTGACAGACTTCCTCTCTCCAAATTATGAGAAGCCAGAAGGGTACTTCCCTGTTTTGTACCCCCAACGGTCCAAGCTGTCGGCTGACATGGCCCGCGATATCGCGGAAGAGCTCACCTCTGGGGTGTTGAAAGGACTTGATGACGTGAAAATTGGCGATTTTAAACCTGCGTTGGGTAATGTCTTTCAGAAGCATCATGAGGTGAGTAATTGCCTTTTTATCACCTTGTTCATACCTATCACATATGTATATGCCCTTTATGAAGTTGACCCTGGCACTGCTTTGTCCAGATGATGTTAGCTCTAAGCGTCGCTGACAAGTCGCGCAAGGCATTAATGTAGAGGGCCTGGGAGCTGCGGGATGAGCAAGAGGAAACGCAACATAGCTTGGACGTCGAGCAGGTATGTATTTTGGACCTGCGTCCCCTGTTTCTTTAAAGAAAAACGGATTTGTCAGTTTTTATCATTATTGTGTGCAGTCTGCGCATCAGGCAACCAAGGTTGAATTAGGTCGCCTGAATGAAGACGATCTGACGCTTAAACGTGACTTGGGCGAGGCTAATGCTTCCAAAGAGCGCCTGTCGCAAGAACTCTCATCCTGTAACTCCCGAATCGCCCAGCTGGAGAAGGAACTGGAAGAAGCAAAAATTGTTGCCTCCGCTGCTGCCAAGAAATTGCAGGACCAAGAGGTCCTTCAACGGGAAAGAAATGCTGCCGTCGCTGCCCAAAATCGTGAGCCTGGACACCTGAAGCGTAATGTTCAACTGACTGATGAGAGAGACAAAGCGGTGAAGCTCGCCCAAGCGTTGACTGTGGAGAGAGAAAAGGCACTTAAGAGTGTCAAGGAGACTGAGGCGCTTAGTGCCCGCCAATACTCCACTGTAGTGTCGCTCATCAGGATATCTATACTAGTGATCATGACCGCTGTGTGCCAGAAGTTTATGGCCCTTGTTTGACCTAACCTTTCGTTCCCACGCCGCCAATTTTTATCCGCCGCCTTCAAAGCCGTCAATCGTCTTTAGAACGAGGTGCCAGACTCTAGCACAGATGCGGATCCGGAGTATGTTGAGGTGATGAAGGAAGTACAAGCAGCTGATGCAGAGTACATAGCTGCTGAGATGGCCCGTCGTGCCAAAGCAAAGGCCGAAGCGACGACAAAGGCTCAAGCGGTAGTGGGTAAAGGAGGCAAAGTGTCGGATAAGAGTCTTGTGATCTACCAAGGAGGCAGGGGTCAATCTTCCGGAAAGGATGGCAAAAAATGAAGGATAGCTGCTGTTACTTCTGTTTTTTGTTTTTTTTTGTTTTTTGTTTTTAGTCAGATTGCTAAACTTGTGCGGAACTTGAGCGACAATTGCTATGTAGGCGATGTACTTTTTGTTACGTCTGTGGACGACGCGGTTTTACCACTCTTAGCCTTAGCGATTTTATTTGTCATGCTTATGAGCGATGTCATACTATTTTGGGCCTTAGCGATTTATCCTTAGCGCCCTTGAGCGATGCTTTACCATTTTCAGCCTTAGCGATTTATTGGTGTATTTATGGGCGTTGCCTTAGCGATTTATTGCCTGTACTAAGGGATGATTTATCTCCATGCTAACTGTGGAGAATATGTGCGAGGCGTAGCCCGCTTCTCCGTCGCCTGTGTTTGACACATGTGCGCGATGTATGAACCATAGTAGAAATGATAAAAGAAACGAGTCATTCAGCGATTTAAAGCTATCGAATGATCTTTTTCATTAACAAGAATTTGAAAAAACAACAAAAGCTCTAAAGCAACTACTCACAGTATTTTCTGAGGTGCATAGCATTCCAGGTCCTAGGAATCTTTGTGCCATCCATTCTGGCCAGCTTCAAGGTATTAGCTCCCATAATCTTCCTTACATGAAATGGACCTTCCCAACCCGGATCTAGCTTTGCCGCTCCTTCTGATGGCCGAAAAATTTTTCAAAGCACTAAATCATTGGGTTTGATAAAGTGAGGCCTCAACTTCTTGTTATATTGCCTAGCCAATATTTCTTTTTCTGCTACTAGCTTCATTTGAGCCATCTCTCGTCTTTCTTCGACCATGTCAATGTTGTGAATTAAGTTCCGCTCATTTTCTTCAGGGTCATAGCTTTCCAATCTCACCGAGGGTATTGTTATCTCCACTGGTAATACTGCCTCCGAACCGTATGTGAGAGAGTAAGGCGATTCTCCTGTCGATGTTTTGTAAATCGTCATGTGTGCCCACAACACATGATCAAGCTCTTCTACCCACGTTCCTTTTTTCCTTCAACTCGTCGCTTCAGCCCTCTGAGTATAAGTTTGTTCGCCGCCTCGGCTTGTCCATTTGCTTGTGGATATGCTACCAACGCGAAACGCAACAGAATTTTATATTCCTGGCAATATTTATGAAAGCTCTGGCAATCGAATTGGGTGTCATGATCACATATGATGCTGTGAGGTATGCTGAACCTGGAAATGATGTACTTAAATGTAATCTTTTCCACTTGCTTAGCTGTGATGCTAGCTGTCGCTTCGGCCTCGATCCACTTCGTGAAGTAGTCAATAGCTACGATCAAGTATTTCCTTTTGTCGGACGCTTTTGGAAAAGGCCCAAGTATGTCCATTCCCCATTGAGCAAAGGGCCAAGGACTGACAATCGCTTGCAAAGCAGTTGATGGTAGCCTATGGTAGTCTGCATACTCTTGGCATTTGTGGCACTTTTTGACCAGATCAGTCGCTTCTCTTCTCATTGTTGGCCAATAATAACCTTGATATAACAGGTTCTTCTCTAAGCTCTTAGATCCCAGATGTGTGCCGCAGACCCCAAAATGCACTTCTCTGAGGATATAGTCAGCATCTACTGGACCCAAGCATCGTAAGTAAGGCCCCAAGGCTGACTTTCTATGAAGCTCATCGCCTATCAGCACGCATCTGCCAACTCGTCGCCTTGTCTTTGTAGCCATGGCCTGGTCTTCGGGGATCTTTCCATCTTTCAGGAACTGGATGATGGGAGTTCGCCAGTCATCGTCTCCCTCTGCCTCATCCACCTGGTCACTGCTGAGCTGGAAGCATAAGTTTTGTTTGGCCTCTCTTTCAACTGTAATCATTCTGGTTTCTTCAAAGTCGACTGCTGTGGCCAGCTTTGATAAAGCGTCTGCGTGACAGTTCTCCTCTCGGGCGATTTGGGTGATTTCTACCTTGTTGAAGTCAGCAAGGGCTAGTTTTATTTCGTCAAAGTATGGCATCAAGGTTTCTTCTTTAATTTCAAATTCTCCATTCAGCTGGTTTACCACCACTGCTGAGTTTGAAAAAATCTTGACATGTGTAATTCCCATGCTCCTTGCAATCCTGAGCCCAGCTTCCATTCCCCCGTACTCAACAACATTATTGGTTCGAGGCGACGCGAACCGCAAAGCTACTTCATGTATAGCTCCTTCTAGGCTCCTTAACACTATACCCGCTCCTGACCCATTCTTGCTAGAGGCACCATCTGTGTAAAGCGTCCAAGTCTGCTGTGCATCCCCCTCTTTTTGTATTGCTCCTTCCACAATGAAGTCAGCAAGGACCTGGGCTTTAATGGTCGTCCTAGGTTTGTACCTGATGTCATACTCGCTGAGCTCGATGGCCCATTTAGCCAGTCGCCCTGCCACGCTCATGGCCCTTAGAGTGTTTTGAATGGGGAGGTTAGTTAAGACTATAATTGTATGTGCCTGAAAGTATGGTCTGAGCTTTCTGGCGGCACATACCACGGCGTATGCGATTTTCTCAATGGGAGGATATCTTGTCTAAGCATCGACCAGCGTTTTGCTGGTATAGAAAATTGACTGGTCGCTTCGATCTTCCCGTCGCACCAACACCGCACTAACTGTCGCTGGTGATTTTGCGATGTACATAAATAGCTCATCACCCTCCTTAGGCGAGGTTACTACTGGAGGAGTGACTAGAAACTGCTTAAGCTTTTCAAACGCTTTGTTGCACTTGTCATTCCATGCAAATTTAGACGCATTCTTCAAGATAGAGAAAAATGGTGCGCATCGCTCTGCTACTTTTAGAATGAAACGACTGATTGCCGTTATCCTCCTGCCAAGACCTGTACCTCTTTGACTGTTTTTGGTGGTGCCATAGCTGATATAGCTTCCAATTGTGCTGGGTTGGCCTCGATTCCTCTTCGAGTGACCAAGTACACTAAAAATTTGCCCGACGTTGCACCGAAAACACATTTTTGTGGATTTAGCCGCAACGCGAAATGTTGTAATGTTTCAAATGTCTCATTTAGATCACTCAAGTGATCACCACTCTTCTTACTTTTTACCAAAAGATCATCTACATAGGCCTCCAAGTTACGCCCTCGTTGCTTGGCAAAAACAATATCTATCATTCTTTGATAAGTTGCTCCTGCGTTCTTGAGCCCAAAAGGCATGACCTTGTAGCAATAATTTGTCGTAGGGGTCATAAACTCCATTTTTTCCTGATCCTCTATATTGAGTGGGATCTGGTGGTATCCGGAGAACATATCCAGGAAAGATAGCATTTCATTGTTTGTAGTGGCATCCACCAATTGCTCAATGTTGGGGAGTGGATAAGCGTCTCTGGGACAAGCATCGTTGAGGTTTGTGAAATCAACACACATTCTCCATGCGCCAGACGATTTTTGGACCAAGACGACGTTTGCCAACCACTCCGGATATTGGACTTCCTTGATGAAGCCTACTTCCAACAGCTTGTTTATTTCCTTTGTCACAGCTAGTTGTCGCTCCCGACAAATATTCCTTCATTTTTGTTGTACTGGGCGACAGCTTTTGTCAAGTGATAAACAATGCTTAATGATCGCCGGGTCTATTCCTGGCATATCTTTAGGGTGCCATGCGAATAAGTGTGAGTACTGCATGAGTAATGCTATCATCTCTTGCCTGGCGTCTTGGCTTAGATAAGAGGATACCCTCACTGTTCTCTCGCGATCACCTTCCCAAAGAATGACCGGAACGTCGAATTCTGTTGACTGCAGTCTGTCCCTGCTTTCGGCACCATCTTCTAGGTCAATTTTGTAGCACGACTCCTTAGTTGCTGCACGATAGCATCGTCTGCCACTTCCGGATGTCCCTAGGCGACTCCAACCCCTTCCTTTGTCACAAATTTGAGTACCTAAAGTACATGCGATGAGATAGCCTGGAAAGCTGCGAGCGCCGGCCGTCCTAAGATTATATTATACGAAGACCTGCAGTCTAGCACATGGAAGTTTATTGACTGTACCGCTTTGACTTTTTCGTCGCCTGTCATTATTTGCAGAGTAATGATCCCTTTAATATGCACCTGATGTCCAGAGAACCCCGTAATCGTTGTCTTTGTTGGGCGTAGGCTCGTGGGGGAAAGATTCATTTGTTTAGAAAGTTCCCAGAACAAAATATCAGCTGAGCTTCCCTCATCAATCATTACCCTTTCGACTCTGCTTTTGAGTGTTACGATTTGTATCACCATTGCCTCCAAGCTAGGACCACCATGCTTACTCATGTCTTCCTCAGTGAATGTGATGGGCGACCGTCGTGCCTCGTTGTTTATGATCAGGACCTCCTTGCAGTCGCTTGGCTATTTTCTTGTTGGGCAACTTTCCCCTCCAAAAATAGTTTGATATACCTTTGTGATTTCTTGCTCTCCTTCTTTTGCCTTCTTTGTCGCATCGCCCTGCGGTTCTTACAGTCGGGCGAAAACTCCTCCTTTTTAGGCTGATCCTCTGGTGTTGGGCTAGCCTCTTTATCCTCCGAACTCCTTTCTTTTCGTTTTGAACTTAGGATGAATTCCCGAAGGCGCCCCTCCTTAATCCATCGCTCAATCTCATTTTTGAGTTGTCTGCATTCCTCCGTGGTGTGGCCGTGCGATCCATGAAAGATGCAGAACTTTTTGGGGTTTCGCTCTTCTGGGTCACCTCAAAGTGGTTCCGGCCACTGAATATGATGGTCCTTATGCTGCATATACCAAAATACCTCTTTACGAGGGCGGTTGAGTGGAGTGTACTCTCGCCTATCCTCTTGATATGTCCGTTTATCGTTGTTTCTTCTGCCATCCTGATACTCACTTCTTTCAGGTGACCGCTCTGCTCTTTGCCATCGCCCTCGCCTATCATTCATATCGCGTGTTGCTCATTTTGGCTTTCTCTCCGACCCCTTCGTCCTTCGTCACCCCCTACTTCCGCCAGCTGCTCCTCAATTAGTATTATACTATTTATTCTGGCTTCCAAGTTGGACAGAGAGGTAGGCTTTTTCTTTACCAATGCCTCCTTCAGCCGCCTGTTATGCGTCGCTTGAATCATGCTTGCAGTAGCGATGTCTAAAGTGACATCTCCAACGGATTGTACCGTGCTGATCCATCTTTCAAAGAAGTCCTTCAGTGATTCCTCCGGCCATTGCCTTAGATTGACCAGGACTTGTACAGGAACCTTACGGTGTCACCTGCTTTCATACTTGACCAAAAAGACTCTGGCGAACTCATCCCAGGTGTGGATGATTCCTTCTGGTAGATTCATATATCATTCCCTGGCCGCGCCTCCTAGAGTGGCTGGGTAGGCCCTGCAAAATGTCGCGTCGCTTGCACCTTGCATTTGCATGGCAATTTGAAAGTTCTGCAGATGCTCTTCTGGGTCGTCTGTCCCCAAGTATTTTTCTATATTTGGTGGGACAAGGCCAACTGGTAGCGTCTCCGCGAAGATAGCCCTAGCCAACGGCTGCCAAATGACTCGCTGCTCGACACCTGTTTCGATTAACGGTCGAAATTCCTGTAGCATTTCCGCGTGTGTTTCGCCCTCTTGAGCTCCAGTATTCTGGGTCCTGGGTGTTCGCGCTTGCTGAGCGATGACTATTTTCAGCAGCTGAGTGAGTTCGAGATTCTGTTTTTCCAGGACTTGAAAGCGCTGTTCTAAGACATTGTAAGCTTCTAAACTTGATGCTTCTTCTTGCACTGCTTTCTTTCCTCTGTCTTCCCGAGGGAGGTAGGAGGAGTCAGTGTCTGTATCACGCACCATACCCTCTTCTTCCAGCTCATCTCCCAGATTTCTTCCCTCGGGCAATGGATTTGGAGCTCCGGGATTTACATATTTCAGTGGAGTTTCCTCTGCTTCTCCTTCAGGGCGCACAACAGACGTTCCTCCTCTTATCATCCTTCTTGCATTTTCTTGCTCCATTGCTCAGCATCCTGTGTTCTTAATTACCCCCAATCTGGCGCGCCAATTGTTCCTGCCCCGTCGCCTGAAACAATAAGGGTGTAACGTCCCCAAACTCCAAACCTTTGAAAACAACCTTTATTACTTAAAGTAAAAGGAAACACGATACCAAAGTCGTTGGCAAACGTTCAAAGGCAGACACGCAAAGCAGGCCCCAAAGCATGGGAAAAACCAACACACGAGTTGAAGTTATTACAAACCAACACACAATTTCAATCCACATAAATAAAAACACTCGACCAACATCCTTGACCACTCACTGAGAGTCTCCCGACATGATTTCCGAGGCTCCTTCTGCACCGCTTACGCCTGATTAGCTGCAAAGTGACCTGGTGGGTGGTTCAGGGGTCAGTCCTTAACATTCAAGTATAAAGGAATGTTAAAAGTAAAAAGGTGCATATGACCAAACTGGCATGGTCCTCAATTTCATGGCCGAACTGCGGAAAAATCATATAACCGTTAGTTTAACAATAACACCACAATTAACATCGAATGGGGCGTCCCCTCTTCCCGCCTAGCTAACCTCTACGCCATCATCGATAAGGCTTACTTATGAGCCTATAATAGGGACTTCACAAGAGTCGCTATTCTTCTCGACTACCATGAATCGATTGGGCTAACAATACCCAACTCCCATCATCCGATCGAGGCTAATTCCACCCAACTCTTATCATCCGGTTGGGGCTATCCGTACCCATCTACCGTGATTCTATTGGGGCTAACAATACCCAACTCCCATCACCCGGTAGGAACCCGTATCCATCGATGTTCCCGGCGGAGGACTAGCTAGCGAGGCTCTACTTTCCACCTATATACACTAAGTGCCAAACATCATTAGATAACATTACGGTTTAACCATAACCGAAACAACACTATTAGGTATAAAACCAATGGTTCCGGAAAGGTAGAACTTTCCGTAGAAACGACACCTTGTTCTCAAAACCAAGACTTTCCGTCTTAATTTCCAGGTAAGTAGGGGAGTCACTCGGACTACTTATGTCCCTCTAACCTTAGGCATCATAACTTTATAAACCGGAATTAATGAGGATCCGCGTCACTCATTACTCTGAATAATCTAACCTATCGGGAAAACCAACTCAGATGGGTTAGTACTCGGTTAGTAGTAAATCACCACGAGAATTATAAGGTCCTTAATTTAAGAATGCACGAGTCCAAAATAAGGCCTGAGTACCTCACTCGTTGATTCGGTTCCCGTCAAATGATTAATTCGGAAATAATCACAATATTTGGTTAATGGCAAAGTTTAACCAAGTAGCTATTTAAATTGAGGAATTAATTAATCCAAGGAAATTTACCCCCTTAAACCAACCCACCTAAAGAGTCGACTCGAAGATAGGGAGTTAACGGCTGCGCAACTTCTTGGATCAAACTGTCAAAGCTGAAAAGAGGTTAAATGCCAAAAAGTTGACAGTTAAGGATCAAACTGTCATGAGGAAAAACTTGAAGGGCCGAAATAACAAAGGAAAAAGAAGGAGGGACTGCACAGGTAATTTATCAGTTCCGTATTCCTGCACCTGCAGTTCTGCCAACCTGCAGTTTTGCCAATTCTCCGATGAGGGGATTAAATGATTTTGGTGAATGAAAACTCAGTTCTGAGAAAGAGGTTAGTTTTAGGAGGTTGAGACGAGTTGATAGAGGGTTTCAGTTTAGACCGATGATGCCTGGAACCCTTAAACCGATTTTTGGTCGGAGATGGTGACGGAGTGACGGAGAAACGGCTTTAGGAAGAGATACGATTTGATTCGAAGGAAGAGCCGGGTTTTATAGGCTTCAGGGAGTCGAGTAGAGCCAAAAGATATAAGGTTCACGAGTTGAATAGCACTCTGGAAAAGTCGTCGATTTTCCAGGATTTCCGCCGAAGTGGTATCAACTCCTTATCCGTTTTGTCCGTTTCTGAATGGACTCAAGCTCCAATCTCGATTCCCACGGGTTTCTTTACGTTCTGGTGGGGTTCCTTGTCCCGAATAGACTAGAAACATGCCTCTTGGCCATTGGGAAGAGTCACCGGAGTTATTCCGGTCGCCAGAAAAATGGCTAGTCATTGCACCGATAAGCCAAGGAAGAAGATGACCCAAAATGACGTAGTTTTGGTGCTGGGCGGATTTTAAAAAAATGAATAAAATGAAATGTCAAGGTTGGGATTCGAACCTGGGCTGGCTGAGTGCTAGTCTAGTTCCAAAACCAGCTGGGCTACAACTAGCTTGGTTATTCATTAATCAATATACCCAACTAGCTTTTAACTAGGTCTGATTGGTTTGATTCACCTCTCCAAAATAGATCCGACCAACTCGAACTAACCCTTAAGTTTAACATCGAATGAACTCGTGTCCCCCCTTTTTGCTAAGAACGATTAAAAATTTTTTTTGGGGTGTAACATTTCTCCCCTCCTTCAGGAAATTTCGTCCCTGAAATTCTAGTTAATGAATTTATGAGGAAACAAAAAGATTTATAACTTAGACGAGCAAAGATTACCAACCCGATTTAGTCCAAGAAGAGTTCAGGGTACTTCTCCCTCATACTCTTCTCCGTTTCCCAGGTTGCAGCTTCCGTTCCCTGATTCCTCCATACGACTTTAACCATAGGAATCTTTTTCTTCCGTAGATCCTTCTCTTGTCGATCTACTATCTGCACCGGAACCTCCTCACAGGTTAAGTCGTCGGATAACTCAATGTCTTCCGATTTGAGTACGTGATCCGGGCTAGATCTGTAAGCTCGAAGCATGCTTACATGGATTACATCGTGTATTCGAGATAAGCTATGAGGTAACGCTAGCCGGTACACTAGTGGACCGATACGTTCTAGTATCTCATACGGGCCGATGTACCGGGGACTTAATTTCCCTTTCTTTCCAAATCGCATGACTCTCTTCCACGGAGACACCCGCAGAAATAGTCGCTCTCCTACTTCGTATGAACGCGGTGGCCCAGGCTTTTCTGCGTTACTCTTCTGACGATCTTGAGCAGCTTTAAGATTCTGTCGTGTTTCCTCTACTTTTTCTACCGTCTTCTGAATAATCTCAGGTCCTTCCAGTTGCCTTACTCCCTCTGCGTCCCAGTATAACGGGGTTTGACATTTCCTCCCGTAGAGTACTTCATAAGGCGCAACTTTTATCGATTTGTGATACTGATTGTTGTAAGCGAATTCTATCAACGGCAGATGTTCATCCCATGCTCCCTTCATGGTTAGGGCACAAGCGCGAAGGAAATCCTCCAATGTTTGAATGGTCCTCTCCAATTGGCCGTCGGTTTGGGGGTGATACGCCGTGGAGAAGTGCACTTTTGTGCCCAAGGCCTTCTGAAGACTCACCCAGAATCGAGAGGTAAAGCTAGGGTCTCGATCTGACACAATGCTGACCGGAACCCCGTGCAACCGCACAATTTCTCGAATGTACAACTCTGCCAGCTCATCTGGTCCGGGCTTGAATTTGATGGGAATGAAGTGGGCTGCTTTCGAGAATCTATCCACTATGACCCAAGCGCCATCGTGTCCGTTAGGAGTCCTTGGTAGCCCGTACAGAAAATCCATGGCAATCTTCTCCCACGTCCACTCAGAAATCTCTAGAGGTAAATGCTGGATAGCTGGGGCCTGATGTTCTGCCTTAATCATCTGACATTCAAGGCAACGATGAACGTGCTCCGCTACTTCTTTTTTCATCCTAGGCCACCAATAGTGCTTCTTCAAGGTTTGGTACATCTTGGTAGCTCTCGGGTGCATTGCGTAAGGTGCCGAGTGGGCTTCATCGAGTATGTCTTGACGAAGTTTGTCTACGTTTGGGACACAAGCCCGTCCTTGACAAGTTAGTAAGTCGTCAACCAGAAGAAATCTCGTAACCTTTTCTTCCTTGAGCCGTTCCTTGAGTTTCCTTATTTCTGGGTCGTCCTCCTGCTTCTCCTTGATCTTGTCGTAGAGTAACGGACGAATCTTTAAATTTGCTAAGAGAGCTGTGACTCCCTCTACTTGAAGTTCAACGTTCAGAGCCCGAAGTGCTGTGAGTTCTGGTAGTGGGCTATCCTTTTTCCTACTTAAGGCATCTGCAACCAAATTGGCCTTCCCGGGATGATATTTGATTATACAGTCGTAATCATTGAGCAATTCGATCCACCTCATTTGTCTCATATTTAACTCATTTTGCTCGGTTAGATGTTGCAAGCTCTTGTGATCCGTAAAAATGGTGAACGTTTCGCCGTAAAGGTAGTGTCTCCATAACTTCAAGGCGAATACCACGGCTGCTAACTCCAAGTCATGGGTGGGGTAATTGACCTCATGCGGGCGTAGTTGTCGAGAGGCATATGCAATAACCCGCTTTCCTTGCATTAGTACGCATCCCAAGGCTTGGTGTGACGCGTCACTATAAACCGAGTACTCTTCCCCACTTTATGGAAGAATGAGGACAGGCGCGGAGGTCAGCTTCCTTTTTAGCTCGTCAAATGCTTCTTGACACTTCTCATCCCAGATGAATGTTGCTCCCTTGTGAAGTAGCTGAGTCATTGGTCGAGCAATGCGTGAGAATCCTTCCACGAACTTCCGATAGTACCCTGCCAGGCCCAGAAAGCTTCGTACCTCAGTCACATTCTTTGGGGGTGTCCACTTAACTACGGCTTCGATCTTTCTCGGGTCTACTTCTACACCTTTACCGGAGATGAGGTGGCCCAAGAATAAGACCTCCTTTAACCAAAATCCACACTTGGAGAATTTTGCGTAGAGTCGTTCCTCCTTCAGCCGTTGTAGGACGGTCCTTAGGTGCTCCTCATGGTCCTCCCGATTCTTTGAGTAAATCAGGATATCGTCTATGAAGACTATGACGAATTTATCTAAGTACTCGTGCAACACTCCATTCATGAGGGCCATGAATGCAGCAGGTGCGTTGGTTAGCCCAAACGGCATTACCAAGAATTCGTAATGACCATAACGAGTCCGGAAAGCGGTTTTTGGAATCGAAGCTTCGGCTACCCGCAGTTGATGGTATCCAGACCTCAAGTCGATCTTCGAGAAAATCGCTGCCCCTTGAAGTTGGTCCAATAAATCGTCTATCCTTGGTAGCGGGTATCGATTTTTGATGGTCACCTTATTTAACTTTCGATAGTCGATGCACAACCTCAAACTTCCATCCTTCTTCTTTACGAACAACACTGGAGCTCCCCCAGGGTGAAACGCTGGGTTGGATGAATCCCTTGTCAAGTAGCTCCTGAAGCTGCTCCTTCAATTGCTTCAACTCCACAGGAGCCATCCGATAAGGTGGAATTGAAATTGGTGCGGTTCCGGGAACCACCTCGATGTCAAACTCCACCTCTCTTAAGGGCGGAAGACCAGGAAATTCTTCTACGAAAACTTCAGGAAACTCCCTTGCTACAGGTACGATTGGTGCTTCCACCACGTGTGCCAAATAAGCTTCACATCCTTCTCGAATTATGGTGAAAGCTCGAGTAGCCGAAAATAAAAGCTCTAGGAACGGGCCTCCGAATTTTTTTGAACAGCACGGTGCCTCGGCCTTCTACCTTAAAGCTTACTTCCTTGTTGAAGCAGTCCAGTTTCACGTGATTTCGAGACAACCAATCCATACCCAGGATAAACGCAACTTCGAAAAACTGAATCGACGATCAAGGTATCGCCAACCGACGTTCGCACTCCCAAATTTTGACCTAGAGGAGTGGGTTCTATTCCTAGTTTATGAGCAAACGTACTGGAAATAAACGAATGCGTAGACCCAGAATCCATTAAAGCAAAAGCTGGCTGACCGAAAATTATAATCATACCAGTAACCACATCAGGAGCTGCGTTGGCCTCCTCCCTCCGCACAGCAAAGAGCCTGGGTTGTCCTCAACTCGAGACGCCTGGCTTTGGTCTCGGCGGTCGTGCCCTCCTTCATTGTTGTGACCTCGATCTCGCCTGCTTCCAGATCAGATTCCTGATGGTGCCCTTCCGCCATTAACGGTTGGCTCTGACGTTGCCCTTCCTTGAACTACTCTATTAGGACATTCACGCTTGTAATGTCCCTGCTCTCCGCATCCGAAGTAGGTGCCGGTGCAAAATTTACACTCGTCCAGATGTGGTCTCCCACAAAAATTGCAGCTGGGTGGGGCTCCTAGAGAGGGGGCGCTCCTGATTGGCCTTGGAAGAGGGTAAGCGTAACCATGGTTAGAGGTCCCAGCCTTCTTTTTCTTTGAACGAGAGATCCGTGGTGACTCCTCACGTGACCCAACCACCTTCCTCTTTCCCGATTCCTTGCTTGCAACCTTTTGCTCTAGAATTCGCTGGTCGGCCCTTTCCAAGTTCATCGCCGCATGGTAGGCTTCCCAACGATCCTTCAAGGCGACGGTGCACAAGGACTTGTAGAGCTGAGGCCTTAATCCATTGAGATAGTGATCTCGTTGGGCTACCGGGTCCTGATAGATGGGTCCTCCATAAGGTAACAGCTGTTCGAACCGAGCTGTGTAGTCAGCCACCGATTCCCGATCCTCACTTCCCCACTCCTGTTTGATGGTGAGGAAATCTTGCATTTTATCCTCATGATAAGATGGTGGAAGGAAGCGCTCCCTGAAGGCTCGTAGAAATTCTTCCCACGTGATCTCTGGTGGGTCCTGCTAACTAGCGGGTTGCGTGAGCCACCAGTGATACGCAGTGCCCTGAAGGAGGTTTAAGGTTAAGAGGACCTTATCCTCATCGGCAGCTCGCATCTCCTGAAGTGTGCGAATAACCTTTCCTAACCATCGCTCAACGACGACAGGGTCACGATCATCGTAAAAGAAGTCTTCCACCCCCAGGTCTCGGAAAACTTTGGAGTTAGGTGCCACCCTTGCTGGTCGCACGGGTGGAGGAGGCGGAGGCTGTCGGGGCTCCTGAGGTTGTTGGTCATAACTGGCTCTGTTGAGACATAGAACATTCTCAAGTTAGCAAATTAACGAGGGAATCATATTTTGTGGAGTGTTTTGAAACTGTTAAAACATTGAATCTGAAGCGCTTCAGAAGGACTATTTGACTCAATCCTCGTTTTTTAAAACAAAAAAAAATGTGGCATAAAAATCCAATTTTGTTCTTAAAACTCTTGATCTCAAAATCTGACCGACTTCCATATCTCCTGGGTAACCAAGAAACAGAGGGAAGACCAGCTCTGATACCAAAATGTAACGTCTCCAAACTCTAAACCTTTGAAAACAACCTTTATTACTTAAAGTAAAAGGAAACACGATACCAAAGTCGTTGGCAAACGTTCAAAGGCAGACACGCAAAGTGGGCCCCAAAGCATGGGCAAAACCAACACACGAGTTGAAGTTATTACAAACCAACACACAATTTCAAAACACACTCCACATAAATAGAAACACTCGACCAACATCCTTGACCACTCACTGAGAGTCTCCTGACATGATTTCCGAGGCTCCTTCTGCACCGCTTACCCCTGATTAGCTGCGAAGTGAACTGGTTGGTGGTTCAGGGGTCAGTCCTTAACATTCAAGTATAAAGGAATGTTAAAAGTAAAAAGGTGTATATGACCAAACTGACATGGTCCTCATTTTCATGGCCGAACTGCGGAAAAATCATATAACCGTTAGTTTAACAATAATACCACAATTAACATCGAATAGGGCATCCCCTCTTCCCGCCTAGCTAACCTCTACGCCATCATCTATAAGGCTTACTTATGAGCCTATAATAGGGACTTCACAAGAGTCGCTATTCTTCCCGACTACCATGAATCGATTGGGGCTAACAATACCCAACTCCCATCATCCGGTCGAGGCTAATTCCATCCAACTCTTTTCATCCGGTTGGAGCTATCCGTACCCATCTACCGTGATTCGATTGGGGCTAACAATACCCAACTCCCATCACCCGGTAGGAACCCGTATCCATCGATGTTCCCGACGGAGGACTAGCTAGCGAGGCTCTACTTTCCACCTATATACACTAGGTGCCAAACATCATTAGATAACATTACGGTTTAACCATAACCGAAACAACACTATTAGGTATAAAACCAATGGTTCCGGAAAGGTAGAACTTTTCGTAGAAACGACACCTTGTTGTCAAAACCAAGACTTTCCGTCTTAATTTCCAGGTAAGTAGGGGAGTCACTCGGACTACTTAAGTCCCTCTAACCTTAGGCATCATAACTTTATAAACCGGAATTAATGAGGATCCGCGTCACTCATTACTCTGAATAATCTAACCTATCGGGAAAACCAACTCAGATGGGTTAGTACTCGATTAGTAGTAAATCACCACGAGAATTATAAGGTCCTTAATTTAAGCATGCACGAGTCCAAAATAAGGCCCGAGTACCTCACTCGTTGATTCGGTTCCCGTCAAACGATTAATTCGGAAATAATCACAATATTTGGTTAATGGCAAAGTTTAACCAAGTAGCTATTTAAATTGAGGAATTAATTAATCCAAGGAAATTTACCCCCTTAAACCAACCCACCTAAAGAGTCGACTCGAAGATAGGGAGTTAACGGCTGCACAACTTCTTGGATCAAACTGTCAAAACTGAAAAGAGGTTAAATGCCAAAAAGTTGACAATTAAGGATCAAAATGTCATGAGGAAAAACTTCAAGGGCCGAAATAAAAAAGGAAAAAGAAGGAGGGATTGCACAGGTAATTTACCAGTTTCCTATTCCTGCACCTGCAGTTCTGCCAACCTGTAGTTCTGCCAACCTGCAGTTCTGCCAATTGTCCGACGAGGGGATTAAATGATTTTTGTGAATGAAAACTCAGTTCTGAGAAAGAGGTTAGTTTTAGGAGGTTGAGACGAGTTGATAGAGGGTTTCAGTTTAGACCGACGATGCCTAGAACCCTTAAACCCATTTTTGGTCGGAGATGGTGACGGAGTGACGGAGAAACGGCTTTAGGAAGAGATACGCTTTGATTCGAAGGAAGTGCCGGGTTTTATAGGCTTCAGGGAGTCGAGTAGAGCCAAAAGATATAAGGTTCACGGGTTGAATAGCACCTGGAAAAGTCGTCGATTTTCCGGGATTTCCGCCGAAGTGGTATCAACTCCTTATCCGTTTTGTCCGTTTCTGAATGGACTCAAGCTCCAATCTCGATTCCCACGGGTTTCTTTACGTTCTGGTGGGGTTCCTTGTCCCGAATAGACTAGAAACATGCCTCTTGGCCATTGGGAAGAGTCACCGGAGTGATTCCGGTCACCGAAAAAATGGCTGGTCATTGCACCGATGAGCCAAGGAAGAAGATGACCCAAAACGACGTAGTTTTGGTGCTGGGCGGATTTTAAAAAAATGAATAAAGTAAAATGTCAAGGTTGGGATTCGAACCTGGGCTGGCTGAGTGCTGGTCTGGTTCCAAAACCAGCCGAGCTACAGGTTATTCACTAATCAATATACCTAGCTTTCTTTTAACTAGGTCTGATTGGCTTGATTCACCTCTCCAAAAGAGATCCGACCAACTCGAACTAACCCTTAAGTGTAACATCGAATGAACTTGTGTCTCCCCTTTTTCCTAAGAACGATTAAAAAAAAATTTGGGGTGTAACAAAGGGAGCCGACCCGGTCACCTTGAAGCCTCCGAATCGCCTCGTAAAGTATGAAAGAGGGTAGTAATTAGAGCTTTGATATGAAAAGAGAAAGGGGAACAAGGTTACGAAACGTACCCAGGGATTGCTCCCTAATTTGGTCTTGTCCTTGTTTTTGCCACTGTTCCTCGTATTTATAACCTGGCAGGTCTACCAAAATCGTTAGGCAATGGTACGACGTTCATCAGATCGCGCCACGTGTTGCTGGATCCTGGCTGTTGCTTGATGAATACGAAACACTCAGGATCGCTCCACGTGGCCTTTTAGGGTTTTGAGGGATAATAGGCGTATCATCGCCCCAAGACTTACTCTGGGCCTGCCGCGATTATAATTGGGCCTACTCCCAGGCAACCTTAGGGTTTTAGCTTAGTCAACCTCCATCCTGAGACGTTGACTGTCTCCTTCTTAGCGGACTCTTTTATCCATCGGGTCATCCCACCGAGGGTGGCCCATCAACGACAAACTCATTGATAAGGTAAGGGCGACATTTGTGATCAACCTGAAGACATTTTGAGGTTGAAAAAATCAGTCAAGTCTTCATCGTTCGTGGTGGCGAGCGCATTAGTTTGGATCAATTTGGCCAAATTGCAGGTCGATGACGACGACGATAAGATTTCCAGCTACGTGTTCCCGGAAGATTCCAGGGGTCGGATGGAGCCGAAGGTTCCGGCGACCTACTTCGGAAACTGTCTCGGCGGGGTTGACGTGTCACTGAACAGGAGGGATCTGGTCGGAGACGGCGGGTTTGTTATCGCGGCGGAGGAGATTACGGCGAAGATTGCGGAGATGGAGCGGGAAGGACCGTTGAAAGATGTAGAGAATTGGTTTAAGGGTTCCAGGAACGAGAGGGTTAAGAAGTTTGGGAAAATGGTTTCGGTTGCCGGGTCGCCCAAGTTGCGGGTTTACGAGACTGATTTCGGGTGGGGCAGGCCTAGGAAGTCGGAGCCGGTTCATATTGATTTTTCTGGGTCGGTTTATTTTTCGGATCCGAGGGATGTCGAGAGAGGTGGGATTGAGTTTGGGTTAGCGTTTAAGAAGGAAGAAATGGATGTGTTTATTGTTGGTTTTGAGCAGCAATTGAAGCAGATATGAAGTTGATCAACCATGAATCATGTTAATTATGAATAATTTCCAAGAATGGGCAATGTAACACTTTATGATTAAAGGTTATCATGCAAATCAGAGTTCGTTCATATATATTATGAGGGTAATCACGCAGCAGACTACTTAATTAGTGTTGGACACGAGATGCTTCTTGGTGTTTATAATTTTCCTATTTCTAAATTTTTGTAGACCTACTGATCACGTTATGATGTACATGATGTTTTGGAGAGTCGATTAATTGTAAATAAAGATTAAGCTCGTTAATCTATATTAAAATATAAGTATTCCACTAAAAAAAATACAAGTATTCTGAAAGGCCGGAAAGGCCTTATAATATAATTGAAATGACTGTGTCCGCACATTGAGAACACAAATTAAAGCATAAATGTACACAAATTTTTTGAAAATGAAACAAAACACAACCATCATTAATAATATACTCTCATCTTTCATACATGAAAACACATGTACACAAATTTTTTACAAAGAAAGAAAAAACATTCTACTGTTGCTTCCCTAATCATACAAAACTTTTGACACAATTTACACACAATACGTAATCAATAGGAGAATCAACTGCACTAATATATAAAGAGTTTCTTCTAATGACTGATGATGTTGAGCCCTTTCCTTGTCTACATGGATAAAGATTGTTCCATTGTGTTGTTAATTAATTGACGTCGTTCATATGTATAATGTTTTTGCGGATTTACCATTCGTATACATATGATTAATACCCTATAGAAAATTGACGGTCATATCTCTTCCTTAAGAACTTGCCCACATCTGAAATGCTCCTGAACCCAGTAGTATTCCCATTATTATTATCATTATTATCATTCTTGTTATAATTTTCATTGTCGCCGTAATCCTTCTTGGGAGAAGTAGCAGTACTAGTAGTAGTGGTCATGATCTTGGCACAAAACCCGCCGACGAGTCCTTGATTATCCGACGGCGCCGACTTCCGATCCTTGGCTTTATCATCCAAAAGAGAACCCTTTTCTTGGACAGGATCGTGGCCATCCCAACGGTGGTAGGTCCCAGATTCAACACTCTTGGTCCACCTCATCCTCACCTGATTATCATAATTGTTATTATTATTATTATAAGCAATACATTCTTCTCCTGGTAATTGATCATGATCATCAGCGGCGGCATCGTTCGAGTAGTATTGGTCATCCAACTCCTCGGTGAGGGAGAGGTTTTCAAGGCGGCAGATGTCCTCGAAGGTGGACCCCGCGGTGGCGAAGGACCAGTCCGAGACGGCGGAGGAAGGAGTACTGTTAGTGGTGGTTGAAAAAGTCGGAGAAGAGGAAGCGGCGGCGGCAGAAGAAGGCGTTGAGCTACCAAAGCCTTGAATTTCTTTAGAGATCTTCAAAGCTTTGACACGTGCTTCTTTCAGAGCAGCCTCCCCGCCACGTAGGAGGCCTAGGATGTTGTCGGCTCTCTTTTGCATGTTCATTCCCCAGTTGAATCTGCATGCATGCATAATGCATTGCATGGCAACACGTACGTATACCATATTTTAAATCCAAGATATTAGTATTTAGCAATTAAGGAAAATGTAATTAATTACGTACCCTTTGTCGTCGATGAACTGGAAAGTGCCAAGCTGTTCAATGATGTCGATGTCGTTGTTGAATTCATCGGCAAGTTCCTCAGGACCATGCGTCATTAGGAACTCCAGAAGTACCAACGTCTTGTATGATTGCCTCCATTGCTTCCAATCCACTGTATCCAACCTGTAATATAAATATATAATCATAAATCAAGTAATCATATATATAATATAATCAATTTAACTAAATACTTGTTACATAATTGAATATTTGGTTGTACCTTTTGTGAATAATAAAGACGATTCTCCAATAAGCATCAACACCAAAAGAAGCCACAGCGATTTTAGTCATGGTCTTAGCATCTGGTCCCCATGGGTCATTGTTTGTTGCTTCCTCAGTGAGCCTGCATGCAGATATCGTAAGTATATATATATATATATATATATAATATATATATATATATATAATTAATTCCCAACTAGAAAGAACATTCACACATTTTTAATTATCCTTCAAATAATATTAATTATTGAATTTATTTCTAATAAACTTCCGGTTGTTTTACAATTCAATAGGGGCAACGTCGGTTAGAGCCAGCCTTGCAGTTTTGTACTTCTCTTGAAGAAAAGAGCGAGCTTGCTTCTTCATCTGGTTTAAGAAAATGGTACCCATTTCCTTCTAATGCTAATTAACCCTCACAACCAGTGATTAATCTCTTAATTAATATTGAGTTTGCACTAATTAATAATTCAAAGACAATTGTTTACTAAATTAGACTTATTTTTTGTTTTTTTTTCTTTTCTTTTCGAGCAACAACTCTTCACTCGAAATGCCTCACATTTTTAATTAAATTGTTTAATAGCGAGACAAACATAAACATAGTAGACGACTATTACAATGATGGTAACCCTTGATTTTTGCTTCAAGGTACGTAAAGGAAGAAAATAACGCCTTTGGTTTTACAAAATAAAACTGCTAAAATTAAACAAATACCCATGAGGTGCCCAATACTACCCATATTAATTTATGCCTCTCGTCTCGTGAGTTGGTGCTATTTTGGCAATTTTGCTAAAATGATGAGAGGTTGATATCTGAGAGCCTCTCAGCCAATAAATGGAGGCCAAATAGCTTGGTACGTTCGTCCCCCCACGTGCTCAGAGTAGCTAACCAAAATGTCCCACCTTTTTTTCTTCCTAACACACTCTCTCTCTCATAACTGTTCTCCTAGATTTGATTAATGACTAATAACATATTATACACAGTTTAAATTAATATTTTCCTTTATAAAAGTTATTTATTTTATTTTTTCGAGTCTAATGACATTAATTTTGATACCTTTGTTGAATTTTTTTAGAAAAAAAATCAAAACTCTACGTAAGTGTTATGCCAGTCATATGACGTATCAAACCCTGTAACAATTGCATAACATAACAATGTGATATGGCACTGTTATAACATAATCAAGGGACATATCAGTGTCATAACATTACAAAATCAAATTTAGTGTGTAATTGTTTAGGAGTTTGTTTAAGTCCATACAAAGACTTGACCAAGCAACACACCTTATTTTCTTGTCACGTGAAAATGAACCCTTTGAGTTGTTCCATGTAGATGTCTTCCTCCATATTGCCATTAAGATAAGTGGTTTTAACGTCCATTTGATAGATTTGAAGATCATTCACAACAACAAAAATAATTGGCAATCAAATTGATGTAATTCTTGTGACTAGTGAGTATGTGTAAAAAAAGTCAAGACCTTCTTTTTGTCTAAATTTTTTTACCAGTAGTCTTGCCTTATACTTGTCAATAGTACCATCGTCTTTCAATTTCCTTTTGAAGATCTATCTACAACCGATAGGTTTGTTTCCTCGAGGAAGATCTACTAACTCCCACACATGGTTATGCAAAATGGATTCAATTTCATTATTGATCGTCTCTTTCCAACAATGAGCTTCAAAAGAGATCGACATGTCCTTATATGTTTGAAGTTTATTTTTCAACAAAAAAGTCAGAAAATTTGGACCAAAAATGTAGGAACCCTTTGACGTTTACTATGTCATAGGTCATCTACATGAGGTATAACATGCATTGTTATATCCTCTATCTGAGGTAAAACTTCTATTGTCGTATCTGGGGGTCGCTTGGAACTCTCACTAACACTTACACTTACACTCTTTTAAGGGAATATGTTCTCAAAGAAATCCACACTATCAGATTCTATTACCATATTAGAATGAATGTCAGGAACTTTTGATTTGTGGACAAGAAACTGACATGCTTTACTATTATTAGCATATATATCCAATAAAGATACAATCAATAGTTTTTGGTCCTATACTAACCTATTTCAGTTTAGGAACTTTCACTTTAGGTAGACACCCCTACACAGTGAAATATTTCAAGTTTGGTTTCTGTCCTTTCCATTTCTTGTATGGAATGGTTTGTGTCTTACAATAAGACACTCTATTGAAAATTTGTGTGACTGACAATATAGGTTAAGAGAAAGAAGCATCATTCTTATTATTGATTGTCACTACATTGAGTTTGAAAAGACCATGACTCAGATAACCTTTTCCGACAAACATGTCATTCTTACTAATTACGACTTTATCGGAAACAAAGACGACCTTAAATTTGTTATTTACCAGAAGTGAAATTGAGACCAAGTTCTTCCAGATTTCGGGCACACGGAGAAGATTGTTAAGTGTGACAGCTTTGCCCAATATCATCTTCAAGCAAATCTTCCAACATCCTTCAACGTTAGTAGTTGAAGAATTCCCCATAAACCACTTCTCTTCATCATCAGATGAGGCATAAGATGAAACATCTCTTTTACAGCGTAAACATGGCGGAGCAGCACCAAAATCAATCCACCACTCCTATGGATAGTCCACCAAGTTGAATTTGGAAAGAACAACACATAAGTCAACACCATCGTCTTCCACTACATTGTATTGACCTTTGCATTTGTTCTTTTTTTGTTGCGGCCTTACACATAGAAATCGACGCCTACTTTTGTCACAGTTGTAGCAATTACTCATGAACTTCCGCTTCTTATTGTTTTGGGTTTTTATCCCATAACAACTCGCACCACCCGAATTACTCTTCCTTTTATTGGCAATGAAGAAGGACTCCACAATGTTCACTCCCTGAACATAAGATTGGACATTGTTCCCCTTTTCAACTAACTGATTGTCCTCTTCAATCTTTAAGCAGAAAATGAGGTCTTCAAGCATCATTTTCTTACGCTTGTGCTTCAAGTAATTCTTGAAAAACTTTCAACTAGGAGGCAACTTCTCAATAAAGTAAGCAACTTGAAAACTTTCATTGATTGTCATACCTTCATTGAAAAGACCATGAATAGTCACTTGAAGTGCTTGCACTTGAACTGCAACTGGTTTAGAGTCAACCATCTTGTAGTCTAGAAATTTCACAACAACAAACTTAATTTGGCCAACATCTTTGGCCTTATACTTCTTCTCTTAAGCATCTCACAACTCCTTGGATGTGATGATAGTGCCAAAGATGTACAACATGTCGTCTAGGTCATTTATGTTAGAAATTGACAAGCAATAAGCGGAAATAGAAATAAGATCGAGAGAGACGACACAACGATTTAACGTGGAAAACCCTTGCGGGAAAAAAACCACGGATGCACGGCGGCGACGAAAGCTCCACTAAGATGAGAGAATACAAGATGTAGGGATTTTACAAAGTGCGGCTTGGGTTTCCCTATAGCTAACAGGGGGTATATATAGGATGGAGATACAAAACCCTAATAGGGTTAATAACCTAATGGGCCTAAAAGAGGCTAGGCCCATAAGTTAAGGAATTTGGATCACCTAACTTCAACACTCCACCTTGACACGAATTCCCTCTTGTAGCAAACTTCAAATCTTCTCCAAAAATGAGCAATCACCGTCGTGCGCCAAAGTCCCTCCTGGACTATAGAGTGATACCTACTAAGCTCGAGCATAGCTCAAACTTAGCAGCAGGAACTGCCTTCGTCATCATATCAGCTGGATTGTCATGAGTGCTGATTTTGGTCACCTTAACCTTTCCTTCAGCAATGACCCATCGAATGTAGTGATACCTGACGTCAATATGCTTCGATCTCTCATGATACATTTGATCCTTTGTAAGACAAATCGCACTCTGACTATCGCAGAATATAGTAATGCACGAACTATCTCCAAGAAACTCAGCATACAGTCCCTTCAACCAAACAGCTTCCTTGCACGCTTCACAAACAGCCATGTACTCAGCTTCTGTAGTAGACAAAGTATGAGAACTCTGCAAACTAGCTTTCCAACTCACAGCACAACCACCGATGGTGAATACAAAACCTGTGAGTGATCTTCTACTATCCAAGTCTCCACCAAAATCTGCATCAACATAGCCAATAAGTCCATTTTTGGACTTTCCAAACTGCAAGCAAGCTTTAGAAGTACCACACAAATATCTGAAAATCCACTGCACAGCTTGCCAATGCTCTCTACCAGGATTAGCCATATATCTACTAACCACGCTCAAAGCATGTGATAAATCAGGACGAGAGCAAACCATAACAGACATTAGGGAACCAACAACACTAGAATATGGAACTCTAGACATGTATGCAATATCATCATCAGACTGCGGACAACCAAGTGATGACAGTCTGAAATGTGCAGCTAAAGGAGTACTCACTGGTTTTGCTTCATGCATGTTGAAGCGACGGAGAACTTTCTCAATATACCTTTGTTGACTAAGGTATAGATAACCAGCTTTCCTGTCTCTAATGATCTCAACTCCAAGAATCTTCTTTGCTTCACCCAAATCCTTCATCTCAAATTCACTGCTCAACTGCTTCTTCAGCTTAGAAATTTCTGCTTTGTCTTTTGCAGCAATCAACATATCATCAACATAAAGCAGCAAATATATGGGTGAACCGTTAACAAACTTCAAGTAAACACAACTATCATAATCAGATCTCTTGAAGTTTTGAGAGATCATAAAGGAATCAAACCTTTTGTACCACTGCCTAGGAGATTGCTTCAAACCATAAAGAGACTTCTTCAATCTGCAAACAAGGTTTTCTTTTCCAGGAGCAATGAACCCTTCAAGTTGGTCCATATAAATATCTTCTTCCAAGTCACCATGTAAAAATGCAGTTTTGACATCTAACTGCTCAAGCTCATAATCATGCATTGCCACAATGCTAAGAAGAGTACGAATATAGCTATGTTTCACGACTGGAGAGAAAACATCAGTAAAATCGATACCTGGAATCTGACTGTAACCTTTAGCGACTAGCCTCGCCTTATACCTCGCCTCCTCGGTAGGTGAGATACCTTCTTTTCTCTTGAATATCCACTTACAGCGGATAGGCTTCTTCTCCTTAGGCAACTTGACAAATTCCCAAGTACCATTCTTGTCAAGTGACTCCATTTCTTCATGCATTGCAGTCATCCACTTATTGCAGTCAGGAGATTTAACAGCTTCAGAATATGAAGCAGGTTCTGCTCCACCTTCAATCTCCTGAGCTATACTTAATGCATAAGCAGCAACATTCACTTCTTGTATAAACCGCTTAGGAGGATGAATTTTCCTCCTAAGCCTATCAGGTGCAAAAGACTGTGGTGGTGGAGGGTCAACAATATTAGGAGGATGTTCAGTAGTAGAAGTACCAACAGTTTCCATAACATCCACAACAACATTTTATGATTCTTCACCAAAATCCATAGATTTCTCCACCTGCACAGTTGATTCCTGCTCAATCTCAACAGGATCATTAGTAGACTTCTTGTCAAGTAACATCAAAGATCATTGAAGACAACATTCCTACTAATCACCACCTTTCTTGTTTCTGGATTCCACAACTTGTAACCTTTGACACCAGATTTAAAACCAAGAAAGATGCACTTAACTGCTCTAGGCTCTAACTTTCCATTATCAACGTGAGCATAAGCAGTGCAACCAAATACTCTCAAAATAGTATAATCAGCCAGAGAACCAGACCATACCTCAATAGGAGTCTTCTTATCAATCGCAATAGAGGGAGAGCGATTAATTAGATAACAAGCTGTTGAAGCAGCTTCTGCCTAGAAACGTCTAGGCAACCCAACATTGGATAACATGCAGCGAGCTTTAGAAATGATGGTCATGTTCATTCGCTCTGCTACACCATTTTGTTGAGGGGTATGAGGAACAGTGTAGTGTCGCACAATACCTTCAGATTTGCAATAAGATTGGAATTCGTTAGAACAGAACTCCATCCCATTATCAGTGCGAAGCTTCTTCACCTTCTTCTCAGTTTGCCTCTTAACCATAGTTTTCCACTCCTTGAAAGCTGAGAATGCATCTGATTTGTGCTTCAAGAAATAAGACCACACTTGTCGAGAGTAGTCATCAATAATTGTTAGCATATATCGAGCACCACATAAAGATGGTTCTCGAGATGGACCCCACAAATCAGAATGAACATAATCAAGAATACCTTCAGTAGTATGAACTGAAGTATTAAATTTCACCATCTTATGCTTACCAAACACGTAATGCTCACAGAACTCCAGATTACTAGCATTGCATCCAACAAGAAGTCATCTCTTGCTCAACTCTGTCATACCAGCTTCACTCATATGCCCTAGACGCATATGCCAAAGATTAGTAGAATTAGAATCAGATACGGAATTTGAAACTGTAGCAGCTTTACCTGCAACTGTGCTACCTCTTAGATGATACAGATTTGCAGCTTTCATGTCACCTTTCATGACCACAAGAGACCCCTTGGAAACCTTCAGAACTCCACCTTCACCAGTGTACTTATACCCTTTTGCATCAAGAGTACTCAATGAAATTAGGTTCCTCTTCAGATCTGGTATGTGTCTGACATCTGTCAAAGTTCTAACTGCACCATCAAACATCTTAATCTGAACAGATCCAATCCCTGCAACCTTATAGGATGAGTTATCACCCATTAAAATAGTTCCACCAGCATTAACAGATTCATAACTGGAAAACCAATCCCTGTTAGGGCACATATGAAAGGTGCAGACAGAATCAAGAATCCATTCATCATCAGTTCTAGTACAACCAACAAACACCACCAGCATTTCACCATCAGAACTATCATTAGCAACAACAGAGGCCTTACCTCCATCTTTTGATTTACCTTGGTCTCTCCTTTCTTTATATTGAAGGCGACGACATTCAGATATGTCGTGACCGTCTCTCTTGCAATATCTGCATGACTTAGACATTGGTCTGGATTTCGAGCGACCTTTGTAATTGCTCGAACTTTGGCCTCTAGATCCATGGCTAAAACTTTTCTCCTTTTGTCTTCCACGAGTGTATAAGCCCTCTCCATGAGATCTAGAACTCTCACCAACCATCTGTCTCATTGTTTCCTTAGACTTTAAAGCATCATAAACTTCATCAAGGGTGAGAGTATCTCTACTATACAAAATTGTATCTCAAAAATTTGTATAAGAACTCGGCAGAGAACACAAAAAAATAAGAGCCAAATCTTCTGTGTCATATTTTACCTCCATGGATTCTAGGTCAGCCACAATTTCTTTAAATTCAGAAATATGCTCCTGCACTCTTCCTCCATCCTGCAGTTTGTGTGAAAACAACTTTTGCTTGAGATTCATCTTGCTGGTAAGAGTTTTCGTCATACACAGCTTTTCAAGTTGCTGCCACAATCCAGCAGCAGTCTTTTCCTTCATAACCTCCTGCAAAATAGTATTAGATAAGTGAAGTTGAATCTGTGAGAGGGCTTTCCGTTCCTTCTTCTTCTCTTCCGCTGTCCACTCCGCGGAAGCTTTTCCAAATCCATCCAGCGCCTCCTCCATATTTGTATTTGATAAAACAGCTCGCATCTTCACTTTCCATAGAGAAAATCGTGTGTTTGTCTCCAAAAGGGGAAGATCGTATTTCAGAGAAGCCATGTCGATGTGAAACCCTGATTTCAAGAAACCAAGAGCTCTGATACCACTTGTTAGAAATCGACAAGCAATAAGCGGAAATAGAAATAAGATCGAGAGAGACGACACAACGATTTAACGTGGAAAACCCTTGCGGGAAAAAAACCACGGACGCACGGCGGCGACGAAAGCTCCACTAAGATGAGAGAATACAAGATGTAGGGATTTTACAAAGTGCGGCTTGAGTTTCCCTACAACTAACAAGGGGTATATATAGGATGGAGATACAAAACCCTAATATGGTTAATAACCTAATGGGCCTAAAAGAGGCTAGACCCATAAGTTAAGGAATTTGGATCACCTAACTTCAACAATTTAGTTCCTGCAAAGGAAGTCAGAATGTCCACATGCTTCTATTACAAGAAACCTATCCTTTTTGGGCACTTATTCATCAGGATTCAAAACCGTCTCCTTGGTGAACTTCTGCAAGCCCAACGTAGTGAGAATATCTTTTGTTTCCAACACTTAATGAAGTCGGTACCAACAAACTTACCAACTTTTTCTACTGGCGCATGGGCATGTGAAACTTGAGTTGTTCCACCTTGGTTTGAGGTTATAAGTGGAGATACCACTTGGTTAGGAATTTCCCGAGTAGCTCCCACAGAGGAAGCACCCCCGATATTCATAACCATCGGATGCAAAACCATATTTAAAAATGAAGTAGTCATTTTTCAGTAACTCACTAAAAATAAATCAACAAAACTATTAGTAAATAAAAAATTACCAATATGTTCGAGTATACAACTACGAAAGTTGTAATCTCGACAAAGTAGAAAATCAAATAATTTTAGTCTCCACAGTGTGAGTAAAAAGTCAGAAGACTTTAGACTCGAGTGAGTAGAGAGTCATAAAGACTCTAGTCTCGGATAGGAGTAGAAATCCAAAGATTTAGTCTCCAACAAAAGTGTATCACAAATCAAGTAATATGTAGAAACAATCTAAATCGTAAGATTATTTTTCAGTAAAACGTCAATGATGAACAAGAATACGAAAATAGCAAAGTTAAAATCCTTAAGATTGTTATTAACGAATACTCTACAAAATAAATTAACAAGTATAGAGCAGAGAGAGAAGCCTAGGAATGAAATGAATCATGTGGCTTTGATTTCTCCTTTTATATAAAGCGTTATGTCTGTTGATGTTTGTCTTGGGTAAAACCAAGACAAACAGACCCGACACCGGTATGAGTGATTATAACCGAGACAACCTATCTGTGACTAATATTAGTTTTCTTGTAGTGGTAAAATGCATAAGACATAAGGACAAATATGAGCCAATCAAATTCACGATTTGTCCTTAAGGATTTTAATTCCCCTCGACGACACCCAATGTTGATGGATTAATCCTCCCAGGATACCAATGGATTACCTCACTAGTGTAGCGGTGCTTCAAACACAGTGAACAACAAACTCAACGAATGGAGCAAAATCACATGCCTCGATTTCCGTTTCTTTGAAAGAATGAGCGCATAAATCATTTGTACAAATTTTAACAATTGGAGTGTGAAAAGATTAGTGGGGGAAGGTGCAGGGATCGATTTGTATTTATAGCAAATGAAGGGGGTGCAATATGAACAGATACAACTGTTAGGTTGGCAGTTAGACCGAACCGAATAGACACGTCAGTTCGGACTTCAATCAGTTTACAAAAAAAACAATTCTGGTTCAAATTTTAACCATCGATACTGAGCAAATTTTTAGGATCGAACCAAATCGTTTGGGTTGCAAAATAATTTAATCAAATCTATTTTGACCAAATTCAAAGCTGAGGTTGAGGCGAGGTGAGTGACGATGACGACACGATGGCCCATCTCCAGCCTTTTACCAACTTTAGTGGGTTTGAACACTTATATCTAGCTCCAGATTTAATACTTTAACTCATTCCTTCATTCATTCATCATATCCCCAACAATTACATACATTTATACAACATATGGTTTTGTTATCATTTATCTAAAACATGCACTTTTTAAGAACGTTAGTTAGGATGTCAGTTTCGACATCTATTTGCTAGAGATTACATTTCTCAAAGAATGTGTTTGGCTTCAATACGAGCAACTAGGACAAAGATTTTTTGTAAATTAACCCCTTCTTCTTGATTGTACCTGTAAGTAATCATTCGTGCCACTTTCATATTTCTTGTTGTTTAACACCGATTTTATCCCAATGATATTTTTTTAGACTTAGAAGTAAGATCCCAATCATCAGTTCTTTCAAACGAAAGGGTTTTTTTTTTTTTTTTGCATTGTCTTAATCCAAAAGTCATCATTGAGGGCTTCTAATATGTTATTTGGTTCAATTAATTTGTGAAAAATGCTTGAGCTATGAACTCAAATGACTTCTTATCTAGTTACCCATAGGTCATATGTTTTTTGGTTCACTTGTTTTTGAAAAATGCCTGAGTTGTGAACTTAAATGACTTCTTCGATCTAGTTACCGATATGTCATATGGATTTTCAAAGTGGCTCTTGAGTATATGTGTATGAGGTTGAGGTTTAGAGAGAATCTAAAAGAGGATGTGAGAGAAAATGGAAATTATCAAATGTGTTTCATTTAAATTTGAGAGTGTGGGGAACTAAATATAAGTTTTAGTGCATCGTCATCACATTTTATTATTGAGGGAAAAACGGATTTGTGAAAGAAAATATGTACTAATTCCCTTTCTTGTTGAAGTTTTGGATAAAAAACTCTATAAGCTTTGCTATAAAAGGAGTAACCAATGAAAGTAGCTTATGTTGATCTTGCATAATTTTTTTAAGATTATCATTTGTGTTAAGCAAAACACCGTACCCAAAAGGATAAAAGTAGGATGATTTTGTTTTTTGATTGTTGATCAATCGACAAGGAGTTTTATCAGGTCAAATACATTCACGCTCAAGTTCGGTTCCTCCTTCTTCATTAGCTTCTGTGCTGGAGGTTCATTCTTCGGGTTGATAATTTGTTCACCTCCTGTCATAACCATCTTGGAAGAAACACTAGAAATTTCATTAGCACTAGAGTTGGCCGAGGCCAACTCCACATTATCAACAGACAAATAATGTGCATATTCCTTAGGAATGTATTTTATACCGTCCTTGAGACGAAATGTTACACTATCCTTTCCAAACCCTTGATGTCAACGAGCCATTCGGGACATTGATTTTCATGCCGGCTGTTGCCATAAACAGTCGATCTAGGAGAAGGGTAACAGTCGATCTAAAGAACCAGGATCGGAGCACTTAGCTGGGGGAGGTATAGATGGCGTGCTGTCGAGGTCGGTAGTGCGCTCCTCATCAACAGAGATGGAAGACAACTCTCCCTTCTTCTTGTTCTTCGCCAGATCATTCATGACTTTTCCAACTTCTGGTATCATCTGGATAGCATCAGTGACTGGTATTTTGACCTCAGTGTTCTTCAAGTATCCATACCACTTCTTGAACTGAGAGTCGTAAGTCTTCTTCTTCAAGGCTTGCGGGAATGGAATCTTTGGCTGATAAGGAGGGAGAGGTGGCTCAGGGATCGGCTTCGGAGGAGGCAGGACAGTCACCTCCTCTTCGTCTTTATCTTCCTTTTCTTCCGTGATATCCTCAATCCTCTGGCATGTCTATAGCTATATCATTGGGAACCATCACAAGATCAAGAGCTGTAGGACCAGCTAGTTGCTTGCCTCTTCTTGTAGAGATGGCCTTGACATGCTCATTCCTTGGGTTCGGCTCTGACTGGCTAGGCAATTGACCCGTGGGGCAACCACTAGTGATGAGACTGATAAGGGTGCTCAACTAGCTTTCAACTTTCTGTGTGTGATTAGCCTGCCCTTGATTCATAGCAGCCTGAGTTTTCCATTGAGCATCATTGTCGTCGAGTCTGGATATGATCTGATTGAGCTTCTTATCTAACTCGCTCTCCTTGTTGTCTTGTAGCATTGATCGTTGAGGCTGTTGTCCTCCGGTGAATCTAGGAAGGCCTTGAATCTAGGAAGTACTGATTCTGGCGGTTGTCAGGTGTTGTACCATAGTTTCCTTGATTCCTGTGAGGCGGTTGATAGATTCCCCCGGACTGATTATTTGGCTTCTGTTCTTGATACAACCCAGATGGTCGGTTATTCTGATTCTGGTTAATGCTGGAGTTGTAGGGAGGCCGCTCTTGGAAGCTCCCTTGTTGTTGTGATTGTCTGAAATGACGATAGTCGGATAGCCTTTTTGATTGTTGGTAAAGCCTTGACCAACAAAATTCACTTCATCTACAGACCAGACGTCTGCTTTATCGAAGTTCTAACAACTTCTTCCATTACGAGCACATACTCCACACCATTCACAATCTGCAACATAGACAGAAGCTGATGGAGAGTTGGTGGGTCCTCCAGTCTTCTTTATGTGTTTCTGTACTTCGGCCTTGATCTGTTCTTCAAGGCTTAGTCGGCTCTTAGCTGCTTCAGATTGTCTCTCCCAATTCCTGGACTTAGAAGCACAACTTGCGAAGTGAAAAAGAGCAGCTTCTGGTGTGAGCGCGGTACAATCTTCCTCAGCCAAGGAGTTGACCCACTTAGCAGATTCTTCATTCATCCCTCGAGCAAAGATTTCGGCTAGTTTCCTTTGCTCGAAGCCGTGATGAGGGAAGTCGTAGAGGAGTTCTTGGAATTCATTCCAAGCATCATATAAGCTGACTTCGTCCTCTGTCTGAACCGAGCAATGTTATACTTGTAAGCTGTGGTTCTGGCCGGAGGAAAATACTTCTCAACAAAGTCTTGAGCAAGGTCATCCCAGTCGGTGTAGTGACCGGGTGGCTTGCTATTGAGCCACCTCTTTGCGGCGCCTCGGAGTGAGAATGGGAAGGCCCGTAAGCATAAGGTGTTCTTATCGAGACTCCCACTCTTGAAGGTCTCGCACATGGAAAGGAAGTCCGCCAGATGTGTGCATGGGTTTTCATACGGCTTCCCTTCGAACTGAACATCCCTAGAGATCATTCCCAGGAAGGAGATCTTGATCTCATAGTTAGGATCATCGTCGTTGCGAGACACAGTGATGCTAGTCCGAACGCTAGTCGCGCTTAGTTTATTGTAATCTGCCATAGTACGCGGAGTAGGAGGCGGCGGTGGTGGTGGTAGCTGATGGTCACCCATTCTAGGAAAGGGTGGAGGTGATTCTGATGAAGTGGAAGATGCAGAAGAAGAAGAGTCCTCCTTCGACTCTTCAATCTTAATAGGGGTAGAGAATGAAGGCGGGACGATTGTCGCTTGCTTAGGAACTCGCGGTTTCTTAGGCGGTGTACAACTACCCAACTTGACGGAGCTATCAGTCTTGAGAGGCTTAGACTGAGAACGAGTGAATGGGCGGTTCATATACCTGTAAACAACCTGCAAGGAATAAAAACAAGAACAACCGGTGTAAAATCAAAGTGGGATGAAAGATGAAAAGATGGAAGGTAGAAGAATAAAATGCTAACTCTTCTTTCAAACGATAGAGAAGAGTCCCCGGCAATGACGCCAATTTGATGAACGTTGTAAACAGGTTTATCAAATAACTAATCTACAAAAGTAGACTAAATCGAATCTCTCGAGGTTTCTTCAAATCGACTACTCAAAGAAGTTGGCAATCTATTCAGGTTTAAACACGTTATGTGTGGTGTGAGTTCCACGACTTCTAAACTATAAAGCAAGGAAATTGAAATGAAAAGAAAAGACAAATTGAAAGATTGGTTTGACTAACGAGATGACAGACAAGCTTAGACTCGAATCCCCCTAAGATAACCAGAGCATTGGCAATCACAAGACCATCGATTTTCAATCCTAATTCATTCAGTTCTCAGACACCACCATAACTCCTTACCCTTAGGTATAAGTTCCACGAACGTTCGCTCTATCGGATCTAACTATCATGATTAATTAACCGTCCGTGTGTTCACTTCTGTAACGAGAACTAACTGGTGTAATTACTTGTGATTAATGAGTTACTCTAGAAGCAGATTAACCCTAAATGGTTCCTACGAAAGGCACACTCCACGGAATAGGTTAATTGATTTATTTGATGTTCTAAATTAAGGCGGACGTTCGCCACTATCCTTAGCTTAACACAAATCTAATCTAAGTGATCAAGCTAGACAAGAAACACTAACAATGAAGAACAAATTAAACATGCAAGAGAAATTGTCTGAATCTGAATCTAATTACCGCCGATCCGTGACCCCTTTAAAGCCTGAGTCACTTAGGGTTCATATAATCTAAGCTTAAACGAGTTTAGCTAGTCATGTTGATAACAGAAGAAACAGAAACAACTAGGGAGTTCATCATACAAAGGGAGAACAGACAGAAACTGTAAAACCTAATTCTGACGACTCTGACGAAGCTCTGAACTCTGACAATCTTCACTCCTAGCTCCGAGATTCGGAGACGGTGTCAAGATCTCTCTAGTAACTCTTCGATGCTCTCTAAACTCTCTCTCAAATCTGTAAGTCTAGAAATTAACTCCCAAAAAAATTTGTGTAAAAAGTATCATCGCATCGTCTCTTAAATTGTCCAAAGCTGTCTCAGAAAGAAGGGACTTCTCGGCGAGAACATTGAAAGTTCTCGCTACTTCGCCGAGATTTTTCCGTGAAATTCTTCAAATGTTCTCGGCGTGAACTTTGAGACTTCTTGCCGAGAACTTCAGTGTAAAAGTCTGTCTTGGGTTGCTTCATTAGTTTTCAGCGAGATCTTTGAGGATTCTCGCCGAAAACTTCTTCATAATTATCTGCTGGATCTTCGACGGGAAATTTAGTTCATTTCTTCAGCATGTCTTCGGCGAGAACTTTCATCTTCTCGCCGAGAATGTAAGTGCTGGCAGGTGAATGTTCTGACTTTGATCTGAATGAGTTATGGATCGATTTTGGGGTATTCCTCGAGGCTCCATTACTTCCCGAACACGTCCGTGGCTACGTAATTGATAGAAAAAAAGTTGTGCATTCATAAAGGCACTAGAAAACACATCAAATAGACCCATAACGAGCCAAAGTAACCAAAATGGTACGAAATAGAGCAATTGAGTGAAAACACCCTAAACTACCCCAAAAACCGTGTCTCACGCAAGAAAATGTCACTTAAATGAGGCTAACAATCATGTCAAATCTAGTGTCATCACCAAGTGTCTGGTCCGTTGAAGAAGTGGATTTTGTTCGTCAAGGCTTCACCAACAATCAACAAGGCTACTTCGGCTACCGCCAATACCGGCAACCCCAGCAACAACAACAATCACATGGGAGTTTCCAAGAGCGTCCACCATATAATCCAGGCATGAACCAAAATCAAAATAACCGACCATCTGGGTCATTCGAAGAGGACAAGCCAGCTAATCAATCTGGTGGGGTCTACCAGCCACCACACCGGAACTAGGGAAATTGTAACATCCCAACCTTTCCTGACAAGATATTTTCCGCTTTGGGCCCAGCCCTCACGGATTTGTTTTTGGGTGTTGATGAGATTCGAACCCATGAACTCCTCCTCTCAAGATCAAGCTCCCACCACTAAGCCCCAAAACGCGTCATGTCAGTTAAGGTTGAACTATTCCGCATATCCAATGGATCTCCCCCGTGCTTTGTCGATGTGGGATTTGCCTAGGATGTCACATACGCCCCCCTCAGGGACTCAACATCCTCGTTGAGGTTTTCCCCACCTTTGTTCAAGAGGGACGGGGAGAGGTTCTGATACCACTTGTAACATCATAATCTTTTCTGACAAGATATTATCCGCTTTGGGCCCAGGCCGTCACGGATTTGTTTTTGGGTGTTGGTGGGATTCAAACCCATGACCTCCTCATCTCAAGATCAAGCCCCAAACACTAAGCCCCCAAACGCGTCATGTCAGTTAAGGTTGAACTGTTCCACATATCCCATGGATCTCCCCCGTGCTTTGTCGATGTGGGATTTTCCTAGGATGTCACAGAAAATATGGTACATCACCTGGTAATCGCTAGAATCAGTACTTTAATAACCCCTATCAAGGACCACCTGGGTTCATTAGAGGACAGAAACCCAGAAGATCGTGCAACAATAATTTAAGGAGAACGAGATAGATAAGAAGCTCAACCTAATTATGACGAGACTTGACGACCACGATGCACAATTTAAAGCTCAAGCCGCCTTGAATTAAGGACAGATAGCTCAAGTGCAGAGGATGGAAAGCTAGCTCAGCAACATCGTCAGCCTCCTCTCTAGTGGTCGCCCCATGGGACAGTAGTCAAGCGAAACAGACTCGAACCCCAGGATTGAGCATGTCAATGCTATCTCCACAAGAAGTGGCAAGCAACTAGCTAGTCTTACAACCCCTAATTCTACTCCAGTCATGACTCCAGATGATATCGTCATCGACTGCCAGAAATTGAGGATATCATGGCCGACATGGAGCTTAAGATGTCGCTCACTCGCTCACTGATGTCATGGAGACGATACCACAACTTGGGAAGTTCATGAAGGATTTCACGAAGAATATGAAGAATGGAGAGGTGTCCTATATCTCCTTTAACGAGGAGTGCCCAACCGTCCTATGCCGCTCACCATCCATCCCCCTCCAGCTAAGTGTCGCGATCTTGGTTCCTTTACTTTACCATGCACCATTAATGGAATAAAATTTAATCATAACTTAGCTGATCCAGGTGCTTCTATAAACGTGATGCCTACTTACCTCTATGAAAAACTGAATTTAGGAGAATTAAAGCCTATTAGTTTGCATCTCGTGTTAGCAGATATATCTGTTAAGACACCTAGGGGAATGGTAGAGGATGTACCTGTTCGATGTGGTCTGTTTACCATTTTAGCTAATTTTGTTGTGTTGGACACCCGAGAGGCAGATATTACCCTCCTCCTAGGCCGACCATTTCAGGCAACAGCCAGCGCGACCATCGATGTCAAGTATGACTCGTTGAATTTAAGGGTCAGAAAGGATAGTTTTACATTCCTCATCAAGGACGGTATGAAATACTCAGCTAAGCAAGAGACGCATTGTTTATCTATTGATTCTGCGGAGTTGGTCTCACCCAACACTAGTACTAATGAAAAGTCTAGCGTTTCTTCAGAGATTTGTATGACAGGAATTGAGCAGGCTACCCATCCAAAGAACAATCCTCTAGCGCTGAAGACAAAGGAAAAAGATGACCAGAGGGCACCCACTGGTGGAACACGACGAGTTAGAGATCATGGAAACGCAAAGGAGGTATGCAAAGTAACAAAGAAAGTGACTTGAAAGCCAATTGACCCTCCATCATCCGCCAAGCCACCGGAAGAAAACATGCACCTGAAGGATTTATTTGGGCCATTCAAGGTCACCGGCAACCTCATAGACGGTAGAACCCAACTGACTCATGCCGATGGGAGGTGATTTCTCTTGACTAGAGGTGCACCTAAGCTATACTTTAGGGATGCTGATGCTAGCGTGAAGGAAGTCCTGAGTGTAAAAAAAACTACTAGATGGTCTAAAACTTCCTTATTTTCACCGAAATGTGTGTAAAAAAAATCAAAATTCCCCATCCAGGTATTTCGGATGACTCTGATCTCTTTTAGTCCTGTGAGGACATAGTCTGATTCAAGTGTGGGGTAGGATCTTATGGATGTGGTAGATGTTCTGCTTCTCTGTGATTTTTGTGTGTGTTTCTCCGTTAGAATAGGTTGGATTCTTGATTTGAAATGTTATGTTGACTTTAATGATTTACAATGATATTTAGACTATTTAACTTAGAACCTGTAACCAACATGCTTGCATTGATACTAAATGAACATGGTCAGAACAGATTATAGAATCACGCTTGTAGTCTCATCTAATTGCACATCATGATTTGAGTCCGACTAGCAGCCAATTGTGAGCTTTTGATCTGTTGCACATTAATAGCAACTTGTTTCTTTTTTAGTGGCTTTTTCGTACTTTGAATGAGTTAGAATTTGCATGAGACCAATTCGAGACCACACGACGACACTAGTACTAGGATGACAGAGGCACCTAGAACTACTACTTAAGCCAGAAGCCATCCCTGCATTAATTCCCCTAGGTGCAAACCCTTGTGTTTGTCATGTTCTTTCAGTTTGATAATACATTACAGCTTTTTCTCATGTTTTTGTTCACTTCGTTGATCCCTTGCGGTAGTAGCTTGAGATTAGCTAAGAAATCTATGGTGACTTACCCGATAACTAGAATCTGGTTGTCTTAGCTAGTAAGTTCGTACGTATAAACCCCTCTAGTAACGAAAAAGAATAAGCACAAAAAAAGAGAATAAAGAAGAAGAAAAACAATGTGTTGAAAAATATAAAAAAATAAAGTAGAGAGATCCAAACCTTCTTCTCATTACAAAAGGAAGAAAAAAATCAATCAAAGTTGTTTCAGAAAGAAATTGATGATTCAAAAAAAAGTGAAAGAAAACGTACACGTTGCTTGAGGTTATCTTTGGACGAGCATTCATTATTCCAATTCGGGTCTGGTTAGATGGTAAAAATCCATAGGTCTAGATTCGAGGGAGGTTAGTCGATTGCTACACCGTACCATACACTTCATCATCATTTATACCTTCATCCATTCATCATAAGCCTTTGTAGTATAGGATCATTACAGTCCCTTGCAAGTCCTTTTGACTAGTTTCTAGTGTTGTCACCGTGGTGGAGATTGTGGTCGAATTGCAAACTTATGACAAAATTCGGTTGAGAAAGTGAATGAGAGCATAAACAAATCTCTAAACACAGACTGTGAGAGTTCCCCCATTGTACTAAATATTCTATGTGTAAGGATCTGATCGGTTCGTCGGCATTGTGCATAATTGGTGACTGCTACTTGTTGTGTGTAGAGAATAGTGAGATCGGTTTGTTTGGTTAATGTGCATGTATGTGTAGGTTAATTGTTCTAAGTATAACGGCGTAAATTTCATTATTAGGGATTGAATCTCGATTTAACTGATCTCGTCATTTGTGAACTTGAGTGTTTCAAATTTCTTGAGGATAAGCAAAAGCTTAAGTGTGGGTTGATTTGATGGCAATAGAATTATGGTGATTGTCAGCCCCAATAGAATTTAGTGGATTTCAGTTCATTTGCTCTATTTCTTACCAATTTAGTTACCTTGACCCGTTTCAGGTGTATTTGATGTGTTTTCTAGTGTCTATGTAGTACACAGGTTTTTGCCATCAAATAAGTAACCGTCAGGAGTGTTATGCAAGCCTCAAGATAGAACTTGGGACCATCGGAGAAGTTAGACGATCAAGGAATAAACAACTAGTGGCCAGTGAAGAAGTTTTCGCCGAAGAGTTACAAATACTCGGCGAAAACTCTGTGAAGAAACCAATCAGCAATTCGGCGCAGAAAAAGATCAGATAATATTTGCGAACTTTTTGGCAAAAAGTTCAAAGTCTTCGCCGAAAAGTTTCTGAAGACAGTAATACGGATTTTGGCGCAATAGCTCCATAATTAATTACGAAAAGTCTATGTTTTCCAGACTCAATGCATATTCAGATTTTACCCCTATTTGAGGAGTGATTCCGCCTCCTTTATTTGAGCTATTCTCAATTTTTTGGACTTTCCCACCCATAGAGAGAGGTCAAAGCATATTCTGGAGTTATTGAAGAAATTAGTTCATAATCATTTCATTCTCGAAAGATGCTCGGAGCTAGGAGTTAAAGATTTCTTGAGGATCGAAACTTCACGGAATCGTCGAAATTAGGTTTTTTAGATCTTCTTTGTTCTTCCTCTCTGAGATGAATTCTATTGTAGTCTTTGATTCTTTTGCATCGAATATGAGTAGCTAAACCTGTCAAGCTTAGATTAGATGAACCCTAAGTGACCCGGGGCTTTCAAGCGGTCACGGATCGGAGGTAATTAGATCTTAATTCAGTCTGTTCTTATTCATAATTGATTTGTTCTTCAATTGCGTCTCTTTTCTAGCTTGATCACCTAGATTTGATTCTTATTAAAATAAGGATTGGTGAACGTCCTCCTTGTTTCAGAACGTCAAATCAATTAGTTAACCTATTCAATGGAATCATTCCTCTAGTAGGAACCGTTTATGGTTAATCTGTTTCAAGAGTAGCTCATTAAAATCAATTCAGGTGCACTAGTGAATTATCCGTTACAGAAGCGAACACACGGACGGATAATTGATCTTGGTAGCTAGTTCAATAGTAGTGAATGTTCGTGGACTTAGACCTAAGGGTAAGGAGCTACGTCGGTGATTAAGAATTAAATGAATTAAGGTTGAAAAGTCGTGGGTATAGTGATTGTCAATGCGTTGGGATCTTAGGGGGATTCGAGTCTAATCTTTCGTCTGTTAATCGAAATCAAAACCAATTGTCGCTTTTAATTCAATTTTATTTTCCTTGCATAATAGCTTTAGAAATTTGTGGAACTCACACCACACAACTTGATTAAAACCTGAATAATTATCAATTGCTTTGAGTAAACGTATAGAAGAAACCCCAAGGAATACGATCTATCATACTCTAGTAGGTTAGTTATTTTACCACTGTTTTTACAGCTATCAAGAGTGGCTAACTTTTAATTATTTTAATTATTACTTTTCTTATTATTTTCATATAATTTCTTTTTATATTTGATGTGGCTTCCGTCTGACTATAAAATGAATATCATGTCAACACCGTTTGTCCAGTCACTAACAGTGTTAAAAATGTATGGTTTGTTGGCTAGATTTGTCATCATATTCAAAGGATTAGTCTAAAAATTGTCTTCAAAAAAGAAGTGACTAGAATCAGCACTTTTATGAAAGGTTTGGTTAAATACAAAAAATCTTCTTCACGAAGCAATAACAAACCTTAAAATGCCTTACAAGACAAAATACTAATTATTAATTAAAATGACGAAAAAAATTACAACAACATAAGGTAAGATTCAATATGATAATCAACAAAAATCAAATTTAGGTTTGACTTTTCCTAATCTTACTACATGTTTAGGGTGATGTCCCATTTAACTCCACATATCATCACATTTTATAAGGATACCAATAAGCTTCATTCGTTATTCACTTAACTAGAGCTTCAATGTCAAGTCCATATATGTATCAATATCCTTCACCAAATTCAAGCTTGGAGTCTTTGTTGGCCATGGCATCTCCAACTGCTGCAGAAACGACCTTGTATAACGCACTCTCTGTCGATAATAATTATTATCTTTGAAATAATTATAATTATTGTAGTAATATGGTGAGAACATCCTAGAGGATACCGTTGTCGCCATAGATTTCCTTCTCGACAGCAAAGAGAATGGGGATTGGGGCAGACGATGGCTACCACGGTAACATTGTAGAGTGATAGGCATTTGGAAGGAAATGGGATTCAATGCTAATTGACGAGGAGCCAAACTGGTGGCAGATGATGACATGTCATTAACCTTGCGCTTTTTGGTGGTGGTGACACGATGACAGAAAGAATGAGAGTCCAAATGGTCCAATAAACTTTGGGTATCAGAGAATTCAATATCGCAAAAGAAACATATCAGTAACAAAGACTCAAAAGAGGAGTCAAAGGACAGAGGTTTACCTCTATTGTCATCCATGTTTTCTTACGTGACTATAAAGAATGGAGAGAAATAACTATGAGATGATATTTTATAGAAGATGTGAGGTGGTTTGTGATTTGGTTTTCTAGTAGGGTAGTAATCATCATTATTTATAGTCGTTTAAGTTACCATATTATTTCTAATATTTGTTGTACAACATATGGCTTAAAATAAAGATGGACAATTAAGGCACCAAATATCAATTTATTATAGTATGAGAATCTTCCAACTTCCATGTACGTAGGTAGCTAGACTAATAGATAGAGTATTGAACTGATGACAACTGTATGATTTTAATTTTGTAATCTTTAGTGTTTTTGTTTTATAAATTTAATCGGAGATAAACAAAATTTGGAAAGAGATTTAGTAAATTTTTACTCATTTGGAAATATCAAAAAAGGAAAATCATATTACCAAGGTTTTAGATTTGGTTTTGTCATGAAACATATTTAAAATTTCATTAATTTCTTGATTATGTAGATATAATAAAAAAATATCTTCCTTATTTAAGAATTAATGAGAAATTTTTAATAACTTTACTATTTTGTTGCCTATAAAAATTTCTACCTCAAATCATATTCATAAATTTGAGCTTGATCCAACGGTCAGATCTCTCAGTATCAAAAAAATAGATTTTAGTATTAGAGAAATCGTAATATGTGTTTTAGTGTATTTTGGGAAAACAATGTTCAAACAAGGGTGTTTGATATTTTTTATGGCTATGTCTACTGCTACTAATACTGCTACTCCTATAGAGATTCTGAGAGAGCTCCAAAAGAAAAGACAACTATGGCTACTATAATTGAAATTGCAGAGAAAAGAAATTTGGGCAGAGTGCCTGATTGTGTGGTTGTGCCAACCCTTGTCTCTGTCGAATACCTGTCATATTTATAGGAAAAATATGAGTGATAACAGCAAGTGGAGGAAGTAACTGCCATGGAGGTTACTTCCCATATCTTGAACGTGGCTATCATCATGGTGTTGGCGGTTTACTCTCTCCAACTGCCTTGGTGGAGTAGTGACGTTGGTGGCAGAAGTTTGTCCTCATGAGGTAGGATTTCATTGATGACAAAATGTTGTCCATGGAGAGGTATTGTCTTGGAGCTGTCATTGTGAAGCAGGTTTCCTTGGTACTGTATGTCCTTGACATGGAGGACGTCCCTGTATGATATGATGAAGACTTCATGATGATACCTTCGGTAAGGTTTGATATGACCACGTCGGAGTCGGCCTTAGGGCTTCCCTCTTGTTGAGGAGGTCGTGATGACACTCGATTTGATGTGATTATCAGCCCCATTTAAGCGACATTTCATACTCTTTGATGTCATTTTGATGAGTATTTGGTGCATTTGTCGTAACTTTGTGATTATCGGCTCCTAGTGCGTACATTGTCTATTTCTTGGCTATTTTTACCCTTTTTGTGAGCTTTTATGTTAAGCCCCCAGGTTACCACATTATAGAGGACTCTCTCACGAGTCCAGCGCTTCAAACGGAGACCAAATCGGAGTTCAAACGGAGCAGGAATGATCGAAACAAGTTGGAACTCTGCCCAGCTCAAAACGCTGCGTTTTGGAGCTTACACGCCGTGTAAGCTAAATACACTGTGAGCTCACACGCCGTGTAAGCTCCCCAGATGGGAAATTTTTAGCTTTTCCAACAAGGAAAGGGTTTTCGGGGGTATTAATAGACTTTTCGAAGCCAGATTTGTTAACATTCAATTTAGAGAGATCAGCCACGACTTGAGGAGAGTGGAGAGAATATTTCCGAGCTATCGGAGAGATCGTGACGCGATCAATCCATCCCGGAAGACGCTCGGAGCTAGGAATTGAAGATTCTCAAGATCGAAACTTCACGGATCATCCAGAATTAGGTTTTTCAGAACCTTTTCTGTTCTTCCTTTGTATAAGATGAATCCTTTTGTCGTCTTTGATTCTTGTTTGTCAGATATGAGTAGCTAAACTTGTAGAGCTTAGATTAGATGAACCCTAAGTGACCCAGGGCTTTAAAGCGGTCACAGATCGGCGGTAATTAGATTCAAAGTTCAATCAGTTTCTCTTTGCATGGTTGTTTGTTCTTGATTGTTTATGTTTCTTTTCTGGTTGATCGCCTAGATTAGGTTTGTGTTGAGTTAGGGTTTGTCGCCAGACAGCTTCCCTGCTTTAAAACATTAAAACTTGTCTTTCTTGATCATCTAGATTAGATTCTTGTTAAGCTGAGGATAGAAGTGAACGCTCGCCTCACTTTAGAACTTCAATTCAACCAGTTAACCTATTCATTGGAGTGTGCCTTTCGTAGGAACCAGTTAGGGTTAATCCGCTTCAAGAGTAACTCATTAATCATTAGTAATTGCACCAATTAGTTTTGTCATCGCAAGAAGCGACCGTACTCAGGCGGCTAATTAATCTTGGTAGTTAGAACGGATAGAGCGAACGTTCGCCGGTCTTATACCTAAGGGTAAGGAGTTCTGGTGGTGTATAGAAATTGATTGAATGAGAATTGAAAACCGTTGGTCTTGTGATTGCTGTTGCCTTGGTGATCTAAGGGGGATTCGAAATCTAAGCTTGTCTGTCGTCTGTCTAAACCAACCAATCATTCTGTCTTTTAATTTCATTTTAATTTTCCTGCATCTTAGTCTAGAAGTCGTGGAACTCACACCACGCACAATGTGTTTAAACCTGATTAAATTGCCAGCTTCTTTGAGTAGTCAATTGGAAGAAACCCTGTGGAATACGATCTGCTTAGCTTTTTAGCTTTGTAGTATCTGATCACTGTTTTACAGCTCATCAGGTCGACATGGTGACATCATCACCATGGAGTCGGCCTTAGGGTTTCCCTCCTGGCGCTTGGTAAGGAGGCTTCCCTCCACTTGGTGAGAAGGCTTCCCTTTTGGTGAGAAGACTGACATGGTGACATTGTCATCATGGAGTCGGCCTTAGGGTTTCTCTCTTGATGAGGAGGCTTCCCTCTTGGGGCAAGGAAACTTCCCCCTTGGTGAGGACGTTTCCCTCTTGATGATGAGGTAGCACCATTGGAAGGATATGTTAGGCCAAAACAGTAAATTCATGGCCTCATTTACTCCTTTTAAATTAATAGAATGGCTAAGGCTTAATAAAGCCATACAAACCTCCATAAGTATGCAATGTGGTATTTTGTCCGCCGTCTTGCAGAGACCATATATCATTGGTCTGGTCGAATTGTGTTGGCCACTACATATGAATGAAAAGATAACCAATTATCTTTCCATCGTCGCCGACCTTGCATCAATTAGAGTCTGTATGAAGGAGTTATGGCCAAAATACAAAACTGGATAGGAATAAGCACGAAAATGAGTCGAAGGGTGATGGGTGAAAGGACGAAGAGCAAGGAGCGAAGGGTGATTGGGACAAAATAATGATTTCATGGCCCGAATCATATTGTTTAATTACTAAGGTAATTAATGTCCTAATAAAGCCATTTGATTTCTTGTATTTTTCCAATGTGGTATTTTAGCCGTCATCTTTTAATGGCTATATCTCGTTGGTCCCTTTGAACTAGGTTTTTCACGACATATGGACGTATATATAATGTTATCTTTCCATCGTCGCCGACCTTGCAATAATCGGAGATATGTGGAATGAGTTATAGCCAAAATACTAAAATTGACAACATTTAATGAAATTTGTGAATATACATTTAGGTGTAAACAAATGCCCCCAACAACTTAGTGCACAAGAATTGTGGACTAAGTTGTTTGACACCAACTATATTAATCAAGGCCAAATATTGGCTTCGTCAACACACTTAGAACAATGAAGGAAACATCATGCCACCTTGTCTAAGTTTTTTTGTTACTATATCATGCCAGCTACTTGCCATCTAACGTCTTCCACTTATGACTCTAAATCTCCACATTGAAATTACATATTCATCTCAAGTTAGGTGGTGATAGTCTCTTCCTCATTGGAAGCAAGTCATCATGTGGGATACCATCTTGGTGGCATGATTTCAAACTTCCACACCAAAGCCTGCGCTTTACTGAAAGTGAGACTACGTGGCTACCTTCCTTCCTTAAAGGCAAAGTATGGCATGGTCTATCAAGACTGATAATGCTGATGAACTGCACATATACCTTTATGAACTTCAATCGTGGCTTGAAAGGTTCTTGCCTCCAACAAACCACAGGGTCTTCTCTTGATAAATATTTCAACCATCAAGACATAGTTCTTTACTTTGATCTTGATTGACTCATACTTTTCAAACTCGTTCAGCTTGGCACTAATGAAGATGGGACGTACGTCGTCCTCAGTGCCCAAATTGATAACCTCTAGCACATCACATGCGGCAATATGTTTGTCGTCCTCTTTATTAAGACTTGTCTCTTTGCCTTGTCCAGGAAAATCATCATCTGGAACACAATCAACCATCAACGTAGGATCATCACATACTAGCCTCTGCTCACGTTGGTATATGGCCAATCTCTCTCTTAAGATCGTGACTTCGACCTCCCTCGTCACCTTGTCTTGAGATGGTTTACTTATCATCATCAACTTTGGTGGTATCAGGCGGACCATCCATGGAGAACATGGATGGTCTCACTATCTCTGTCAATGGATCAATGCCTACCTTACTCAAAACCTTGGCACTTGAGATGACCACGGTGTATGGTCCTCCATCCATACCCCTAATCTCCAATGGGCCAAAATCACCATGGTATAGAGGAGCTTCAGAATAGTTGGCTTCTACTGCAAATGGTTTTCTGTCAGCTTGGATGACCTTCAACCATCCCTTCTTTTGTTCCACAACATCATGCATTGATGTAATGGTGATGGAACATATTTACTTGCATGGATCCAATCTCCCCAATAGGGCTTTGTAATTGACTACACCATCTACGATGAAGATGGCATTCATCTTCCCCTGGCTTCCAACTCCTACTACCACTGGCAAAATCCCTCTAGCCAAAGTGGATATGCCATTGAAGCTAGCGGTGAACACCTCAGTACGGATCAAGTCACTTGTGTTCTTACCAAGCTTCTTCAACATCCTTGTTGGCATCAAATTCACAGTTGTGTCATTGTCAACCAATACCCTTGACACTGACACTTCATCCAATTTTTCCTTGATCAATGTAGAGGGGCCTTAGATGCCTTAACATGTTTGGCTCTGTCTCCTTAAATACCACATGGTGGCTAAGTATATCACTTGACTTCTCTTCCATTAGACCCTTTCCTTTTGAGGCCACCACTGACGCGATAGCCTCCTCATTGGGCAAGCTATCCTCCTTTGTCAATGAGCTCTCAGGTTCATCAAATTTTGGGCCCCACATAGGGTTTTCTATTGGAAGCGATATCATCTCCTCTAGACCTTGGTATAACACATAGAAAGGATAGCGCCCTCTATCTTCACCAAGCAAACCCACATGCTTGTGGCCTGCTTCATACAGCTCCTTCAACAATCGTTGTGAACTTTTGTATTGTCTCTTGGCCTCTGTGGCCAAGTCGATCCTACACCCCAACTGAACTATCTTCACACTCCATGGCTCGTCATCTATATCAAGGTGATTGAACTCCTCGAATAGGTGTGCCACTGGTTGATCTTCAATTACTTCCTCATCCAACTCTCCACTTTCCACCTGTACTTGTTGGTCCTCCTCTTTGGATTGGAAAATCCTAGGGAGTATGTAGTTGGTAACCACTGTGGGTGGCAAGCTTCTAAACTTGATGGTTACAAGAGGGTTTTGGACATCACAATCATCCTTGTTATCGTTCCGCTCAAATATAGGGTATGGATGATCCGCATCGATCATCACGTCATCAATGTCAGCATCATATCCCTCGTTATAGAGTCCAAGTCCATCATCTATCTGAAGGTTATCTTCCCCCTTCTCTTCCACTTCTTCAACCCTTGGGGCTTGGACACGCTTTCCCTTTCCCAATACAGTGACTTTAAGACCAGAGGACATGGAGTTGTCCACCTTGATATCATCTTGAAGGGTATCATCTACTTCGAACGGTTGCATCCTCCCCGCCTTATGGTTGGCCATCTCATGTTGGCCTCTACGACTATGAGCGTTCGTGCAGAGGAACCTTCTCTTTTGAGTCCTTGTCAAGTCAGCTAATGCTACTGGTTGTTGACGTTGGATATCATAGGTATGCCAACCATTATGTGGCACTTCGGGAATTCGAAAGGTCCATTTCATGGAATGGCTGCCATCCGATTAGTTGTCGCACTCCCTCCAGTCTTTGATACGGTGGATACCTTGGCCTATTGGGGTGAGGGCCAAGCCTCTAATAAACTGGCTTGCTTGGTTTCACCTCATTGAAGTTGCGACTCCTCTTGCACTGGACACACAACTTATCTTCATCATGCCTAACAAGTGAGATAGGAGTGGATTGTATATTCACCAACGAACTTCCCTCTTGAGGCAATATTGTGTACAATGCTAGCTTGAATCGTGGCAACTCAATTCTAAATAAATCAGGGTTAACCATGTCACACCAACTGTGACGGCAAAAGGATATGTATTCACCAACATGACATCTTTCCTTGGCTCAAGGAACTTGGTGTGTCCGTTCTCAATGGCATCCTGTAAAATATTTCAAAAAAGCGCACATGAGTCAGTAGAGTGAGACATGCTATTTTGCCATTTTCAATATCGTCTTCCTTTTAACTTATCAGGTGATGGGAGGTTATGCCCCCCCCCCCCCAGAGATCTTGACTTGACCATTCTTGTAAAGTTGGTCAAATATCAAGTCTGTTTTTACCACATCGAATGAGTACTTCATTGGTTGGATGGCGCATGATCGGATTTACCCTCTTGTGGCCCAACATCAACTTTGGACAAAGAACTACACACATAGGGTTTCCCTAGCACTATCTCTGCCAAGTCAACGTCAACCTCACCAACCCCACCATCGATATGGTGGATGGCGTAATCAAAATTTGGGAGGTACTTCCCCCTTCAGTCATTCCTCCTACTCTCTTCCTCGTGGATAAGAGATTCATACCTAACTGTACATGACATTAGTTAGAACAAGTCAAAGAACTCTCAATCTTGAAATTTCTTCCTAAGTTCAACATTCAACTTTCCTTGAGCGAGCTTGACAAACTCTCTTTCTGTTATATTGACAAAGAAATAATTTCGAGCGTTCTTGAAACTAGTCAAGAAACTCTCAACTTACTCCCCTGGCTACTGGCGCATATGTGCCAAGTCTGTCATGGACACCTCTGGCTCAGATCTATAGAATTGGGCATGGAAGATCGGTTCCATCTATTGCGAACTTTGTATGGAGTTGGAGGGCAAGTTGATGTACCAAGCTAGGTTGGTCATGTCAACGAGTTTTCAAACAACCTAAACTTGACGAAGTCACCTACATCACCACATTGGATAGTAAATCGTCCAACATGCTCCACGGTGGACTGATCACTAGTCCCCGTGAAGGTGGAAAATTCGGGTACCCTAAAGCCTCTAGTAAAGAAATGGTGTCCACCCACTCTAGATAAGGCTTTCTATACACAGGCAGCATGGATGGCCTCACTACAAGGCCAAGTTGTGTAACACCCGACCCGAATCGCTCGGGTCAAATCCAATGGTTAGACTAAGAACCAGTGCTACTAGCGATAAATTGAACCAAAATAATCAAAACAAAAACAATGGAAATAAAATTGATAAAAATGTAATCATTAAACCAAAAGATGGGGATCCCCATTTAAATACATTTCAAACTACAATCAACCAAAACCACTTAATCAACATCAACAATAAATAACCTTTAAAATTCCCAAAGCTGTCAACTGAAATAAATAAAAAATACATAAAATGACATCCTCGTCCTCGTCACCATCCTTTAGTCTTCTAGCTCAACTGCACCGCCGACAACTGCTGCTCCAAACTCAACTCAGCTCACCAACTACTTCTAACTGAAAACAGAGACTAAGAGGGGATCAGTTTCCTAATGAAAACTGAGTGAACCCACTGGGCTTAACTATGCGTCGAACTACCTAGGGAGCATCCTGGACTCCCAAATTAGAATACAACAATAGGACTCATACTTAATATTCCATTTTAACATCCTAGTATAGTAGTTCTAAGTGATCAATCAATTCCCTCTACCTCTATTCCCATCATGCATCATCCCAAATCAACATCATCCACAGAGTATCACAAAATCCACAAACCATCATCACACTTCAGTAAGTACATTAAAGTCAGATAACTCATATCACACACATATACACACGCACACACACATCCACACAATCAAGTTTAGTTTCATATCTAGGTGATTTAATTAGGCGCCATAAGGAATTTTTCCCCTGCTACCCCGCCACCATCACATCCAGACGCATCCTCAACGGATCCCTTCCCATGGAAGCAATACACAATATCCTAAAGTAGGATCTTCTCCCCGGGAGGAAAGCAACAATCCTTGGTATCCGACAAATGTGATATACCCCATGTAGACCGGACTCGATAACATCACATTTCTTTGGGGTGACGTTGGCTCCTTCCGATTCTATCATTTTTAATTTAATGACACACAACCACGAGCAATTACCACACATCAACCAGATAATTCCATTCATCCAATTCCATTTCACAATTCCACTTCCCAATTCCATGTCATAATTCTACACCACAAAACATGAATTAAACTCTCATTTCTAACTGCCTAGTCAACCATGCATCCAAACCAATTCAAGCCACGCAATAGCACATCAGCAATCAATAACAAAAACACATAATTAACCATTTTCAACTCTCCAATTCATGCATCCCAATTAATCACTAAGTCGGATTGTAATTCCTCACGTCTCTACCTATAGATGCTAAGCCCTCACCTTATCCTAATTTCTGACTCTTAATTCTATCTGTAAATGTGCACCTTGTCGTTCTGATTCCACCAGACCTGACGGTGTGTCGTTTTGACTTCAAACGATCAAGATATGAACGATTTACCAAACTGCAACTTCAATAATTCTTCAGGGACCAAACTAACTCTTTCCCGAAAATCCAGATCCACTCCTCCCAATTCCTCAGCTAAGCAGAAAGGTCCAGATACTTGGGAAGTTTCCAAGAAGCTCCCACGTCCTCATCTGTCACAGTTATCATAGTTAGGGACCCAACTAGCAATTTACACCCAAATTCTATAACAGCCCCCAAGGTTCCAGATATCAAAAGATAGTCACTTAACTTTCAGTTTATGCCAAAAGGTCATCTAATTTTCTTGGTTTGCAGATGGGTCACTCTTGCAATTGAGTAATTCAATCTCTCAAATCATCAATTACAATCCCTAAACCTTAAATCAACATCATCCAACAACTTTCATACATTGAATGACATAGGAATGTACCATAGAAACCAATCAAGCTCACACGGCATACAAGCACAAGGTTAGGGATCAACTTCTTACACAATGACTATGGAAGACTCAATTCAAACAATCATCCATCTATCCTAGCATGATCCACCACCTCACTAAGTTGAACCCTAAGTTTAGCCTAGCATAACTATGGAGGAAACTTGAAATGGAGAGGGAGAGAACACCATAGCTTCCATGGATGATCCTTCAATCTTGCACTTCAAGTTGCTAATCCAAGGTGAGAGACTTTCCTTAGCACCTTCAACTTTGATCTTCAATTCCGTCCAAGGGGTGAGTGAGGTGGATGATCGAGTGTGTAATGAAAGGGAGTCGGGGATCGTTGGTGTTCAATGTCGAATCGAATGAATGATCCAACCATCGTCGCAATTGCTTTAAATAGAACACGCTGGAAAAGACACAAGTTCTAGGTGAGAACTTCATAGTTCTCGCCGGTAACTCCTTTTCAAAGCCTCCTAGAAACTCTCATCGAAAATAGCCTTCAATTCCTCAAATGTTCTCGGCGAGAACTTCTTCATAAATGCTGGCATAAATTTGCATTAATCTTGATTTTGCATTGCCCTTAACTCCCTCGTCCTAGCTCCGATTGAGCTCCCGTTTGATCCTATGTGCTCCTTGTCACCCGTATTACCATGCCAATGCCTGAAATACACAAAGACAACTCCGATAGACAACGAATTGGGTCTAAAAGTGGCTTTCGGACAACAAAAGTGTACTTTGTGTAAAACAACTCTAAAAGCACACAAGTCATTGGATAACAAGATCAAACACAGGCATTTCTTAGGTTAATCACAGGTCTAAAACATGAGAAATAATATCACATCAGAGGTGCACCAACGCCGTGAGCCAAGACCTAGTGAAGGGCCTAGGCCTTCAAACTCAAAAACACCCTAAACCCTACAAACTACACTGGCTCAGCAACTGTGGAGAATTGAGGGTACAATTCCAGACTTATGTGACGTTTAGCATTGGAAGGTACACCGATCTAATTTATGTGATGTAGTTCCCATGGAAGCAGCTCACGTCTTACTTGGAAGACCATGACAGTTTGATCGGTTCTCCAAACATGATGGAAGGACCAATAGTTATAGCCTCATTCATTAAGACACCAAATACAAACTAAAACCCCTATCACCAACCGAGATTCTACAAGATCGATTGGATAGGAGGGCCAGCCGAGAGAACAAAGAAAACTAAGCTCAAAAACAAAGAGAAAAGAGAACAAACGAGTGAACCCATGAGTGCAAAAACAGAAAAACAAAACCCTAAAGGGTCTAGAGCTCAAAAGAGTAAAGAAGAGAGGAAGGAAAACCTATTAGCCACCCCTAGTGACATTAAGCAACCCTAACCGCTTGGAAACCCTTGGTGGTCATCCTATACAAAGAATGCTTGATTTCTAACCCTAACACCTCGTTGCCTGGTGTCATTATCTCACTCTTGAAGGAATTCAAAGACGTGTTCCCCGAAGAAATCCCAAGTGGATTGCCCCCACTTAGAGGAATTGAGCACCAGATTAACTTAGTGCCATGAGCAGCCTTGCCAAACAAGGCAGCCTACAGAACCAATCCCGAAGAGACCAAAGAGATCCAGACGCAAGTAGATAAGCTGATGGACAATGGATATGTGAGGGAGAGCATGAGCCCTTGTGCTGTACCAGTCATCCTTGTACCAAAGAAGGAAGGAACTTGGAGGATGTGTGTCAACTGTCGAGCCATCAATAACATCATTGTTAAGTATCGACACCCCATCCCTAGGTTAGATGATATGCTTGATGAATTACATGGTTCTACCATTTTCTCTAAGATAGATCTTAAGTCAGGCTATCACCAAATTCGAATGAAGGAAGGTGATGAATGGAAAACTGATTTTTAAACCAAGTTAGGATTATATGAATGGATCGATGGTTATGCCCTTTGGGTTAACCAATGCACCTAGTACCTTCATGAGACTAATGAATCATGTCCTTGGATCATATATTGGAGAATTTGTGGTAGTATACTTTGATGACATCTTAGTCTATTCCAAAAACCAAGAAGATCACCTAGGGCACCTAAAATCTATCTTAGAAACTCCCCGGCAACATCTCACTCAACGGCGGAAATAAGAATAAAGAAAAGAAAACAAGCCTAACACACTGGGTGCAAAGAAAAGTAAAAGAAAGGGGGTTAGTGACACCTACTTTACTCAGAGGAAGAGGAAGATTCCACATCAGAAGGCATGGTGTCAGGAAATTAGGAGACAGCGGAAGAATGAAGGGTGGACAGATTAATGAGATAAAGAGTGAAGGCGGGTGCTCTCGAAAAAGTTTGTAGAATAATAGGGTGAGGTGTCTAAGCAACGGGAGTGAATACCCCTACTTATAGTAATAACCTGGGTAGAGGAAGCGTCACCATCAGATAGGCAGGCCACGTGGTGCCTATTCACCGGACGAATGAGATTAGTAGGCTGCGGATGCCTACGGATGTGCAGCTCACACCCAATTAGTGAGCAGGACCTTGGCACTCGCCCTAGAGGAGTTATCATCTCCTACCTAAAAAGAAAAGCCACCCCCAGTGAGCTTCCACCACCGTTTGCTAGAGAGTCACCGCCTCCAGGGAGAAGTAGAGCGTGACACCAGAGAATCTCAACGCACCTCGGAGACGCACGCGAGGTGAACTCCCCCTCCAATTGCACCCTCGAAGCTACGCCTCCAACATTCAGGGTCCTTGGAGCCACTCATAGTACAACCCCAATAGCCTTGTACTCCCGAGACCATACTAGGGGAAATTGATGGGCCCCATGACAGAACTGCCCTCGGGACCCCAAGCAACGGACCGCCGTCACCCTGAGTTGACGGATAAGATAGGTGGTCACCCACGTCAAGTCCAGCTGACCAGTCACCAACCCGCTGAGTATGGGCCCCACTGTTGATGGCGACCCCGTGAGGTCCACTAAGGGCTTGCCACGTGGATCCCACGCCATGTTGGTTGGACTCTATAAATACAAGGTCACCCATTAAGAAGAGGACAACACACACTTTGGACCACACGCCTGATACTGCATGCTGCTACGCTGCACGCTAAGGGTTGTTGGCTTCCGCCCTCACCAAAGGGCTCCTGCCCTCTGTTAGCCGCTCTCATACACGTTTACATTGCCCCAAACTATTTCTACCATACTTACTTACTTCCTTGATAACTGCCCTGCAAGGTACTACCCGCCAGGAGTTCGAAGCGTATTAAGGACGTCCTCACTCTCTTCAACCTCCAATTGTACCAACTTATTGGTCCACCAGTCCAACTAGGCAGATCAATTCCTATATATTATAATAGACACTAGGAGATACTTTTATTGAATTGCGTTTAATGTTCATAGAGTTTTTATCTCAATACCTCATAATATTTGGGAATCTTGCAGTAGTTAAAGGCAAACATTTTTGTAGTGTTTGTGTATATGTAAATATGGTCTATATAATCATAAGTAACGGTAGGAGTTGAGGTATGTAACAATGAAATGAGTTGAGAATAGTTCATGAATGTCGTGAAAAGTTATGGTATGTATACATGATTCTATTATGTTTCATGCAGATGCGATAACAAGAAACCATTAGGCCCATCCTATGAATATTTCATGTCACGGTTTGAAGAAGAATATTAAGTTAACATGCAAGATAAAGTAACAACCGAATTATGTTTCGTTGTGAATACGTTACTGGTTTGGGTGTCATGCATAAGTTAGGGCGTTACAAGTTAGTATCGTAGCCTGGTTTCCTTCTACATTATAGATATGCTACATTTTTCTCTTGGAACTTCGTGAACCCCAAAAAAGAGTGTTATTCCATGATTGTACTTGCACTGACGATTGAGTAGTCGTGTATTGTGTGGTGTATTGTTAGTTGCACACATGCATCATGATTTTGAAATTTACATTGTGACTTCAGCATCTTCTTCGTGTAAATTTCACAAGATTTTGTCTCAAATAATGTGTAGATCGAGTTAGGGCCAATTTTGTCACTTGTAGTTCGCATGGAAGCACTGGTAGTCTCCTTATCTATCAATCGAGAGGTATGGTGATTGTTGAAGCAAGATTCTAGGTCTTGGACTATGCTAAGACAAGCTTAGGTGGTAAGAGTATAATGGTGTATGGTGGATGAAGAAATGATGGTCACTATTAAGAAAGTAACACGTGTATATGAGCCATATGAAACTGAGAGTAGCGAAAATCGAAAAGCTAAAGAAGAATATAGTGTGTGAGATTTTTGGGGTAAGCTTTTAGTGTCGCCATACAAGAAATGTGTGAGATTTTTCCAATAAAGGGGAAGGTGGATATACCTATTATGACTCTTCATTACAGTAGAGTAGAGCTCCAACTAGAGCAATTATCAAGATGGTTGTGGTGAATTTAAGGATGGTCGTGGAGGATTTCAGGGTGTTTGTCATCATTCACAAGGTGGCAGAGTGGGTGGTTAGAATAAAAAATTAGGTGTGGAAAATTAAAATGACGCAGTACAAAATTCATATTGTTAAATAATTCGTAAGCGGTTAATTTATCTGTGGAAAATTTAAAAGATGGTGTTAAGAAAATTATTACAAATTTTGGAATAAAATACAACAACCTCTTACTCAAGTAATGAGGGATACACGGGAAAGAGTCCTGCAGCCTATGTTCTTTAACCAAGAATTCAAATAAGGTTTGGACCCGCTTCAAGACTTTTGTGGAAAAATTAATTCCCTAGGTTAAAGTGAAACGGATTTTTTACTGAAATGTCTTACATACGAAAACACTATTTATTCATTAAATTGTTAGTGACGGTATATAGTGGTATACCTATAGATAAAAAAAAAAAACAACGATAAATTTTGACAAGAAAACATAAATCTTTTTTTATAATGCAAGAAAACATAAATCTTAAATGCATGGACGTTATTGCGAGACCTTCGGGCAAGTGGTGAGCAAGAAAAAGTCGTCAATCTTCTTTTCAAAGACAATTGGACGCAAGAAAGCCACATGCATCACTAATGTTCTGCACATGTCGATGATGACGAATCTAGGTGAGTATCTTGGTGTTTCTATGGTGTAACCATAAGTACATGATTTTTTTTTACAAATATAAGTACATATAGTTGTATCACTGATCATCAACTCTTATTGCGTCATGAAAACGTGGTTTAGAGTGTGGTATGTTGTTTACCATTTGTTTGTTCCATATACGGTTCTTTCTTATGATGCTCAAATTAACTTGGCGACCTTTTCTTTCATTATGTTTTGCTTGGTTCGACACACTTTGGTATTACTCTAGAGTCCCGGTCACCTACAGATCTGCAAGATCATTCTAACCTAAATGATGCCATTTGGTCTTTAGTCTTTACCACACACCAAAAGGGAGGTGGCCCATTGCCAATGTCCAACCTCAAAAAGATCTAGTTCAGCCTACTCATCTGCCATAACAGGAGTATAGAGTTCTTCAGCACCACTAGACGAGCATAAGCACCACAGAGATAGTTCGTCTCGGCAAGCAAATCATGGCATACAATGTGTTTGGGAGGTGAATTAATAGAACAACAACAGCCCAACCAAAGAGGTGGAACATAACAGAGAGTGGATAACACAACCTAACTCACTTTGCGACACAATCAGTTGTCCCCATTATCCCAGTAGACCCCATAGGCATACTGCTCTCAAGTATGCAGATCAAATGTGAAAATCTCATAAGGATAGCCAAAATAGACCTTTTCATCCGAAATGAAATGAAAATCTCAATTGAATAAGTTGTTCCTGAAACCAACGTAACAATAGTAAAGACCTACTTATCATAATAGCAATGACATCAATGGCAATGACATCAAACAAAATTCCTCAATATAAAAGGCTTATTATAATAGAGAAGGATAAGCCTAAATATAGAGCTGAGTACTGGATGAAATCAAGACCGACTACATGATGAGCCAGAGAGGCAGGCCCCCCTCTCATCTTCCTCCGCCCTCTAATTTTTTTTCTCTCTATCTGGCTCAATTCATTATTGGGGTCGAATTGAATGAAAAAATTGTTACCACAAAAAGTCTAAAAATAAGCAACACGTAACATATACAATAATAACACAAAAGAGTGAAAGAATCAGCATAAATTACTTTTTTTACAGACAAAATTGAGCATGTCCATTTATTCTTCTTTGAGAGATTCTAGAGAGATGGCTGGTATGTAGTTGCTCCAACCAACTGGAACTTCCCTGCTTCTATAACTTGCACTATGTTTCCGCCAGAATCCCATCAGCGTTAAATGCATACTTGCCGTCAAAAGGAATCAATAGCCTTCAAGTTCATGCAAAGTGATCCACAACCTTCGCATACATCCAGATTAATACACAAGTATTCAGGAAAATAACTTTTGTGGGTTGAGAAGTTATGTTCTTGATTATGCCAGCCTCAAAACTAGTACCTCTTGATTTTTAATTAGAAAGAAATGCAATGAGATAGGAAATACCTTTGTGATTTCAGAAGGGAGCCTCCATAGATTCGTCCCAGATATCTCCACTTCCATTCGACACGTCTTCTGCATCGTCCTCCATTGAAAGCCTTATATACTCTCTATGCGCAAACCGATCCCACTCCGTCAAAGTTGGATTCTCTCGTTCCTGAAATAAACATTAGTAAGTAAAAAAAGCCACAAGCAATGACCATCACATCCATTTTTCAAATGGAATCCTGTCCTTACTTGACGAATCAGGAAGGGATCTCGACTCTCAAAGGCAATGAACTTATTGAGATTGAAAAGAATGTTGAACACATGACCCGCAAGTTTCGTTCTTTTCATATCACGCAATGTGACAAGGCCTTCAGTCTGTAGATACAGATAAAGCACAATATCAGATCATAAGACTAAAGGCACAATGTTGCAAATGCAGTATCAACTCCACATCTAAAGATTATAATAGATGTCATCAACAAAAGACCTCTGGTCCAATCATATCTATGATCTGGCACAATATATCTTCAAACAAGACTGGTTCTTGTGCCATGCACTCCATCCGATGCAACTGTTCTTCATAAAAGAACTGCATTTCGTTGGAAGTTAGGATACCATTTCCATCTAGATCAATGCAATTGAACCTGCATCAAGACAATGAACAGTCCACATAAAACATACATATGGTGTATGAGGAAAATAGGTAGTGAACTTTAGCAGAAATTTTCCTAATTAACGTAACACCCTAAAGTATATAACTAAGCACTTTCATTCTAGCATTTTGAAATATGGCTCTATAGTGCATTTCTTTCTCAGAAACCACAAAAAATAACTAAGCACTAATTGAAACAGCAAGGAATGACAAACATAATCAATGACAAAGCTTGCAACACTCCTTAAAGGATTGAAGAAAGGAAGGAGAACCCTAAAGGATTTACTCAAATCTTCTTCATGCCCGTGGATAAGGATGTTCCTCCACACCTAGGACACCAGAATATAAAACCATGAACGAAAAAAAGGCATGAGAGAAAAACTTATTTGTTGGCATTCAGTTGTTCTACTACAGGCACTCAGTAGAGTTCGCACAATAACCCAAATACCCAGATCAAGAAACATCAATCTTGCTCAGCCAAAGCCAATCGTAGACCACTTAGGGAAAAGCAGATAGTACTCCATAACTTTATAACAGTTCTTGCTTGAAATCCAACCTCTCCATTTTCAGCCATTATTTGTATGACACCAAATGGAGTAACAAAACTTTACCAGAACTCTATGCCAGGTTCAGAAGATTTATCTTCCTCTGAAAGTATGAAGTAGACAAAATCTTCATAACCCATCTTGCCTTCAACCTTGCTCCTAAATTTTCTTGCAACCTTAACAAGGAGTATGCTATTAGTGATGCAGAAAATGTTCCACATTTGATAGATCATCTTATTCTTGAAACAGAGTCTGACAATTAGTAGAATGACATTATTCGAAAATAGTCGCACACCTGAGAAAATACTCTATCAACAATCCTGTATGTAAGAGCATGGTTGCCATATCGAATAAGGTTCTCTTTGTCAATAAAGAAATCATGATCTGTGTCAAGCTCCCAGAATTTGCAGTATATGACATAGAAGTGTTCATAAGAGAAGTATCTGAGAAATACAAAAGATGAAAATAAACAATTATAGAAGTAACAGAGCCAAAAAATTCCATCAGCAATCATACTTTAATTAAATGGAGCTAAAGTCCAAAAAGGACTTCATTGTTTGAATAACAATAGACATTAATGTTGTTGCAAACAAATTGATTAATCAATGGGCACAAGACAATGAAACTATAAATTTCTATTCTCATCTGGATTAACATCTCTAGTCTCCCATTCTCACTTTCCTAAACAAACTACTACAGCGAAATTAATAATGAAATCCTTGGGCACAAGCATACCTTAAAACTTTGTTAATATCTTCTTCTTCATCTACTTGATGCATCACAACAATCAAGTTTGAACGCTTTAGCTCCTTGAGAGTGAGACAACCAGTTCCTGATCTATTTACATAGTGAAATATTCTGTATATGACCGTTTCAGCTGTCCCATTGCAATTGTAAGTTAGTAACTACTGGTCATATTCACGAAATACCACTCTCCTACTTGGCAAAGTTAAGAAGCACTTATAGGGAAAATACACAAGCATGTTTAAGCTTCATAACACTTTCAAAAGCAATACAATGCTCTGAGTTATCACTCCAAAACTTAAGAAGAACACAAACAGAATTTAATATAGTTAGCCTGATCCTTGTTAATTTCTCCAAGAAACCAGCTATACCCATTCTACGATTTTCCAAGCACCAGTAAAAATTATATAAGATTGAAGGGAAGAGAGAGAATGCAAAGAAAATAGATGGTATTCTACATGTGAAGAGAGAAAAGCATCTAAGATCTATTGCTTAAGGAGGAAAATATGGATTGACTGGAAGCCTAGGGATAGAAGAATATAACAAGTTAATCATGTACCATATCTCTCCTGAAATTCTGGAGTGCTCTGCAAAAATTCCAACCCTGGATGAGTAGCCAAAATTTCTCGTAGCACTGGTCTGAAATCCTCCTACAGTCAAGGAAGATATAATGAGCTGGAAATACAACATCCAAACTTCAGTTTAACAGAAAATTCAATACATAGTAGATGATAGAAAGAATAACAAAAATAGAAGAACATTAGGTGAGGATTCAAAAGGAACCTGAGCTAGGTATTCACGGTCTGATTGCTTGAGAATGAAAAAGATTCGAGTAGCTAAATCCATAGTCAAGTAGTTCCCCTTGACCCAATAATCAATAAACTGATCCCTACATTTTGTCATCGGGGAGAAAAGGAAGAATAAGGATGATGGAAACAATCAAATGTCAAGGACACTCAACACAGCATCTCATGGAAGGTTAGGATTTGTTTTATATCAGGTACTTATGACATGAACCCCAAATCGGACATCAAATCCTGTGATTGGTAGAGCTCTAAAGACAGTGTGGGCATCAACGAAGAGTAATGAGGTCCTGATAGACCACTTAACTAGTAAAATTAGGAACTTGTGGAGATTTCATTACAAGGACTAATTTTCCATGAGTCACAATATAACAGGTCATAAAAAACTTATTCACCTGTAGACAAAAATGATTTTTGCTTCTTAATTTAATATGTTAAGTTGTATATGTGCAATTCTCAAGTAGTTTTACGATGTGACTACAGTAGTTTGTTTATACACCAATGATGCTTTAGCTATTTTTCACAAATACAAGTTGGTTAATCATGCTCATATTATTTTTATAATTGTTTTCTGGTAGATTCTTACTATCATTTTTGTATATTATGAGTGACTTATATATATCAAATATCAGTTTAATTACTTGTGATTGCCACCAACAATGGGATAAATATAGAATAAGTCTTTCAATCAAGTATTTGTCAAACTGATCAATGGTGTTTGATGTGAAACACTAAAGAATTGTATTTGATAGTTGGAACAAAGATTATGCTTCAACTATTTCCAAAACATTAATATACATCCTCATTCTAAAAAATAGTTATCCAATTTTTCTCAACCGTCAATTCATACATTAAATTTTAAATTACTAGTTTTTTTTTTTAACACAATTCCATTTTATTGGATACTCTAAACACTAACCTATGACAGCAAAAGAAAAGCATTACTGGTTTCTGAAACATGAGACTCCTATTGTAGCTTTAGATAGGATCATTCGCCTATGTCGTGTGCTTTGGATTTTGAAACTAGCGATTGATATAACATATTAAAAAAGATCATTCAGATGTGACAGAATCATCCAACCACATCCTAAGATCTAGGTTCCATCTTCAAACCAACATCACATCTAAAAGGACTATGATGGAAGAAACAAGGTATACTTGGATCTTATTCCTTACATTCCTATTAGAGCTTTAAGAAGGAGAGAAAACAGATCCTCACTTTCTAGTTAAAGTAAAAAGAGCAACATTAGGTTTCATGAACTCATATGGTCTTGTAAACCAAGCATTAAATAAGTATATAACTAAAGTAGTGTTTATATGAACGACCACTCCATGACTAAAATATGCAAAAAAAAAAAGGAGTTAAGCTCTTTTTTTTTTTTTTTTTTGAGATAATATAGGAGTTAAGCTATTAGTGTCCAATTAGCATAAGTACACAATAGTCTGCAAGGAGTCAAGAAGCTACATACCTAGTTACGACGCCAACGCCATTGACATCAATTCTTCTAAACAATACAGAAGAAAAAAAAGACGGAAGCTTGCAGATATCCTTTGCAGCTGACTTAAATTCTATCATAAAAGACATCAAACATCAACGTCGGAAATTTTTAACTAAGGGTAACAGTAATGTATATTTTGAAGGTAATTAAAAGCCAATTCAAACCAAGGTGCAGGTACCCTAACCATTTAGATGTAATCCATCCATGTGACCATTAAAATGTTGATCAATCTCAAACAAACATTGTTGTCTCATGTCATCTGGAGGCGGGCGGCCATTCTTGAAGTAAAACTGCAGAAACTTAAAGTAAGTATAGCATATCATATGGAACGTTGGAGCAAAATTATAGTGCAGCAAGGTTCATACTTGAGGTATGACTTCTCGCACGGGATCTTTGATTAATTTAAGGGGAGAACCTAAAGAGGAAGGACCAGCTCTCTGCTTCACGGTACGAGGTGAACTTGAGACGCTACGAGGGGAAAGAGGCGGAGTGCTGACAGAAGGAAACATGGACGATACTGAACCACCAGAACCAGCCTTTGGACTATTGGAGTTGCCAACAGCATTCAGGGGACCTCCAGTCTTTGCGGCAGAAAGCAAAGATTTGGCCTACATATAAGTCAAGTGAAACCAACAAATTAAAGGTGACGGAACATAACATAACAGCTTTCCTAAATAATAAAAAAAAGATGTAATCAGAGGACAAATTATCAACTCACGAGTAAATGAAACTATTGCTAAACTTGAGCATTTTCCCAATTCCATCAGTATTGACATAACAAAGGGTAAAAAGACTCCAACACTAAAACTTCACTTTCAAGTTCTAAAGTAAAGGGATCATGAATCCTAATCCAACCTATCGACCTAGGAAATTCTAAAGCTGAATCATGGTAAAATAAGAAATTTCAATATGTTAGAAAACCAAAAACGAGTAAAACAGCGTGGTAAAGAAACAATTCAGAAGCGGAAATCAACGAGGAATGAAAAGAAAACTAGGGTTTTGCTTGAGGGTACCAGTCGAGAAGTGTGAGGAAGGGAAAGCCACTGGGAGAAAAGTCGTTCGGCGAGGAAAGGGTTTGTTTTCAAGGCCAAAGGTGACAATTCCGGTAACTGGAGGATGTCCGGGTCGAAAGCCGCCATGTCACTCATAGAAACCACCCCTTCCATATCCATACAGGAGATTGCCTTACCTTACCTTGCGAGTTGCGAAATTAATGAATGAATCAATCGAAAGGGAAAACCCTAGATCACAGGTAAGAAAATCTCGGAACGCAAAGCAATGGTAATGATGATTGGAACAAGAAGAAGAAGAAGGAAGAGTATGGCGTGAGAAAAATTAGAAGAGGAAGAAGGAGCGTGAATGCGAATGAGCTTTTTGTTTTCTTCTACGCGGAGAATTCAGGGCAATGGAAGGAAAAGAGAAGAAGAAGAAGAAGAAGAAACGAAAAATGAAAAGGCGAAAAGGAAAAGGAAGTTAAGAACAGACGAATAGTGGCCAAGTGTTCGATTGTCAAGTTGCTGCTTATTATTATTTTTATTATTATTAATTGAAACCAAATCCAAAATAAAACAATTAATCCCGGCGACATTAGTTTAATGCAGATGTTAATCCTCAAAATAAATTATTATTTCACTCAAATGGCATTACAGTATTGAGTATTACACTATGCTGGAGATGTGGGGTAAATTGCATTGCATATCATTTAACTATGGAAAATAGCACTTTTTCTCCCTCTACTTTGTCAACTTAACTGATAGCCTTTATATTATAAGTCACTCTTTTTATTTCCTACTTTGACTACTGTATCGTTTAGGTCCTTTTGTTCCAACTTTCATCTTCTTGACATTAAATTTGGACACATCCACACACCGAAGAATAGAGATATTAGAGGTAGAACATAAAGATTTGGTCAGCGAGGTAAATTGGGGAAGTGAAATATGTAGGATTTTAAAAACACATATTTTATTCGTCGATTTCATCCTATTTAATTATATATATTTATATTCCCAATTAGAAAACGCTTAATAAGCTAATACATGACTATTGGAGCTAACGTGGTGTACTAAATGCGCATCAATTAACGTCACGAAGACAAAAATTGGAACGAAAAGACCCAAACTACAAAGTGGTCGAAGTAGGAGGGGGTCACAAGAGCAATTTATAGTTGAGGGGCTATTTGTTAAGTTGGCAAAGTAGAGGGGGACAAAGTGCTATGTTCCCTTTAACTAGTAATATGTTACGTATAAAATTAGGCAAAGGATCTGCGTCCAAATAGGCTTGGCAATGGGTACCTGGTAATCGGGCACCCACCCAAAATCCGGCCAAATTGGGTGGGGATTGCCCGTTGACTGGGTAAAGTTGACGGGTATGGGCAAACCCGGTACCCAGTTAGAGCGGGTAACGGGTGGGGACGGGTTTCAAGGTATCCGCCCCATACCCAACCCGGTGGGTACCCAGTATGAAATAACGTTGTATTAGCCATAATATATCATCTATGTTTAACGGACTAAACCCAATTTCTCCTTCAGTCATTAAGTTCTTCACTTCAACTCATCGATCGAGCAGTTTGTTGTTCCATCTTGAAACCATAATGCTATAAAAAACGTAGCTACATCTCAAAAATCTCTTTGCAATCTAGGTGCAGAGAGATTTGGGGTTCACCCAATGGGTACCGGGTAAACCCGATACCCATGTCGGGGCGGGGATGGTATGGATTTTATACCCATTTAGTCTTGGCGGGCGGGTACGGGTAATACCCATTTAATAAACGGGTGGGTGGTGGATATATGGTATCCGGACCCGTGGGTACCCATTGCCAAGCCTACGTCCAAACCCTTCGGGTTTGGAACGTTCCAAACCCAAAACCCGGAGGGTAATTTCGTCAGTTCAATTAAAAAAAAAACCTAAATCTAATCCCTCCGTTCCCAGCTCCTCCACTGCGACAACCTCATCGCCGACCTCCACTTTGCAGACTGATTCCCTCGCCGCCTCCCTCTCCGACAAGATCCCCCTCGCCGCCTCCCTCTCCGACAAGATCTCCCTCGCCGACCACCAGAAGATGCTTCTTCCTTCCCTTCTTCCCCCTTCTTTCTTCCTAATCCTTCTTCTCATACTTCGCTTTGATAGATTTGTTGTTTGGCAGGATAGCTTGCCAATCCATAAATCTAAAGCTCCGTTAAGTCCACATCTGTCGTCTCCTTCCACGCCGACTGCCGGAAAAAAGCTCCGCCACCTCCATTCCCCTGTCGCCGAGCCGGAGGTCCCGCCATCTCCCTTTCATATGTCGCCAGCCGGATCCGGAGGTCCCGCCACCCCATGTATGTCGATTGCTGCTGCTTTTTAAAATAAAAATCAATGTTGAATTGCTGATGAAGCTTGAGGACGAAAAGAAGAAGAAGAAGCAGGGGGAGAAAAGCAGTTCTGACACAGCCTCAGGGGAGGAAAATAGGTTGAAGAAGAAGAACATTTTGGTCACCTAAATTTTAAATAGATCACTTATTTTATGTTATTTACAATTTAGTCATTTTTGGGTCATTTTATAAATTTTGTATGAAAATAAATTTGTAACTGAGTTATCTATTCAATAAGTTAACAATATTAGATAACTAGTTAACTCAATAAGTTAATTAGTTAAACAACTTGATAACTAGTTAACTCGATTGGTTAACTAGTTAACTCGATAAAACATGATGTTAACTAGTTATCTAAATTATAAATAACGTAATTAGTAAGATAACATGTTAACAAAAAATTTAGTTAACTCGATTAGATAACTAGTTAACTCGATTGGATAACTAGTTAACTCCATTTGTTAACTAATAATCTTGTTAACTAGTTAACTTGTCCTTGCCGGAAAAGTCACCGGAAAACATGTTAACTAACTAGTTAACCGTAAAAACCCAAGTTAACTAGTTAACTAGGTATCAATAAAAAATCATGTTAACAAGTTATTAGTAAAAATCAGATTAACTAGTTAACTTGTCCTCGCCGGAAAAATCGTCGGAACCTCATCGGAAAAGTCATCGAAAAAGTTGCTGGCGCTGGCGGCTGTTCGCCAGAAAAGTTATTTGATCACGATGTTAACTAGTTAATTCGATAAGATAACTAGTTAACTCAGCTGGTTAACTAGTTAACTCGATAAGAGAACTAATTAACTCGATTAGATAACTAATTAACTCGATTGATTAATTAGTTAACTCGTTTAGATAACTAGTTAACTCGATTTGATAACTAGTTAACTAACTTTTCTAACTAGTTAACTAATGTTGATAACAAGTTAGCTAGTTAACTCGATTAGATAATAGGTTAACTCGATTGGTTAACTAGTTAACTCGATAAATCATGATGTTAACTAGTTAACTAATTAAAAACAACATAACTAGTTAGATAACCTATTAACAAAAATTTAGTTAGCTAATCACGGTAATTCATTAACTAGTTATCAGCAAAATAACATGTTAACTCGATTGGTTAACTAGTTAACTCAATTAACTAGTTATCTATATTAAAAACAACATAATTAGTGAGATAACCTGTTAACAAAAAATTTCGTTAACTGACCATGGTAATTCGTTAACTAGTTATCAACGAAATATCATCTTAACTAGTTTAGTTAACTAGTTATCTGCTGATAACCTGTTAACTGGTTCAGTTAACTAGTTATCAATAAAAACCAGGTTAACTAGTTCACTTGTCCTCGCCGGAAAAGTCATCGGAATTTGGTCGATCGCCGGAAAGGTTGTCGAAAATTCACCAGAAAAGTTACCGGAGCTTCGCCATAAAAGTCACCGTCGCCGGAGACGGTCGTCGGAGACGGCCGCCGGCGACGTTCGCCGGAGACGATCGCCGGAGACGGCCGCCGGCGACGATCGCCGGTGCTGGTCGTCGGCCGCCAGTCGTCGGGAAATACGTTGTCGGTAACAGTGTTCAAATTAAAACATAATAATAAAGTAATCACATTAAATATAATAATAAAGTAATCAAATTAAATATAATAATAAAATATTTAAATTATATTATATGTGTAAAGTCCTAAATACCCCTATAAATGTGAACCATTAGATTGGTCAAAGGGTCAAACTAAATCTAATGGTTGGAAATGAGTTTGGAACTTTCCAAACCCATGAATGCTGGACGCTGATCTCATCCCATAAAATTAAACTATTTTAGTAGTGGTTTAAATCAGTTAATTATATTTTAGTTGCATCAAATTATTTTTCATCTATTTTATTGAAGTAAGTGGACTTCAGTTTGGCCAGCACATCAATTGTGATTAATATGGATTACACCAATTTCAGTGGAATCAAATTAATAGGGGTTTACTAATTCCCCCGAAATCTAATTTCTTATTTTTAGGTTAAATAGTCATATGGAATTGAAAACAAAGGACCATATTGAATGATCGTAATACTCTCACTATTAACCCGATTCATCCCAATCTCTCATTCATCAACCCCCGCCATTATTTTTTCCTCATCCACGCAGACCTCAGCCCTTCATCCTCTTATCAGTTTCCACCGTCAATCTTCTCCGGCGATGAGCTTGCTCTAGGACGAGGAGCTCGCTCACTGACTCCTTCCTTCTTCACGACAAGCTGTTGTCCGCCAATTTTTATTCATCGTCGATTACTTTATGCCCTAATTTTTTAAGGCACTCTTATTTCTGATACTCAACAGCAAATGGCATCTAAGGTATTGATTCACACATTCAACCTTTTCTTCTTCGTGGCCAAATCAGCCCTTACCATGAGACTCATATTGTTGCGTGCTTGCATACTTCAAATACCAGCAATATTTTGTGGAAGTTACGCAAAGATGCCCACTTGTTGGATGAGTTCACGACGAGAATGATGATGTAAGTTTCCACTGTAACTTGCGAAGCTTCACGCTGAATATCTCGTACAGATGCTAATCCCAACCGGAATTTTTTCAGTTGTCCATTGTACAAGTTGAGTGTAAGGATTTCTTGGAATTATTTGTACATAACGAACCATCTTCTCAAGGAATACTGACCAAACATTTCCATCGAACTTGTATGTCATTGTGTACGATGACAAAGGATGTGATTTATTCGTTTGGTATGACATAAGATTGACAAACTATAAAACAGTTGTTCAAATAATTATCCCACAAAAGTAGGATAGATCGTATTCCATGGGGTTTCTTCTTTCACATTTACTCAAAGAAGTTGGTAACTATTCAGTTTAAACAAGGTGTGTGGTGTGAGTTCCACGAGATTTCTAAAACAAGCATGCAAGGAAAGAAATAACTAATTAAAGCTAACATGTTGTTTGATTGATTGATTGATTAACAAGAAGAGAGCTTAGACTCAAATCCCCCTAAGATCACCAAGGCATTGGCAATCACAAGACCAGCAGGTTTCAGACTTAATTTCATTCAGTTCTTAATCATTGTTGTAGCTCCTTACCCTTAGTTCTAAGTCCACGAGCGTTCGCTACTAATGTACTAGCTACCAAGATCAATTTTCCATCTGTGTGTTCGCTTCTGCAACGGATAATTGATTGGTGCACCAATTTTAATTCTATGACCTACTCTTGAAACGAATTAATCCTAAACGGCCCTTATTGATCAAGTGAATTCGTTGCAAAGGTTAACTGCTAAATTTGACGTTCTAGAACAAGGCGGATGTTCGCCACTATCCTTTATCGTAACAAGAATCTAATCTAGGTGATCTGGCCAGAGAAGATACAGAGTTAAAGAACGAAACATGAATAAGAAAAGTCTGAATTAAAGTCTAATTGCCCGATGATTCGTTACCGCTTTAAAGCCCCGGGTCACTTAGGGTTTATCTGATCTCAGCTAAAGAAGTTTAGCTACTCATATCTTATAAACATGATTCAGAAACTACAAAAGAATTCATCTAAGAAAGGAAAATTAGAGAGAAACTATAAAAAAAAAATTTCGATGATTCCTTGAAGCTTCAATCTGAAAAATCTTCAACTCTGATGCTCTGAGCGTCTTCTGGATGGATTAATCCTTGTTATGATCTCTCCAAATACTCAAAATATGATCTAAAATCTCTCCAAGTCTTAGCTCTCTTTGGAAAATAGAATGTGTCTTGAAAAGGAGTTTAACATGTACTTAAATAGGGCTAGAATTCGTTTCTGTTTCAGATCTGGAAAACACAACCTACTCGCCGAGAACCTTGAGGTTCTGGCGAGAACTTCTTCATAATGGTGTCAATTATTTGACGAGATTTTTAAGGTTTTCTTCAACACCTTCTGATGACACTCGATTTGACGTGATTATCAGCCTCATTTAAGCGACATTTCCTTGCTTAAGACATGGTTTTTAGGGTAGAATAACAAATATTCATTCAACTACTCTATCTCGTGCCATTTGTGTTACTTTGGCCCGTTTCGGGTCTATTTGATGGTTTTCTAGTGTTTTCATGTTAGCACACGTTTTTGCCATCAAATAAAGTAACCTAGGATGTGTCTAAGGCGTTGGAACCTCGAGGAATTGCACCGGAATCGATCCGATGAGTCAATCAAGTCGAACCAAATCCTGCTCCCATTTACAAAGAAGTTTTTGGCGAAAATCCCTTGGAGTTTTCGACGAAAACTCATGAAGAAATCGGCAGAGCTTACAAGAAGAACTTTTCGGCGAAAACACCAAGTTTTCGCCGAGAACCAGCGGTCCGAAAATCACAGCGGTCCGAGAATTCAGCCGAGCAGTCATCCCATTTATAAAGGAATTTTTGGCGAAAACTCCCTAGGTTTTCGGCGAAAATTCCAGGAAAAATCCGGCGGTATTAGGGTTAAGTATAAATACTTAACCGACGGCCCTAAATCAAAAGATCTGATATGATATATCTCAAATATCTCATAATACCAACTAATACCAAATACTTCAAGGATTCTCAAGAGTTCGGGAGTAGAGTTTAGAGTTCGAAGAGCGAGGAAGAGATCCTGACGCCATCCCTTTCATCTCGAAGACTCGGAGCTAGGATTGCAGATTACCAGAGATCGAAGTTCTGTCGGAGTCGTCTTAATTAGGTTTTTCAGATCCTTTTCTGTTCTTCCTCTGTTCAAGATGAACTCTATCTTTGTCTTTGATTCTTTTGTGAAAAACATGAGTAGCTAAACTCGTAGAGCTTAGACTAGATGAACCCTAAGTGACCCAGGGCTTTAAAGCGGTCACGGATCGGCGGTGATTAGATTCAAAGTTCAATCAGTTTCTCTTTCATGTTTGATTTGTTCTTCATTGTTCATGTTTCTTGGCTGGATTGATCACCTAGATTAGATTCTTGTTAAGCTAAGGATAGAAGCGAACGCTCGCCTTATTTTAAAACATCAAATCGAACAATTAACCTAATCATTGGAGTGTGCCTTTCGTAGGAACCAGTTAGGGTTAATCCACTGCAAGAGTAACTCATAAATCGTTAGTAATTGCACCAGTTAGTTAAGTCGTTGCGAGAGGCGACCGTACCCGGGCGGCTAATTAATCTTGGTAGCTAGATCGGATAGAGCGAACGTTCGCCAGTCTTAAACCTAAGGGTAAGGAGTTATGGTGGTGTCTTAGAATTGATTGAATGAGAATCGAAATCCGCTGATCTGTTGATTGCCAATGCTTTGGTGAACGAAGGGGGATTCAAAGTCTAAGCTTGTCTGTCATTTTTGTTTAATCAACCAACCTTTCAATCTGTTTTCAGTTTTCATTTTTATTTTTCGTGCATTTCTTAGAATTAGAAGTCGTGGAACTCACACCACGCACAAAGTGTTAAATCTGAGTAATTTGCCTTTATATTTGAGTAATCAATCATTAGAAGACCCGTGGAATACGATCTGCTTAGCTTTTTAGCTTTGTAGTTATTTGATACCGCTCTACGATGGTTCATCAAATTGGCGCCGTTGCCGGGGACTTCTTTTGATTGTTTGAAAGAAGAACTGGCATCTTATTCTTCTACTTTCCATTTTCACCTTTCCATCCACTTCGATTTTACACTGGTTCTGTTTGTTTTTGTTATTTGTAGGTTGTTCACAGGTGTGTGCACCGCCGCCCTCATACGCGCTCTCAAACTGCCAAGGACGACAAGGCTAAGACTGTAGAGAGACCAGGCAGTTCTGCTCCACCGAGACAATCACAGATTTCGAAGAGAGGCAGAACCAATCCACTTCCATCCGTCACTCCGATCAGGATCGAGGAACTGAAGGAGAGTTTCTCATCTCCATCTTCACCGTCATCTTCATCCGCTTCATACACCGAGTCACTTTCACCTCCTCCATCTCCTACAATGAATGATCAGTTACCACCACCACCACCACCAGGCGGTCAACCACCACCAGTTGCACCAAAGAGTCTAGCTGACTACAACAAGCCGAGCGCGACTAGCGTTCGATCCTCTATCGCCGTGCCGCGCATTAAAGGAGATCATGACTATGAGATCAAGATTCTATACTTGACTATGATCTCTAGGGATCTACAGTTTGAAGGCAGGCCACTAGACAATCCGTGCACGCATCTGGCGGATTTCCTTGATCTCTGCAGCACTTTCAAGAATGGAAATCTCGACAAGAACACTCTTTGCTTGAGAGCTTTCCCGTTATCTCTGAAAGGCGCTGTTAAGAGGTGGCTTATTGGCAAACCACTTGGCTACTACACCAACTGGGAGACTCTTGCTCAAGACTTCGTCGAAGAGTACTTCCCTCCTGCCAGAACAACAGCCTTCAAGGACAGCATCGCCAGATTCTCTCAGAAGGAAGGAGTAAGCTTATATGAAACTTGGAATCAATTCCAAGAACTTCTCTACAACTGTCCTCATCACGGTTTCGAGCAGAGGCAGTTAGCTGAAATCTTTGCTCGAGGTCTTCGAGAAGAATCTGCCAAATGGGTCAATTCCATAGCTGAAGGGGATTGCACTACACTTACACCTGAAGCTGCTCTTCTACATTTCACGAAGTCGAGGAACTGGGAACGACAATCTGAAGGATCTAGAAGCAAGCTCGATCTCGAAGCAACTATCAAGGCAGAAGTAGAGAAGCATCTAAAGAAGTCTTCTACACCCATCAAGCCGCCGGCAGCCGCTGTCTACGTTGTCGATTGCGAGTGGTGTGGAGCTTGTGCGCATAATGGAGGCCGATGCCAGAATTTTAGTAAAACAGAAGTCTGGTCTGCCGAAGAAGTCAATTTCATTCAACAGGGCTTCAGCAACAATTAGAATGGTTATACTGGCTACCGCAATTTCAGGCAACATGGGAATTATCAAGACAGACCTCCCTACAATGTCGGTGCCAACCAGAACTAGAACAGCCAACCAGCTGGTCCAGCTTAGGATCAGAAACCGAATCATCCGCCGGCAGGTGTCTACCAGCCACCGCACCGCAATCCGGGTAACTATGGAACTGCTCCTGGCAATCGCCAGAATCAATACCTGAACAATACTTATACAGGGTAGCAACATCAGAGGGAAAACAAAGTCAGTGAACTGGACAAGAAGCTTAGTCAGATCATCACCAGACTTGTCGATCATGACAGTCAGTTCAAAGCCCAAACTCTTCTCAACCAAGAACAGATCGCATCCGGTCAAAGAATTGAGCAGGCTGTGAACCAGATCTCTAGCATGCTAGCATTTGGTTGACCATTTGGCCAACTTCCGAGCCAAACTGAGCCAAATCCGAGAAAGAAGCAAGCTAAGATGGTATCCGTTCAAGAACCGACAAACTCATCTACTGATGCTTCTTCTAATTTATGCAGGACCGATGAAGCTCCAGAGAAAAAGGAAGCACCGAAGGAAGCGCCTAAGGAGTATGATCCTCCTCTTGCTCCGTACTACGTGAAGCCTCCTTTTCCAAGAGCATTGCTACCGAACACGAGGATCGAGACTGGCATGTGGGGAGGTAAAGAAGGATATCCTGTCGCTCGTAGCAAGAAGCCTTCATCGCCATATCCAGCTAAGTGTTCTGATCCTGGTTCTTTCACGCTTCCTCTAGTTATCAATGATGTTGAGATAGAACGTAGTTTAGTTGACCTAGGCGCGTCTGTCAATGTTATGCCTATGAGTTTATTTAAAAAATTGAACCTAGGAGAACTTGAACCAACTAGCATACAACTTGTCTTTGCTGATAGATCACTGAAAACTCCGAGAGGAGAGATAAAAGACGTTGTTACTAAATGTGGTCCTTTCACGTTCTTAGCTGACTATGTGATCATAGATACTAGTAAGGATGATTCTACCATTCTCATAGGACGACCCTTCATGGCAACAACTGGAATGCAAATTAACGTTCCAAATGGTTCTTTGACTTTGAGGGTTGGTAAGGACACGATAACGTTCCGCCTTAAGGACGGAATGAAATATACTCCTTTGAATGAAGAATCTCATTGCCTAGCTGTTGAAACCATGGAGTTAACTCCGGTCAACTCCGTTACTAACATCTCTTCTAGTGTTCCTAGATCAATTATTGTTGTAGGTGTTGAATAGATTATAAATCAGAAGCCAAAATATGCTGCTCAGAAGCCGCCAAAGAAGAAGGAACTGAAAGCCTCTTCTTCACCGCCGAGCAAGGAACCTGGCAGGTCGCGGAGAAGGAATCAGAAGACGAAGACTCAAATGGTCTGGAGACCAGTTGTTCCACCATCTTCTACCAAGCCAGCTGCACCACCAATTCGTTCCGAGCTACCGGCGCCGGAGCAAGTATTGAAGGAGAAGCCAAAAGCATCTCCTAAGAAAATACCGACGATCACTGATCCTGGTGATACGAAGCCGGAGGTTAAAGAGAAGACGAAATCGATCGTTCTCATCCCTTCCACCATCTTCCTTGTAGAGGATGATCCCTCGAAAGAACTTTTTGGTCCGTTCAAGATCACTGATCACCTTCCCAATGGACGTACCAAGCTCATACATGCTAACGGGAAGAAATATATGTTGGACGGAGATGCCCCGAAGCTCTATTTCATGAACTCTGATGCTTGCGTTAAGGAGATCCTGAGTTGGGATGTCTCCTAATACCGTCCAGGTATCGTCCAGCTCAATGACGTTAATAAAAGAGCGCTTCGTGGGAGGCAACCCACGGCTGGAGTCAGTTTTTCATTTGTGTCAACTTAGTGTTTTAGAGTCGGTTCGGGGGAGGCAAAAGTGTTAGTTTGCATGATTTCTTTTTTTCGTGTGTAGTCTGTGTCATCGTTTCAATCGCAAGTTGTTTGAGGTTGTTCCAATTTTTGTGGATTTAATTGTGATTTTCTGAAGATTGCCGGGATTGCAAAAATATTTTCAATCGTAAAGGTCAAAATTTTCGGCGAAAACTGACCCATTTTTCGGCGAAAACTTCCTTGAAAATCCCACTGTGTTTTATGGTCGATTTTAACTAAACTTTTCGGCGAAAACTCTATGAGTTTTCGGTGAAAAGTCCTTTGAAAACCGGCAGACGTTTTTTCACTTGTGTTTTCGGTGAAAAATTGCACACATTTTCGCCGAAAACTTGAGACAAAATCAAATAATTTTCCCCCTATTTCTCGGTCTCTTCTCTCTCTCTCCTCCCACTTCTTCATTTTCGAAAATAACCAAAACCTCCCCCTGTTTTAAAACCCAGCCGCCGCCGCCGCCACATTTTCACCATCGCCGTCCATTTGCCGCCGCCGCCGCACCTCTCCCCTCCCTTTTCCGATCATTTTGAGCCGTAGATCAGTCGAATCAGAGCTCTAGAGCTCCCGTTCAGCCAAACCCTAAATTTTTTGATTTTTCACCGATTTCTCTCTCTCCGTTCATTTTCAGCACCCATGCCTTCAAGGTAAGTTGTAGAACTTTTCATTCCGAATCTTTTGACATGTTGAATGCTGAATTTCGTCGGGGTTGACTTTCGATTGACTTTTCGGTTTACCTCGATTTGCGTGCCGACTGATTTCGTGTGAACTAGGTTAGCTGAATGTTTTGGACTGATCTAGCATGCTTAGGGAGAATTGTGCTGAATTATAATACCATTTGATCGTGTGTTGATATACTTAAGGACTGATTCTATGCGGTGTTGACTTTTATGAAATGTCGGTTTGACCTTGAATTGTCTATGTTCTTTTGGCTGCCATGTGTGTTCAATCACGTTCATATTATTGTGCTTGCCATCTGAGTTATTAATTATGTCGTCATTTCCGCTTGAGCTAGTAATTGCCATGATTAGGATTCAATGTGCTATGATGTTGACTTTTTGAATGTCGGTTTGACTTCTGATCCCTAATTATGTTATGAACATTCCGGCTAGACATCAGAACAGATTTTTAAAATCACACTTGTAGTTTGTAGCCTTGATTGCATGAAAATGACCGAATCCGACTAGCAAACCAACTATGAGCTTTTGATCCATTGCACGTAACTTGCAATTTCAATTCTTTTTGAGTGATTTTCTGTTTGCTTGAATGAGTTAGAATTTACATGAGACCTACTCGAGACCACACGATGACACGAGTTCTAGAATGATAGGGGCACCTAAATTCAGCTACTAAGCCAGATAGCCTACCAAACGATAAATCCATTAGGTTTAAACCCTTGAGCTTCGCCTGTTCTTTCGGTTCGATATACATTACAACAATTTCCATCCTCATTCCCCGTTGATCCCATGTGGTTGTAGTTCTAGATTGACCTACCGGAAGCCGGTTTGTGGTAACCTGCCTATAGTCATTAAACAGGTGGTCTTAGCTATTATGTCCAAACGTGTAAACCCCTCTAGCAACTAAAAGAAAGAATCGGCACAAAGAAAAAAAAGAGAAAGAAAAACAAAAGAAATGTCAAAAAAGAAAAGCAGAAAAATCAGAAAAGTTTCAAGTTTTTAGTTCAATAAACGTTCTTCTCTCTACAAATGGAAGAACGAAGTTAAATAAAAGTAAAAAAAAAAAGAAAAAAAAAGTATAAAGAAAATAAAGTGTTAGGTTGCTTGAGGGTATCATAGGACGAGCGTTCACTATTCCACTCGTGTCTGGTTAGACAGTAGGAAGCCATAGGCTAGATTCGTGGGAAGTTAGTCGAAAGCTACACCGCACCAAAGCCATCATCATACATTCCCATCATCCATCTCATCATAAATCCTTGTAGTGTAGAATTCGTTACAGTCCTAGCAGGGAAGTCCTTCTTGACTAGTACTCGTGTTGTCACAGTGGTGGAGATGTGGTCGAATTGCAAACTTATGACAGAATTCAGTAACAGAAAATGATTGAGAGTAGAAACACGTCCTTAAACACAGTGAGTGAGAGTTCCCCGTTTACTAAATATTTCCTGTGTGAGGACTCTGGTCGGTCAGGTCAAATTCGTGCATAATTGGTTGCTATTACTCGTCGTGTGCAGTTTTTAGTGAGACCAGGGTGTTTGGCTGATCAGTATGCATGTTAGGTTTCCTGTTCTAGGAATTATCTGTCTAATAATTCATTGTGTTTGATTGAACTCCAATTTAATAAATCTTATCATTTGTGAACATGAGTGTTTCTATTCAGTTTGCTTGAGGACAAACAAAAGCTTAAGTGTGGGGTATTTTGATGACACTCAATTTGACGTGATTATCAGCCTCATTTAAGCGACATTTCCTTGCTTAAGACATGGTTTTTAGGGTAGAATAACGAATATTCATTCAACTACTCTATCTCGTGCCATTTGTGTTACTTTGGCCCGTTTCGGGTCTATTTGATGGTTTTCTAGTGTTTTCATGTTAGCAAGTTTTTGCCGTCAAATAAAGTAACCTAGGACGTGTCTAAGGCGTTGGAACCTCGAGGAATCGCACCAGAATCGATCCGAGGAGTCAATCAAGTTGAACCAAATCCTGCTCCCATTTACAAAGAAGTTTTCGGCGAAAATCCCTTGGAGTTTTCGGCGAAAACTCATGAAGAAATCGGCAGAGCTTACAAGAAGAACTTTTCGGCGAAAACACCAAGTTTTCGCCGAGAACCAGCGGTCCGAAAATCACAGGAGAATTCAGCCGAGCAGTCATCCCATTTACAAAGGAATTTTCGGCGAAAATTCCCTAGGTTTTCGACAAAAATTCCAGGCAAAATCCGGCGGTATTAGGGTTAAGTATAAATACTTTACCGGCGGCACTAAATCAAAAGATCTGATATGATGTATCTCAAATATCTCATAATACCAACTAATACCAAATACTTCAAGGATTCTCAAGAGTTCGGGAGTAGAGTTTAGAGTTCGAAGAGCGAGGAAGAGATCGTGACACCATCCCTTTCATCTCGAAGACTCGGAGCTAGGATTGCAGATTACCAGAGATCGAAGTTCTGCCGGAGTCGTCTTAATTAGGTTTTTCAGATCCTTTTCTGTTCTTCCTCTGTTCAAGATGAACTCTATCTTTGTCTTTGATTCTTTTGTGAAAAACATGAGTAGCTAAACTCGTAGAGATTAGACTAGATGAACCCTAAGTGACACAGGGCTTTAAAGCGGTCACAGATCGGTGGTGATTAGATTCAAAGTTCAACCAGTTTCTCTTTCATGTTTGATTTGTTCTTCATTGTTCATGTTTCTTGTCTGGATTGATCACCTAGATTAGATTCTTGTTAAGCTAAGGATAGAAGCGAATGCTCGCCTTACTTTAAAACATCAAATCGAACAATTAACCTAATCATTGGAGTGTACCTTTCGTAGGAACCAGTTAGGGTTAATCCACTGCAAGAGTAACTCATAAATCGTTAGTAATTGCACCAGTTAGTTAAGTCGTTGTGAGAGGCGACCGTACCCGGGCGGCTAATTAATCTTGGTAGCTAGATCGGATAGAGCGAACGTTCGCCAGTCTTAAACCTAAGGGTAAGGAGTTATGGTAGTGTCTTAGAATTGATTGAATGAGAATCGAAATCCGCTGATCTGTTGATTGCCAATGCTTTGGTGAACGAAGGGGGATTCAAAGTCTAAGCTTGTCTGTCATCTTTGTTTAATCAACCAACCTTTCAATATGTTTTCAGTTTTAATTTTTAATTTCCGGCATTTCTTAGAATTAGAAGTCGTAGAACTCACACCACGCACAAAGTGTTAAATCTGAGTAATTTGCCTTTATATTTGAGTAATCAATCATTAGAAGACCCGTGGAATACGATCTGCTTAGCTTTTTAGCTTTGTAGTTATTTGATACCGCTCTACGATGGTTCATCACCTTCTCAGCAAGAACCTTAAGTTTCTCGTCGAGAACCTTCCCACTGTGACCAGATTCTGATTTTTCTTCTTCCTTTGACTCTCCAATGGTTTCGGACTCCTCCTTGATGCTCCATTGCATTCTGAACACGTCCTAAAGGTACTTAATTGATGAGAAAAACCTGTGTACTCAAAGAGACACTAGAAAACACATCAAATAAACCCGAAACGGGCCAAGGTAACCAAATCAATAAGAAATGGAGTGAATGAACTGAAATCCACTAAACTGTCCCTAAAACGTGTTATAGACAATGGAATGTTGTTTAATCGGGGGCGATAATCACGATTAATCTAGTGTCATCAAAGATACAAGAAGATGTTCAGAAATCGTCAGAGCTCCTTGTAAGCTTAGCTTGCAGCTTTAACAAGTTGAAGGCAAAAAGCAGGAATTGGAGTTGAGTTAAAGCATGTTTGTACCTATCCCTATAAATAAGCTTTTAATGTTCGTATGATGATGTGTGTGAGATTTAACTCACAACTATCAAGGTCGTATTCCACGAGGGCTCTCTCAATAGCTAATACTCACACGGTTCATGGACGGTCTATTCATTTAAAAGGAGTTTTGGTTTGAAATAGGAACAAAAGAAAACATAAAGGAACTAAACAAGAAAGCAAAACAAAACGGTGCAAATCAAAGATAAAGGAGGTTCACTTGGAAAGATAGCTTCATCATGCTCAAGAGGAACAAATGCACAAACAAGCCAAACATGATCGAGGTTGCAATCGAATGACCATGCAAATCCCTTCTATAGACTCAATGCACTCTCGTCGCACTAAATCCCTATCCTAGAACCACTCAACTTAGGCTCTCGCTCTCAAGCTAAGTGACTAAGGATGCATTAAAGGTGTTTGATGAAATGCCAAGCTACAAAACCCTCTCCTATGACTCTATGACCACTAGGCTAGACACCACACTCTCATGTCAATGTCCTAACACTAAGAGAATCATCAAAAGACTAATCAAAGTTCAATTGAATGAAAAACCTAATGCACACCAAGTGTTCGATAAAATGCACAAGTGAGAAATCATGCAACTATGGTTGAATTGAGATGATCTAATCTCTTAGAACACACTCCCTTCAATCCCTAGACCTACAAACCATGTAATCTAAGCATTCTCATGCATTACATCACAAATGATAGACCAAATCAAGCCATAACACAATTTGGAATTAACAACAAGACTAGAGACCATCCTCTTACAATCCAAGATCAATCATGGCATATTTGTACAATTAACCTCTATCCTAGCATAACTATCTATCAATCCAAGGAAACCTAGGAAATCAACCACACATGGCCAAGGGTACAAAAGAGAAAGAAAGAGAGATGGTCACCAAGAGCTCCATGGAAATCCTCTTCTTGCAAGCTCCTCTCCCCAAGGTTGTGGGCTTCAATCCAAGCTCCTCACTCCAATTTGCACCAGAAGTACCTAGGGTTGATGTTGGATTGGTGATGGATTGGTGATGAAAGAAGAATGAGAGAAAAGGGTTGGCTGTCGAGTGTTGTAAAAATAATGAATTGCCTCCCTAATTTTCGCCGGCTTCACCCTTTATATACTGTGCTGGAAATAACTAGAATTTTTGGCGAAAATTGTGTAAGATTTTCACCGAAAATCACTTTGAAAACACTGGCAGCTCTTTGATTTCTTCATGAATTTTCGGCGAAAACTCAGAAATTTTTCGCCGAAAACTTCTTTGAAAATCCAACCTTCGCCTTCTGTTTGCAACGGATGTCAGTTTTCGGTGAGAACATAGAGTTCTCGCCGAAAACTCCTTAAGAAATGCTGTGCACTTTTCTCGATTTTGCAACGGCCATAACTCCTCCGTCCTAGCTCCGATTGACCTCCCGGTTGATCCTACGTGCTCCTTGTCACCAGTACTTCAATGCCAAGACCTGAAAATGCAAAGAAAACAACTCCAATAGACACGGAATTGGCCTCAAAGTGGCAACCGGACAACAAAAGAGCACTTTGCATAAAACTTCAATAAAAGCATATTAATCATAGCAAAATGAGATCAAACAAGGGAAATCCTTAGGCTAATCAAAGGCTTAAAATGCACTAAATAACGTCACATCATATGACTGAGTTGAATAACTCTTGTGAGTTAGATAGTATCAAGTCTAGACTAACATGCCACGAGACAATAGTTATTTATCGACCATAACAATGTATTTAAATTGGGGCTCCTTTGCATTCGTATGATGGTTCATGTATGATCCGCTCGTGTTGTAAAGATATTTGTGTCTTTTATTTGGTCAGATGTTATCAATTTTAATCATATGAATGCATTGGAAAGGAAGATGTTTTTGCTGCTATGTGATCTCTTGTGTTTTTGAATAACTAACAATATTGTGGCATTGAACAAAATGAATCAATCTACCTAGACTTGTGTTACCAATTTTGACAGCAGCACCAGCAGCTGAAGATGAGCAGCAGCTAGACAGCAACTGAAGATGAGCATCATATGACAGCAACATCAACATATAAAATAAATAAGTTAGATGGTTTTGTGTCCTTTGATTGGTATTCACCAGCAACATACGACATAAATAAGTTGGATGGTTCTGTGTTCTGTCATTGGTTTTCAGCAGCAACATACAACATAAATAAGTAGGATGGTTTTTTGTGTCATTTGATTGGTTTTCAAAAACAGCATACTACAATTTTTACAGCAGCAGTGGAGTTGTCTTCAAAATTCAGCAATTATTCAATGTCTTCAAAATTGTTGTAAGAAGTAAATTAGCATGTAGACAAATTAAAGAGTTGCGATTCATTCAAAAAAATCATCCTCACCGCAGAATTAACCATTAGCAGCTGTCTTCAAAATTCAGCAAACATCCCATGTCACAAATTCAAAACATACCATAGAAATAAGTTTATCATACTAGCATAGACGTAGTTCATAACCTATTCATTCATATTCATAACAACTCAAAAGTCATTGTCCCAGAAGTAGATGCTCAATCAATTGCTTGCGACTATGAGTTGTCGGGATACTAAAAAATAGCTCCAGCATACCATCATCATTTCCAAGACGCATCGCTGCATCATACATTTGATCATCCACAAGTCCTTCGATCTTTTCGAGTTCTAAGTGTTAATGTACGGATAACGTTATTGGTGTACCCCATTTGTTAATTGGGTGTTGGGCTACTACATGGGCTTGGGTATGTTGGTTACGTAGAGGTTATTCTTTTGGATGTTGATATTCTCTAGCTATATAAGTTGGTCATTATGACATTTGTAATTATGGTTTTGAACACTCATGATTGATAATAGAGTTTGAGGTTTGGTTGGTCTGTGGATGTACTCAACACTCTGTTGGGGAACCACGTAATTTTTCGTGTTCCTATTCTCGTTTATTATTGTTATCACTAAGTACACCATGGTCCTTTTCTTGTGGACAATATTGAATTCCGGAACCATCGAATGAAGAAAAGTAACTACATCCTCAATCATTGGTCTCAACTCAGTTACCTCACTCAAATTTTCAGTGTTTGAGCGATGGACTCTCTTACGAAAACTAGATGCTTCAGATTGAGTCGCATTCACAGAGGGGCTTGGGGTTTCAAGTCCTCTGGGTGGGTTTTCTTGCTGTCCACTTGGGTCTGGTGCACTGTTTAGTACTTCTATGGTGGACATCCCTTCTCCAACTCTTCCACCCCCCACCCCCACAACACCTTTGCCAGTAGCACACACTTTCTCGAACACATACGCTAGACCATCAAAGCATGGGAATAGAACTCGGTTCAGCTTGGCGCAATGAGGATGTCACTGTAGACAACAAAATGAACAGTGAAAACATTTGAAAATCAAAACAACAATTTGTTCATAATGGCACGAAACCTACCTCTACATATTAAGCATAGTTGGAGTCTTCTATGTCAACCATTTTTCTGAGAATCGTCCCATCCTGCTCCACTCAACCCTCACAATTCTAGCGTTACTAGGAATTTTGCCTTCAATGTTTTAACTCTTGAAACAATATTTGGATCGACCTTCACATTACACCCCGATTTGTCATGCTCCATCATCTGTTCTAAAACTAGATAAGCTCCAGCGATGAACTTTCCCTTAGGATCAATTTTCTTATCATCCACATAAGTGTTCATATTCTTCACGAGTAATTGATCGAGCTCATCATTCCCGAGAAAATATCCTGAATTTCACTTACGTGACATGAATGCGAACAATAACACCTAATTAGCACCACAATGAAAGGTAGGTTAAAACATGAAACATAAGTTATATGTTTACACAATAATGAAAGGTAGGTTAAAATGGAAACACATACTAATTAACATAAACAAGTTATCAGTGCACTATTTTATAAAATGGAAGTGTTAGTTACTGTAATTAACATAGTACAACATGATTAGCTTACAAAATTCTAATCAGTATCAAACAATACAAACACAAGTTACAACATTAAAGTACATAAATGTCATAATCTTATATCAAAGTTCATCTCCTAGTCCTATTTCGCCACATCTCTTGTGTTTTTGAAGTACTAAAACTTGTCCACTCTAGATTCGGTTGCATGGAAGAGCCAACTTCATTCATTTCTTCAGCAGCGAACATCAATACCGACTTCTTATCTAATGAAGTTATGCATTGGGTAACATGTATGGACAATTATACTAAGCACGTCAGGGGAGAACCATGTAGTGTAGCGTAATATAGCCCACCTCATTTTTAGCACACCAAAGGTCCTTTCTATGATGTTTATTGCACTTGAATGTTTCATATTGTAGTATTTCTCAGGTATGTTCGGCCAATTGGATCCCCACCTCTTTAAAAGAGGTTAGAAATCCATCACATCTGCGTAACCGACATCACAAAGGTAATAGTAACCTAAATGAAAGGTAGGTAGGTTAGAGTGTTAGCAAACTATTGAATACGTCAGTGGATAAAAGGTAGGTTGTAGTTGACTGATTGAGTGTGCCTTTGGGAACCATTAACCCATTTGGTCTGGACAACGCATCACAACACCCTTGTGTCATGTGCGGAACCTTCCTATCGAGAGAGACAGTAAATGAACTCACTGTCTAGATTACACACACCCAATACGTTGATTGTGAACTCACCCTTTCGGTTATGATATTTTGGCTGGTCAACTATGGCGGTCCGAACCTTGACATGTGTCCCATCTAGTGCCCCTAAACAATTTTGCAAAACATTCATCCTAAGTTTGATCGGGAAAGTCAAAAGTATATTATTATATTAAGAAGCGGATCTAACCTTAAAGTACTTCCAATTGATATGGTCACGGTGGTCGGGAACAGGAACTAGTTTGCTGTATAAGGGTTGATGCGTCATGCAACTCAAAATGGATGAGAGGACCGTGTGGATGACTGCGCAAATTATTTTCGATGAATGACCGAATTGGAGTTGCAGAATCCTATTATTAGTGTTGTGGCCCACAGTGTGCAAAAAAAAATACAATCATCTCCTCTACGGCAACACTTTTTGTTCGTTGTAGCCCACCCTCAGCCACTAATGTTATCTGAAATACTTTCGTGGTCACACTAATGGTATTGACGCTTGATCAATCGTCACTATGTTTTGTTGCATTGAACATAAGATCCGCCCTAGTTCTAACACCTCACAACAACATCTCTAACATATTACTCCCACCCACACATCGAATTCGTGGTCGACGACAACACAAGAAGTAGGAGGTACGAGACGAAGATGGTTGTCAATCTCATCCTCCTACGCTTTAATGTAATTGTCGTCAATCTCGCCATAACTATATAAACTTCTACGACTACGGTAAGTTCTAATGCAAAAAGATAGTGTCCATAACCTATTATAATGAATAATTTTAAATGAATACATTTTACCAAACACAATAAACAGCAAGAGCGTAACAACATAATTACTAAACAATGATAATACTAAAAAGCTTTACAATAACATCAACAAGTAAGTAACAACAGTAAGTGAGTAACAACAACAAGTGAGAGTAACAACATAATTTCTTTAATGAACGAACAAGAACTAATAGCAACAAGTGAGTAAATCAGAAGCAAGTGAGTGAATCGGAACAAACAAGAATTTTGGAAAATCATAACAAGACTTGTTTGATATGATTAAATTAGAACGAACAGAAGAATAGGGAATAGTTAGAACGAACTATGACTCAACAAGAAGAATTTCTTCAATGAGTGATAACCAAAGAAAGGATTAAATCCCATCATTCGCGTATCTAACAACTGGTCGGATGAAAATCGTCAAAATTTGGACTGTAAACCAGGATATCGTCAAAGAAAACTAATACAAATTTTCTTAGGTAAGGAGCTAATACCTGGTTCATGAGTGCCTGAAAGGTGGCTGGTGCGTTAGTGAGTCCAAAAGGCATGACCTTGAACTCGTAGTGCCCTTGATGAGTCCTGAAAGCAGTCTTGTGCTGGTCAGCTGGCAGCATCCTGATCTGATGATATCCTGCTCTGAGATCCAGCTTAGTGAACCAAGCTGCTCCATGAAGTTCATCAAGTAAATCGTCAATCATTGGGATAGGGAACTTATCCTTGATGGTAAGGGAGTTCAGCTGCCTATAATCCACGCAAAATCTCCATGTTCCATCTTTCTTTTTCACCAACAGCACAGGTGAAGCAAAAGGACTATGGCTGAGTTGTATGACCTTGTTGTGAAGCATTTCTTTCACCAACCTCTCTATCTCGTTTTTCTGAGCTGGTGAATACCTGTAGGGCCTGAGATTCACAGCCCTGGCGTTTGGTTCTAGAGGTATTGCATGGTCACAACTTCTCTGAGGGGGCAATGAGTGTGGTTCAATGAACACCCCTCTGAACTTATCTAGAAGGGGTTGCAACTCAGTTGGAGTTTCACCATGACTACCAACCTCAGTTAGTTGTAGCAAATGACCCTCTACTTCATTAAGCTTTGAGCAACCCTTGTAGAGGTCTTTGCCTGTCATAGCTTGGCAATGAGCTTGATCCTCCATTCCCTTTAGGGTTAACTGTTTCCCTTCCCACATAAATGACATCTGTAGTTTTTCAAAATCCATTTGAATTGGACTCACTGTTTTCAGCCAATCGAATCCTAATATGAGATCGTTTTGCTTCAAGGGGATTACTCTGGCATCAAAGCTGAACTTGTTACCTTGCATTGACCAAAGTAAGCCTTGGCACTCAGTAGTGCTGATGATGGAATCACCATTAGCCATTTTCACCCTCATTGGAGTTGCAGGCTGCTGTGGACAGTTGGAGTTAGCTGCAAACTGTTGACTCAAGAAAGTGTGGCTACTGCCCGTGTCAATGAGTATCAGCAGCTGATTCTTCCCTATTTTTCCTTTGAGTTTGAGGGCTGAATCTGAATTGTTACCCCCCATGGCTTGTAGGGTAACTTCCTCTTGGTTCTCCTCATCAGAATCTTCCCATTCCTCCACGGTTGGAAAGTCAGATTCTCCTTCCAAGTTGTTTAGTCTCTTCTTTGAGCAGACATGTCCAAAGAAATAACGATCACCACACTTATAGCAGAGTCCTCTACCTCCAGGAGGTGTTGGAGTCTTGCTAGGTGCAGTAAACTTTCTAGGGCCTGAACTCGAAGATGGTTGTTCTTGAGTCCATTTTTGAGATCCTCTGAACTTTTTCCTTCTAGCTTCTATAGAAGCTTCCTCCATTCTTGCTTGGAAGTAAGCATCGGTCAGGTCTGGAGGCTTCAACATCATCAAAACTGGTTGTATTTCCTCCTCCAATCCACTGATGAAGCTGTTGACAAAGTATGACTCTGTCAAGGTGGGGTTTAGCTTGATCATTTTGGATCTCATCTCTTCGAACCTCTCTTGGTAGTCCACCACCGTTCCTGACTGCTTGAGCTTATTGAAAGCTCCGACCACGTTCATGGATGATGAATCACCAAACCTCCTGAGAAGCTCGGTGGAGAAATCCTCCCAAACCATGTTCTGGCGTTCGGCTGACCATCCTTGGTACCAAATATCTGCCCTTCCCTCCAAGTATAGTGATGCTAGCTCTACCTGGTGGTTTGCAGGGATCTGGTGGATCGTGAAAAGCTTGGTACATTTTCTCAACCACGATTCAGGGTCCGTACCTGAGAAATGCTGAAAGTCCAGCCTGGGAAGAACATTGGCCAAAGGATGTTGATCTGGCCTTGGTAATAGTCCTGGTCGATGGGCCTGTTGCTCGGGTTGACGTTCCAGTACTCGTTGGAACATTTGCTCCAACCTTGTGTGGTTCTGCCTCAGTTCGTCGAAGCGCTCATCGTTTCGGGTTGTAGCCTATGTCGTGGCGTCCGTGAGGTGTTGGATAGCATGGTTGATGTTGGCTATGGCTGTTTGGGTGGTGTTTGTGAGGTTGGTCAGTTGCTCATCAAGAGCTGTGATTCGTGCGTTTGCGTTGGCCATGGTGTGAGGGTAGCGTTGCCGGAGGGAGCTCTGATACCAATTTGTAATGGCCCCGGAGCTCCGGCGAAGGTAACGGGTTAGAACAGAAGAGAATTTGGGGAAGATAGAAAGTAGGTTGGGAGAAGAGGAGACAGAAAAGGGGGGAGACAAAGCTAAAAGCTTATAATTTAATTCATCATACCCTCTCAGGGATTGCAGCTGGCCCTATATGGGCAGCTTCTTCTGCACTCTGCTGCACTGAAATGCAGAGAAGAGCCAAAATCGGTACTTTATAGTTTAGTACCCCAAAATAAGATCCTGCCTGTTTAAGTACATAACGACAAAACGATAACTTAAAGGAAAATATCTGGAATGGTCATCGACCGTTACAAAAGGGTTTATGTTAGATGGATTGTTATTCTTGATTGTATCTAGAATCTAAATTGGAAAAATTATGGAGAACTTCAAATGCCAGAAAAATAAAGAGGATCGAAGACCTTGTTTCAATGTGAAGAACAAGGACACGTTCGTCACCGATTGTGGGTGACTTCCAATTGAGAAAATTAGTGCCCAGCTGAGGCAATCGTCAATTAACAACAACCCAGATCTTGGAATCGAATTCCCAACAAGAAATTGTTGAAAAGTTTTTTGAGGAAGAAGAAGGAATGCACTATGTACTATAAACTCAATTGTAATCCAACGTTCAGTTGAAGCAATCGTCAATTAACAACAACCCAGATCTTGGAATCGAATTCCCAACAAGAAATTGTTGAAAAGTTTTTGAGGAAGAAGAAGGAATGCACTATGTACTATAAACTCAATTGTAATCCAACGTTCTGCAACCATGCCAACCATCGATTTCAGGTGAGTTCCCAATCAGAAAATTCAGAGCCCAGTTTTGGAAATAGTGGGTTCATAACAACCCAGATCTTGCAATCGAAAACTCAACAAGAAATCATTGAGAAATTATGAGTAGAAGAAGAGGGTACAAAGAGAAATAATATGAACCTGGGTGATTCATTTCTTATATAAACAAAAGAGTGGAAAGCTTTTTACCACTCCTAGTCATCGCACATGTGTAAAAATAATACTACGTGCCACATACAGTCAGCACAATAAATTGAATTTAGATGAAATTTTGGATGGAGGGGTATATTTGTTAAACATGTTAAAGTAGACGGTGTTAAATCGATAAAAAAAATTGTAGAAGAGTATGTTTCTTAACTTTGCATAGTAGAGGGACAAAAAAGTGTATTAACCCTGGACAGCTTATGATGACTGCAACATTCTCTAGTAAAATCTACTAAATTAATATTAGCTCTTTGATTACTATTTTAATATAATAGCTTAAATTAGACAATTTTATTAAATACAAAAAAAATCAAAATTCAAACCAAAGCTACCTAACATAAAATACAAACATTAAATATATCAATAATTACATTATCATCATCAGATCTTCATCGCCATTTCATCGGACCTTCATCGCCATCTGGTCGGACCTGCACTAGTGCACGAAATCTAAGTATAAAAAAATTATACTAGTGCAATAAAACTAATAGAATGTGAGAAACACCCACACTAGTGTGGAAGAAAAACTAAGAAATCCACACTAGTGCTCACAAAACCCAATAGAGACATCACACTAGTATGGTAAACAAAACCCAGTACCCATCATACTAGTACAACTCGTAACCAATAAATATCACTATTCACACTAGTGCACACCTGATTTGGAAGGGAGTCGGCAGGCACAACGAGATGAGAAAAAACAATAGATCTGGGAGACGGAGACGGCGCATGCATGAACATATCTGGTGAGACGGTGAAACAACGATTAGAGGCATGACGGAGGTGGAGACGCGGTGTGACGGAGCGCGGAGGCAGTCGGGCGAGGCATGTCGGTGGGGATGGAGGCTGAGGGGGGTTGAGGCGCAGCGGCGCGACGGGAAGGAGGCGCAGCGGCGCAACGGAGGCGGAGGCGCGACATGACGGAGGCGCAGGCGGAGGCAGCGCGGCACATGATGGTAGAGATAAGAGAGAAGAAGAAGAAAATGAGAGATGGCGGCTGTGTATGTAGAAAGAGTTGGTAGGGTTATATTAAAAATCCTACTAACTATGTAGAATTCCATAAATACCATTTTCAGTGTTTTTTATTTATTTTAATTAGTGTAATTAAATGAATGGTGATGTGGAATGATGATTGGCTATTATTAATGCAGTAAAAAATACTGCAATATAATGCAGTCACAGTAAAAACTTCCGTATTAACGACAAATTTTATGGTGACTACATATTTCTTTAGTGAAAAAAAACTACATTGATAATAGCCACATCATTAATTATTAAATTTTATCAATAAAAACAAGACAAAATTGAAAAGGTTGGGTAAATTGCACTGGGTACCACCCAACTATTCATTAGGTTTAGTAACAACCACCTAACTAATTTTTTTGGTTTGGATACCACTGAACTCGAATTTCCTTGGTTCGGAGTACCACCTAACTAATTTCTTGGCTCGGATACCGCCGAACTCAAATTTTCTTGGCTCGGATAACACTGCATAGGGCTGACAAATTTGGTTTGTTTTTTTGGTCTAACCAAATGACCGATCTGACCGAATTCAATTTCTTGTTCACATATCTTCTTCAGTTCTTCTTCGATCTTCTTCAGTTCTTCTTCAATCTTCTTCTTCTTATTATTTTTCAGTGGTACATTTGTGTCATCTTCGTCTTTTGGGCCAACCCCTCCCCACCCCCAAGCTTCGAATCAAACAACGACAAATCTGACGACTTTGTCGATACCCAAAATCGGTCATCCTGTTAGCGCACATGCACAACTACGGAGAATGCAAATCAGCAGGGAGCAAAAGGCGAATCCGCCACCACAACATAATCTAGTGGTTGTCAGTGGCCACACTGTCGATCCTGTTCAGAAATTGTCGGCGATGGTCCATCTCCCAACCAATAAATCTCTTTGGAAGTCGGATTCCCTGCAAATTTTCAACGTCGGCAACTGACTTTGGCCTCTAACAAAACTGATTCAGAGCTCTTATTCTTCTTTTTATCTTCCCAAATAGTCTTTTTTTTTGTTCCTTTTCCTAGATTTATCATTTTTTTCTATCTTCCCATGATCATTCATTTCTTTTCTTTCGAGATCTACCTCTTCCGGAATCGGTCAGTGACTCGGTATACTTGGTTGACTTTAGCGGTATTTGAATTCGGTCATGGTCACTGATTTTGGGATAACTCGATTAGGTGGTACCCCGAGCCAAGAAAATTTGAGTTCGGTGGTATCCGAGCCAAGAAATTAGTTAGGTGGTACTCCGAACCAAGGAAATTTGAGTTCAGTGGTATCCCGACCAAGAAAATTAGTTAGGTGGCTACTACTAAACCTAATAAATAGTTCGGTGGTACCCGGCGCAATTTACCCTGAAAAGGTTAGATATGGAATTACAACTAAATAATTAGGGTTATTATAACACATTTCTCTGTCGCTAGCCTGGTTAATTTCCCTTTCCCTAATTTTCTTTCTTCCTCTTCTCTTTCTTCTTCCTCCTCCAATGCGTCGTCGGATACTCTTCACCAAGACCTTCCTCTTACTACATTGCTATATTTCTATTGCTCATCTCGCCCACATCCTCTTTCCTTCTAATCCCTATGATTTCTGTCACTAGCATCTCTTTTCAATTTTTCTTCTCTGATTCGTCTGTCGCCATGTTCGATGCCTTGCCTCCAACCACCATCGCCTAAAGATTATTATCTCCGATCGAAACGAGAACGCGCCAATTTGCATCTGACATTGTCTCTCCCCAGATCGGTTGTGTTGCCTCTGTCCTAGTAGATTGATTGAGCGCCCTGCCTCTTCCCAGATCTGTTGTGCTCCGCCTCGCTCTCTCTTTATTTCCCCAAATCCACGATATCCAACCTTTTATCTTTCGTCGACAAAGCTTTCAGTGTTAGTTTCTCTTCGTTTGCGGATAGACATCTTCTCTGTGATGTACTAGTGCATGTGTTATATGGTACTTAGGCATGTATTATATGGTACTAGCACTACAAAAATCCGGCACTTTAGCGTCGGTCAAAACCGGGAGGTTGCGTCGGTTGATGGACCGACGCTAAAGGTTTTAGCGTCGGTCAGAAAGGCGACGCTAATTTCACCGACGCTAAAATTTTAGCGTCGGTTGTTTAGTGACCGACGCCAAATTCTTTTCACAAGCGACGCTAAATTATGGTCCGACCAGTCCGGCGAGAAACCAAACAATTTTTAGCGTCGGTCATCAGGCGACGCTAAAAGTAAGAACGAAGCTAAATTGGTCAACCGAAGACCAAACACGCGTTGACTGCGTCCTCTTTAGCGTCGGTTATAACCGACGGCCAAATGGCCTATGACCGACGTATTTACAGGGTCATTTTAGCGTCGGTTCTGACCGACCCAAGTAAGTATGACCGACGCTAAATATGTTGTACGGTCCAAAAATTTTCTGGCCATTTCAGCTCCTTTTCTCATACTCTTTAGTGCCAACCTGCAAACCTGCAAAACCGCAATTTCATTCAGTGGAATACAATACTAATTATACCACCACATTACTAACCAATGACATAGATAACTAATATGCATAAACGTACTGTTATAATTTCTAATACTATTAACTCCTATGTGTACGTGGGAATATTTCCATAAATATTCACTCACCCTCATCACTCATCATTCCTCACCCTCACTTCCTCCTCTCATCCTCATTTCACTTTCGTCTCCTCCTCCATACCGCCTGCAGGTGTCTTTCCCCTTCCCTATAGTCGGAGGGAGGATCCTGAGCCCTGATGTCAACTGTGCAATTGTCCTTTGAAATCGACCTCATCCGTAACTCTGCTACTTCTCCTTGTACAGGGCAATGTCCGAAGTCATGCCTGGCAGTAGCTGATGGCGTGGAACTTGGCTAGCTGCACCCTTTTCTTACTCAAGTTGACCTACAAAAAGAGGGACAACAAAATATTACAAATTGTTAGTGTTATATAAATTGAACCAATCCAGATCATAATTACTATATGTACCTTCGTGGGTGTGCACCAAATCCAATCCCGAACTCGAACCCCTATGCACAGTGGGGTAGACTTGCCCCAATGCATCGTTAGAAACTTACCCAAGTCGGGACGGTTGGGTGTTCAACAACTCAAGTATCTTAGGCTGATAGTGGCCACCAATTACATTTTCGAACCAATCTCTGAAAAGTGAAATGACAAAAAGTTGGAAGGAAAAAAACATGAATGTGACTTACAACATTGGGATCGGTGTATGTGCCATTCTTCTTCTTGTGGGTGATGGCATACAACTCACTCTCGGTGGGCCTCTTTCCGTTACGGCTTCCTACACTTGCATAAATAAAACAATATAAATTTTTTTAAAAATTTTTAATAAAGTGATTTAGGATGAACTCTTACCAATTTTATCCTTCACTCTCAACTTCTTCGACCTCAGTGTGGGGTGATTTGTATTCCGCCTCCTCAAAGAGTTAGCGAGACAGCTCCTACAAATTAAGAATTTTTAAGTAACACAATTTGTAATCACGAAATAAATTTACTTGAATGAAAAGCATTCATATATTTCGCTACATACCACCATATGCTCGCTCAAACCTCAAGTCACATATTGCGTCACATAGGCGCAGGAACATTAGGAGGTCTCCTCTCTAGTGCCCACGGTCTCGGCGGCACCACAACGTTTTGGGTCGAAAAATTTTGGTTGTTCTTTGTAGCTTCAGCTTTTAAAACTTTTTTTCGGCCCAGTCACTTTCTTGCCCCCAGCTTTCGTTTTGTAATCCCTCCACTTCTTTCCTATATCATCACGTATAGTAAAGGCCTATCTTTGCCTCCTGGGTTTCAATGGACAAATTTTCGCAACAATAAATTTTATAACATTAGTATTTATTAACCTAGGTCGTTTGGAGTAATTTTTTTATACATACCTATAGCGGCGACCAATGCGTCCTTTCCCCATCAGCACATTCGGCCATTCCATTTGTGTGGGGGAAGGTTGGTGTTTGGAGAGGACCGGGGGAAAATGTCCAAGGTCGTGCTGGCCCAATACCTAAGGGTCCGTAAGCCCCCAGGTGACACCTTCTTCCCATGGGGAAGCTATCATTGTTACTAGAAAGTGCCAGATTTCACTCCAGTCCAACGGAGCTCCACCGCTGTTTCCTGAAGGAGCCTGTTTTGTATAAAAAAAACATTTTTGGATTAGATGGTAAAAGTGCAAATAGATTAACTTGTCTTAATAAGTTAAATGAAATATTCCCCAAACCCCCTAACGAACTCTGAATTATTCCGGGCCTAACTGGGGTAAAATAGGAAATTATCAAAGCCGACAATCTTGTTTCCAAACATCTCCACACTCGTACATAGCTTCCTTTCTCCCCCATGTCTAGACATTTGGGTTTGTATGTACGGGAATGCCCCCTTTGTCATGATTTCAACGTAGTGACCATTGGCATCTTTTGTTCAATATATGGTTCTTTTTAAACGGTTCCAGTTTTATACAAATGGGAGAATTAATGGTGTGAACCCCAATCCTTTTTCTTACGTTATCTGGTTTGTTTATTGCCTTTGCACTTGAATAACCCACGAAGATTTTCCATAGTAATTCATAATATGTCTTCTAACTTGCCTAATACCCCAAAAATTCATTGTTTGGGTCGATTGTCCCTGGCTAGCGACCATGAGTTTTCTTGTTGCCGTATCCCCCCACTATTTGAGTTTTGAGGGGATTGTCCGAGAACTATGCGAAACCGATAACATTAACATCAAAGCAAATATCTTTTTGATGGCGTGAGGACCCGAGCTAACACTCTTAGATCTTGGGGGACCCCTTGGTTATCGTCAAGAATTGTTAAATTGACATAAAAATAGTGTGTGACGATTTTTTAATATTTATTTTTTTTACAACCATATCACAGCTGAATTACATAGAAAGCAGTCCCGTCCCAAACCTTGTACGAAGTCTCTATGGACGCTTTCTCCAATTTTGTGTTGATTTTCCTCGAAGTCGTCGTGTTGTAATGTTTGGAACTCCCTATGGGACAATGAATGTTTTTTATTGAAATTCCCCTCCGTTAAACATGTTGAATAAGAACCATGCCCACAAGTCCAAATAAGAATTTATACTTCTTGAGAAATGGGCCGACTAGTTGGGACCCCATAAGGGACATGTCGTGCGCTTTTTGTAAAATTGTATCTGTCAATCGGAAGTGATTTTTCCACCAACTTGTGCCCATGTGGAAGAATGGACAAAACGTGAATCATCTTCTAATACTTGATATGAAGTCGAATCCACGGTTAATCAGTCTGCTAACTCATGTTAGGGTGTGAAATTTGTGATTTCTTCAGAAATCCACGTTCAGCAATTGAACCTTCTGGTTGGCCCGATTTCGTACAAAAGATTTTAAGTTCCCAAGAAATTGATGGGGAAAAGTTCAGTATGAATGTTATTGGAATTGGGTAATAAGAATTTTTAAATTGATATAGTCCTTTCTTAGGGTACTCCACGTAATAGATGGTCCCCCAAGTTCACTTCTCGGCTAAATGAACCTGATGCACCATGACTGTAAAATGGGTGGAAATATATTTTTCCCAAAAGACACAGAGTACAGCAATTCTTGTTGTGCGTATCCAACCCTCAAAGGACATTTTGAGCATAATTGTTCATGAAGAAAAAAAAATTCGCCAACACGAAGAGATTGTAATGGCAATACATTCCGAAAAAGGACAAAGGTAATAATTGCATTAAGATTGAAGATGGTTTTCAAACCCAATATCTTCCGGGGGGTTTCCACCTCCGCCGGGTTGTGTAGGTATCCGTTGGTACGGAAAATATCTTTAAGGTCTCTAGAATTGTTTGAATTTTCGTTTACCATGTTATATAGTGTGGACAAGTTCTTCCATCTGGCTTGGCCTAAACTCTTTAATTTTAGATTTTCAAATCCATCCTTGTTTCGATGATCCTTATTCGATCTTTGTCATTATCAAAGTGTAAAAGAATATTGTCACAACATTCTTCTTATGTGCAAACATCGGATTGTGTCGCAATTATTGCTCCCATAAGGAATTGAAAGAAGCAACTTTTCTTCTTCCATTGTTTGTTGCCTTTTGTTCCCCCATCATTCTAGACCTTTCTTTGGCGGTGCACCCTTCTATATCACTGTCTTCCCCAAAAGTGACTGACATTTCCACCTGTTTCAGTATTTCGAGCCGATTTGTTGGTTGGTCCTGAAATCGCTCACCTTTGAATTTAGCTTTTGTTGTCGGAAAAGGTGATTTGCAGGCAAAACCGTCGACTTCCTATGAAACGTTTTTTCAATGCCTCCCAACCGTAACGGTTTTGGTCGAAATTAAAGTTGGACAAGCTTGCCTGGTAAAGTGTTTCCCCAGATATCGGCAGTCCGGGGAAAAATCCTAATAGTCCACATTAGGGAAGCTCTCATTGAATTCCTCCTTTTTGGCGATCGTATGCTTTACACCTTCCACAAATTTTCGTATTGATTAAAGGTTGTGGTAGTATCCTTTTGCCGGGGTTTCTTTCCAGGGATGATACTTGACAAAATCTACCTGTTATTTCATGCATCCCATGGAGGCGTGTTATATGGCATAAGAAAATAGGCCACGTACTATGATAAGATTATTCCCAAATGGATTGAAACCATCGTAGCAAGACCAAGGCGTATATTTCTAGGATAGATGCAAAATCGGGTATCATTGTCAAAGTTATCACGCTTTCCATCTCGTGGGCCTTCCATTCCGTCATAACTTTTTTGTAGAATGCCACCAAAATTTAGGTTGTAGGAACTAAAACCTTCTAACCAATTTAAGGGAAAGTAGCGATTGTTTTATGCTTTTCGTTTTTTCTTATGTTCTTGACTTACACCTTGCCATCTTCTTTGTTTGGACTGCTTGCAATTTCAAAACTCTCTTCTATATCATTCCCCAGAACATAAGCTTCTCCATGCATAAATGTTGGTACCCCTTCCAAATTTTGAGTCATTTTTTGCACCATATCCGATTTCGGGTATGTGGCAACTCAAAGCGTATGCAACAACTCAATGATCAACGACATTGTTTACGTGATGTTGTGCATTTCCCCTTGATATGATAAAGCCAAGTGAAAGATAATTTTGAGAATTTGTAAACCTTATTAAGGGTGTTTCTCCATCTCATTAAATCACTAAAGTTGAATTGGTCTCATGGCTCTTGTGTCATTCGGGTTGCTATGTATCCTCCCCCAATGGGGGGATTTCAAATAAGTGTTCATATCTCTTTACAACATTTTCTACTTCATTACCAATAACAATATCTTAGAGGTTGTATTGTATCTGACCTCCTAATAAACCCCCAAAAGTCTTAACCAGATCTCGAAATGCTCTATTTTATAGTTTGCACACTGCTTTGCCTCGAGAAGATTCAGCAATTAAGGCGTTCCATGTCGAACCAAAAGTGTATGTTGTGGGAAAAGGCTTGCGAACAAGTGTTGTATTCATCCTATACAGCCTTTTCTTGAATCCCATTTTGGCCGGAAAATTATTTGTCTCCTTCTGTTATGGCGGGAAAGCGAAATTCAAAAGATTTCAAACCATCCCTATACTCCTGTGCACCCGTGTTGGTTAACCAAACATCCATTGGAAGATGCCTGATTTAGTGAGGTATGGAATTAATTAGAAATTAAATGTAATATCATCGTTCTTATAGCTTATTATTTAGGAACAATGGAATACAATAATTATAATTTGTTGATTCTAATAAAGTAAAATTAGTTAATAACATAGCAATTACATAAAAAAACAACCATACCTGACTTTCTAAGCAAGCTTTAACATAAGCAATTTAATAAAATAATTTTTTAATTACAAGAATTAAAAAACAATTATACAATTTAAATCCATTTAAATGTAATTTCAAAAACAAAAATTCCCATAGCATTTAACAATATGCAATTCAATAAAAAAAACTAGCTTAGAAAACATGTTAAAAAGACGCATACCGTACACCTGGGGGTGAGCGCGAAAAAAGGATAGGAGGATAGAAAGGACCGGCCTGTTAAATGTACGCACATTTGTAATCAGTAAGCATAATGACCTCAAACAAAAAAAATACAATGGAGCACAATTGCAAAATTTTTACATCCTAACAACCAAAAAGAGAAACAACGATGAGTGCGTCACCGGTGCTCTAGTCAAATAGATTACACCTACAGTAAACAAAATTTAAACATTTATTAATTGCCACAAATTCTTAAAAAATTATTTGATAATAGTAAAATACAAAACCCTATTTATTTGTTCCCCCTAAAAAAACTTTTCCTAAAACCCTATAACTAATAATTCACTAAAAAATACAAACCAATATGAAATAAGAAAATCATCCTTAGGAGGTTGGAGGTAGGAGTTGAGGGAGTTTGCAAATGCACAAAGTTTTGCTGTCGGTCAGGTTTTATACCTTGGGATTTGGCGGTCGTGACCGAGCAAATTGGGCACGGAACCCGCCAAATTCCCGTTCATTTCGGGTATCCGCGCTAAACTTTTCCCCAAACGCGCCAAAAAAAGGTGGGTTACGCCTGGGTTGTGGTTGATTTTGGTCGTTGTTGGGAAAATTTGGTCGGTCGATAATGCCGCGCTAAACCCTTGGTCAAACGCGGTCAAGGGTTTAGCGTCGGTCTTAAAACCCCCGACGCTAAAATTCCTTCTCAACGCGAGCGAAAAGCCTTCTTTTTTTGTAGTGTGTGCAAAGAAGATTGGTATAGGCATGTTTTGGGATTTAACTAGTTTAAAGTTTGTTAGTTTTTGAATCTACCTTGTTTTATAGACTAGTACAAGTTTTTTTTCCTAAATATGTATTTTTGGCACTGGTATTCGCGGAGCGGAAACCACCAAAGTGGTTGAATGTCGTCATCAAGAGATAGCGGTGAGCGGCGAGTTTTGAAGAATGTGAAGCGTGGGATTAAAAGCATTTATTTTTGTGTAAAATAATTTAATTTTGAATGATAAAATTTTAGTTGAAATTGTATTCCTTATCATTTGTTAATTAAAATTAATTTAAGGGATATTGTTAATGTGTATTTTAAACTTGAAAATTTTGCTATGGGGGCCCCCACCACACTTCCTCAAGCGTAATGGGGTAAAGATTGCTCTTACAAATTGACAAATTAAAATTTTTTATAATATGTTATACTTTGTTAAGTTCATATTACATTACTACACTTAGTATGTATGTCTCTAACCATTGTTTTTTTCCCTTAAAGATACTCCGAGGGAGAATTAGAGATAGTATACTTTAAGAAAGGGTCACAACCCAGGTTTGAGGTTTCCCAACTCGTTTAGGGACAATTAAAGTGTGTCAAGCCGCATGTGGGCCGCCCCAATTATCCGCGGCCACGGAGCGAGAGAGGCAGGATGGCTGGAGAGGGCCAGGGTGATGTCAACACGGAGCCGCCTCAAGGTGGAAAACGGATTTAAGCCAGATCGACAAAAAGTTTTATGGAGTTTCCCTCAAAGTCACCTCACAAGCGTCCCACGCAAGAACTATCAATCTTTGATCCCCAAAATGGGATAGGGATAATTAGCAAAGGACCGCAAATTGAATTTCCAAATTGGCCCCCCAGTGCGACGCAGTTACTCGTCGAAAATGATTTGGGGTTGAAGGGAAGAGGAGGGCACCAAGAGGACAAAAGGAGGAGGAGGGAGGTGAGGAGGCAGGGGAGGGGGAAAAATTCACCCAAACTTTGAGTTAGTTGCGGCAAAAGCATTTATGAAGATGGGAGGAACAAACAAAACCCAATTTCCAAATTTTCTAGTCACCATACGCCAAAATTTAGACGAAGAATGTGAGGAGGTGTTAGTTTGTTTGGAGTACAATCAAAAAAAAATCCAAAACAAAGAAACTGGAAAAAGAAGGTAGAAATGGAAAGCAAACTGGTTGCGATCGTGGATATCGATCCACTGTCTTTGAAGCAATTTCCCGTCTATCTACAGAATTCGAAGAAGGGAAAGCTCCCCAAGATAATCACAACAATTTAGACAACAGACTTAAAGAGAAGAGGAAGGGAAATTGATCTGTGTTTTTTCTCAGAGCTTGCAGCCTGCAATTTATAGAAGTTTTCAGTTAACAGAGCTCATGCAAACTAAGAGAAGACCATTCCCTCAATCTCCACTACGGTTTTGATAATCTCATGGTTGAGAAAGTGTGGGAGTGAAATAAGGGATTTTCTGTTAAATCTCATCATCTTCCATTCCCTATTGTAACAATCTTCACGTCTGACGAATGGGCCTCAAAGTGGGTTGACTCACAATACTTTGAAGCCAAAGCAACAGCGTATTGTTTAGACTCGATTGAACCACAATACTCAACCATCAAACCGGATCGGTTTAACTTTGCATTTCCAACAAGGAGAATGGAGGAATGATAGTAGAAGGGAACAGAGGAATAATAGTAATTTGTTCTCTCTAATTTGTCAAGTAAACAGACTGTCCCATGTACTATGAAACACCCTCCTACTTTAAACAACCTAACAATCAAGTTCTTCCATCCAAATTTCCATTAATATTTTGTTAAGTAATGACTCATTAATATAACTCATCCATAATTAATCACATTATCTTGTCACAACATCGACTTTCATCCATATTTGTTGGTGACTCAACTAAACTAAAATTTTGAAAAACAAAACATTAAAATAAAATTAAAAGTAAAAAAATATAAATTAAAAAAATATAAATTATTTTAATAATTTTCAGGATTTTTATTTTTTTTATTTTTTAGCAAAATATAAAATAAAATAAAATATTTTTGTTATTTTTAAATATAAAAGTTAAAAAGTACTCTTAGGAAATTTTTTTACAACCTTTTATTTTATATTTTTTAAATATTAAAAATTTTAAACTTAAATCCAAAATATAAATATTAAAAATTGTTTTTTTATTCATTTAATCATAATTTTTATAACTTTTACTTCTTTTTAGTTTAATTGAGACAACAACAAACATGAATGAAAGATGATGATGTGACAATGTAGTGTCATCATTAATCAATGATTCAATTCATATTAATGAGTCATCACTTAACGAAATCTTGGATGAAATTTTAAATGAAAAGGCTGCTTATAATAGAAGAGAGTAAATCAAGCATTTCATAAGCAAATTGGCAACCATAGAGAGTTTTTCTATGAATGGCAACCACAGAGAGTTTTTTTATGAAGAGATCCATTAAAATAGAGAAGCATAAGAACTTTTGTGTTCTCCTTCTTAGCCCTTTGTGGGACTTGGACATAAGAATCTGTGTTGAACATAAGAAGAACGTGTGTTCTGCCTCTTACCCGGGAGCACATAGGCTGACTTAAGGGGACCTTATGTCTCTTAGACATAATCCTTAAGAGCCCTTAGATTTAATAGGAACAGATCTAATGGTGAAGGGAAAATAATATTATAAAATGGCATTTAATTTTCCCCATTTAAATACTTGTCATAATTATTGTCCTATTATTTACCCTCTCCTTTATTTTCTACTACTGCCACGTAAACCCAAACAACTACCACCCCCTCCAAAACAGGGGTTTGTTTTATTTCGAGTTGTATTGATGATACTAGTATTGAAATTTGTTTATGGATATAGATATAGGGATCAAGTAAAGATGAGTTTTAGAAATCAGAGTTATATGACTTTGGGGTTTCTATGTTCTAAGATTTGGGGTTGAAATAAGAGGTGTGAATTTCTATACTAGTATTGGTTTTGGTGTTGATTTGATCTCCGATGATGATTGATAATACTGGTACTTCTATTTTTGCAGTAAGATTCAGTATTATATATATTCAAGATGGATTTTGTTCGATATAACCAGTTTGATTCATGGTTATAGAACATCAATAGTTTTTTGTATTTGTATACTTTGTTACTAATAAATTAGGTGTTAACGGTAGTGTATTGATTGTAAAACCAATAAGTTATCGATTGATCCAGGAATGCATTGACAGTACAACTATTTCAAAAGGACCTGCAATCAGTGATTCGAAATTGGAATTCTAAAGTTTTGTGCTTTTTTCGCTTCTACATACGAAACAAACAGTTAATCATCCATATATTACTATTAGTCAACATATAGTTATTCGTCAAAATACTAGCTTGAGAACGGGCAATAATCGGATCGGGCGTCGAATGTTCTTCATCGATTGGTTCATCGGGCATAGCATTCAAATAAAAAAAACAAGTGGAGGACGGATCGATTGCATGGTTGCTTGCTTCGAGAATATTCATTGTATTAAAAAGAAAAGAAGAAGAAGAAGAAGAAGAAAAAAGAGGGAAATAAAAGTAGCTGGTTGCTAGAGTAGAATTTCAAGAATGGATTTTAACCCTAGTGATTTTGGCCGGATTAATATTATGGGAAATCTGCATATAAAAACATTAAATATAAGAATATTTGATTTAATGTAAATTAGGTAATTATAATATTTTAGATAATTCTTAAAGATATCTATTAATTATGAATAACTACCCTATCTCGTAATAACTAAAATAGATGATGTGGTGAATTATCATTGATTATGTCTAGGGGACATAAGAATCCCTTATGTCACCCTAGAGGTTCCCCCTCTTACCCCTTTGTGAGATCCTTTAAATAATTAACAAACTTCAAATTTGACATCTTTCAAAGAACTTAATTACTCTCTCTCTCTCCCCACCCTTCCCCCGCTAAGCCTCCCTTTTTCTTTTCTCTTTTTTTTTTTTTACTTTTGTAACTCTTAAAATAATTTTTTTTGCCAAAGAAATACCAATGCGATTAAGAAAGCCTGTGGGAGAAGTCCACTGAACCATGCAAATGGTACAAAGAAAGAGCCTTTTTAGCCACAAAGTCGGCAGCTTTGTTACACATGCGGGGAACATAATGGAAAGAGTAACAAGGAAAAGTGGAGCAACTGGAGAGGACTTCTTCGAAGATGGCACCACACGAGCAATGGAGGGGATTCCGGTAACGGAGATGCGAAACAACTTCAAGAGAATCACCTTCAAAAATGACACGCGCAAGGTTATGTGAACGATCCCAAATGACTGCCTCACAAAAGCCGAGAAGCTCCAAAGAAGTCGCGTTGGTTTGGCCTTGGAATACTCTTGCTCTTGCGTCAACCACCTACCCTTCAACATTTCTTGCCACAAGACCCACCACACCACCCGACGAACTGGGTCGTGACTAGCACAACATTGATCTTGATCCAACCTGGTGGGGGGGGGGGGGGCAGACCATTCTCTGAGGGTCACAGAGGGCCCGGGGAGGCAGAGGGGAGAGGGGGTGGACGAGAAGCAATGGCGTTCTGAAATTCCTAGGTTTGGGAGACAAAGGTCATGAGAATAGTTGTAGTAGAATGGAGGTACTTAGAGAAGACAACGTCATTGCGGACTTTCCGCACCTTCCACCAGAAGAAGGCGACTGACACAAGCAAGTCCTGACCCAATCGAGAGAGAAAATGCCAAGACAGTGAGATGTTTGACTTAGGGCAGACACGGAGGGCAGAAGGAGTGACATTATTCTGAAGACACAACTAAATAAGCTTGCATTGCAAAAAGAGGTGCTTCGAGGTTTCAGCTGCGTCAAGGCAAACGGGGCAGCACGGGTCATGAGACTGGACTCTTCTGGAAAGAAAAGGACCAAGTGGAAGGGCCGACTTAAACATCCTTCATAAAAAGGTTCAACTTTTGGGGGGACCGGGAGGGTCCACACAGACTTCAAGAAAGAATGATCGTGGATATATGGTCCCAACTGTGTGTTTCAGGAAGTCAAAGAGGAATGCTCTTGGTGGGCGAGGTGATACGCTGATTTGACTGAGAAAAACACCGTTAGTTGTATAGTGCCAGATAATTTTATCAGGAACATTTGTAAATGGGAGAGGGATTTGAGTGATTCGAGAGACTGAGTTTGGTGTGAATACTTCGGAAAGGAGGTGGGTGATCCAAGTGGATCCATTGAGAAAAAAGTGAAGGCCTGAAGGGGCCTAATCACAGTTGGAAGGACAGTGGGAGGTGAAGGGGATGGGTCCGCGATCCAGGGGTCATCATACAGATGAAAGGACGAGCCATTACCAATTTGCCACCTGATTCCTTTAAGGAAGAGCTCTCTACCATGAAGGATGCTTCGCCAGAGCCAGGAGGGACGGCTGCCCAAATTTGCTTTGAGGAAGGAAGTCCCCGGGAAATATTTTCCATTAAGGAGCAAGAGAATCAAGGTTGGAAATGAGGTGCCAACATTGTTTAGCCAAAAGAGCCTAATTAAAGGAGTCAAAAGATCGAAACCCGAGTCCTCCTGCCATTTTGCTTTGACATAAATCGATCCATTTTAGCCAATGAATGGGGTGGGAGTGATTTTTACCATTCCACCAAAAGCGAGCAAGATGAGAGTTAAGCTTCTTGCAGACTGAGGTAGAAAGACGGAAGCAAGACATCATACAGATTGGAAGTGCACTTGCCACAGTTTTAATCAAGGTTCCCTTTCCAGCGGGTGAAAGGCAAGATTGCTTCTACCCTGCAAGCTTCTCCAGGAGTTTGTCTTCAACAAAACGAAACATGTCCCTTTTGGATCTTGGAACCAAAGAAGGAAGACCTAAATATTTATCTTGAACACCAAGCGACCCAACTCCAAGCAGAGATGCGTAATGAGAGGTCAGTGTCCGAGGGAGGTTATTACAGAAAAGGGCAGCAGACTTGGAGAGGTTAATCTTTTGTCCTGACAAAGCCTGATAGGACTGAAAGATTTCTTGAACACATCAAATTGCTGATTCATTGACTTCAAGGAAAAAGAAAGACTCATCCGCAATCATAGGGGTTGATCGTCCGATTTTGACCCCTTTCAGGGTTCCTTGGTGTAAGGCGTGGTTGATGAGCCCTGCAAATCCTTCTGTACAGATCGCAAACAAAAGAGAAGGAAGGGGATCTCCTTGACAGAGGCCACGAGTAGGTTTAAAGGATCCATGTCGAAAATCGTTAATGGAGACAGTGTAAGAAGCTGTGGTAACACACTCATGGATAAGTTGAATGAAATGCGGATGAAAACCAAGTTGTGAAAGAGCTATGAAGAGGAAGGCCCATTCAATTCTATCATACGCTTTTTCCATGTCAAGCTTAAAAGCAATAAATTTAGTCTTCCCTGATCTTTTATTCTTCAGAAAATGCATGACTTCATAGCAATAATAACATTATCCGTGATTCTCCTATTTTTTACGAAGCCAGACTGATGAGCGCCAATGACCGAAGGAAGAATGTTCCCAAGGCGAGAAGCAATGATTTTTAAAATGATCTTATAAAAGACCTGACACAAGCTAATCGGACGAAGTTGCCGCATATTTTGTGGTTGGTCGACTTGTGGATAAAGGAGATAACTGTATGGTTAGTCTCTTTAAGCAGCTTCCCGGAGTGGAAAAAACTTATGACCGTGTCACAAACATCTTTTTTAATGATTGGCCAAAAATTTGGAAGAAAGCCGCGGTGAAACCATCAGATCCCGACGCTTGAGAAGGGCCATATCAAACACTGAACGACGAATTTCCTCATCGGATAAAAAAGTGGGCACAATCAATGACCACACAAGAAACTGAAGATGACCATGCAAGCGTAAAGCCACCAGAAAAACACGAGGATCGACTAAATGAAAATTACGAAAATTAAGACTAAAAAGCTTCTGGCTCACAAAAGACGACAAATTCTTGGTTTCTGAAAGAAAGATGATAACGGGACGAGTTTTAAGACATAATGTTTTTAGGGAACTTGAAGTCAAATAACTCCTCTTAAAATGGTTCATGGTTTATAGTATGCTTTCACCCAGGAGTTGCTAAAAAAATAAGCAGTTCATAATAATAGTGCAATGACTA